>JAUTXW010004334.1:0-600000 GCA_030620095.1 Kuschelorhynchus macadamiae
TTATCCAAACATTTGTGACAGAGATAGATTAAAGAATGAGCTTTCTGTATTGTATAGGGATGAACAATTTTCAAATTTAGATGTCGAAAAAAGTCTAGCTTTGTTATTTAAAGATTTTAAAGCAATTTTTGCGGGAGCATATAAGCTTTTTAATTTAGTTTTAACTATTCCCGCAACATGTGTATCGGCCGAACGAAATTTTTCATGTCTTAAACGGATCAAAACCTACCTAAGAAACACAATGACACAAGAACGGCTTTCGGGTTTAGCAATGATGTCAATAGAGCAGGAATTACTGTCAGAACTTAGTGAAGACCAAAACTTTTACGACCAAATTATAGATAAATTTGCAACCTTAAAAGACAGACGTATAGATTTAATGTACAAAAAGTAGTTTTTTTATCTTATTTCATACAACTATTTATTTTAAGTTTTAATAAACTAAATTATGTTTTTATTATCGCAATCACCGCTATATTTTAGTGATAGGTGTACATATTTTACTTGTTTTGTTTACTTTTTATTTACTTTTTTTAGAGTTTATTTTTTTAGTTTTTAATGGTTTAGTAGGGCTATTGGCGATGACCTCCATTAAAAAAAAAAGGTCAACGCGTCGCAGAATAATACCTCATGGGTGACGTGGAAATTTATTCACATTTAAACAAAATTAACCTCATGTAGCCTCACCCTTCAATATACTCACGAGCCGCCACTGATATCTTAGTCTTGTATCTACAAACAAATAAAAATTGACCTTTTATATATTCTCAATCTTGACCTAAAATGTACATACAGATTTCTTGAAAAGTAAGAAAAAATTGGGGACATTAGTTTTCAGTTCTCAAGTAATTTAGTGTACTAATGTATGTTACTGTATTTATGTATGTACAGTGTGATCAGTGTATCTTGATAGCATTTCAAATGTTAATAACTTTTTTAGTTCTTAATTTATCGGAGTGAACAAAAAACCAATTGTAGGGTTACTTAAAACTTTTTTTCTGGTTATTAGAAAAAAAGATTGTTAATTTTACAAGATATCACCATCAGTTGTATTTTTTAAATCGGACACACCTCGGCACACACTCTATACTATATTTCCTTCAAATGGAACTCTTCTTGCAGATTATAAATATAATATCTGGTTTGATAACTTTATCTTCAAAGACACCCGATCAATTTAAGAAAAACCATATGAGGCAGTGTGTTAGAGAGAGACGGACAACACTATTAAATGGTGGAGTGGATAGGTATCAAACCAGATATAATTATAATCTGCAAGAAGAGACCCATTTGAGGGACATATAATAGTCAGGATGTCCCATTTGAAAAATATAATTTATAGTAATATCTTGTAAAATTGACAGTTTTTTTTTCGTTTTTTACAAGCTTGGTAATTTATGTAATTTTTTTTTAACAAGCATTTGACCTCCCACACTAATAATATAACAGACTTAATATTTGAACAGCACATATTTAAGATTTTCCCATAAGAGACAATGTTTTAGAGAGAGAGAGATAACCTTGATTTCCTCAAATTTTAAATACTTTTAATGTATGAGTGCATTACATCATTGGATTTTGGAATGCAAAGGTTTGTTACAAAACAAATTAAAAAATCCAGGTGTGTATTTAAAAAGTTGATGATGGCCTCTCGTTTACGAAACATCAGATTCAAATTATGACAGCACTATAAAAGGTTAGGCAAAAAAATGCTTTGGCAATATGTTTACAACTTTAAAAAAAATTTAGGATTAAAAAAATTACTGCACAATTTTAAAAATGCAATATATTATTCGTTTCTAAATATCTCAAGAACATAATGGCTAGAATTCGCCTGCAGGTGCTATTAGGCTTGTAACGAAATTGTCTAAAACTTTCTGTATTTAACCATTTTTCTATCTCTTGCAATAAGCGAGATCTGTTTTGTGATGTTACATCCTCTCCAAATATGAAAATACAAATTTTCAGAAGTCAAAATCTCAAAAACAAGTAAAGATACTACTTACAAATAGTTAGTGGGACAAAATTCAAAACCCAGAAGAAATTGGTGTTTTATTTAAAAAATAAAAGTTGATACCACCACTATGTTTTATACTAATACGTATATTTAAAAATATGTCTAAAATGTAACAAAAATAAGTAAAGTAAATAAGCATCCAAATGTGTATTCCTCTTTTTTTTTAACTGGCATGTTTTTTTTAATACAGAATTGTTTCTAGTTCAAAATTCCAGGTATTACTGGTATTACTCTGTATTGTCATATTTCTTATCAACTTGAATGAAATTGTGCCATCCAGAACTGGTATTTTATTTGTTAAGGCAGTGTGCAAGTCAACAAATATCACAGGAATAAATACATGTTTATTATTAAATCCATTTTTCGAAAAATAACACAACTACCTAAAAAATATATGGAACCTCTAAGTTTTACACATATTCAATGAAAATTGAATAATCATTTTAGACAGAAAAACGAATAGAAATATTAAAATATGAAATATTATGTATTGCTTCTTTTTAACATTATCACTATAAAAGGTTCAGATGCTAACATCGATGGTAATTTTCTTTAAATATAATACCATTTTTTTTATTACATGCTTAGTTTTTTAAGGTCTCTCCGAAGGTCTTTCATATAGCATCAGCCTTTAGTCTAAATTGAAGAAATAGTTTTTCTGATAAAAAAAAATCGGTAAATTCACCTTTACCAACAAGTTTCTTCATACAGAATTCTCTTACGAGACCACACGGACGACCATACAAAACTGAGGTAGGAGTGCATAATTTCTGCTCTTCTAAATCTCACTAGAAATGGGAAAACATGTTTTTTTTTTTGGAATCCCGGAACCCTAAAATGCAAAGATCTGTAAAAATCTCTTAGGGTGATTTTTTCACAATTACAATACTTCCCTTTTACGGGACCATAAGAAAGATCATACAAAACTGAGGTAGGAGTATACAATTTCTGCTCTAAGTAGAATTATTAAGATTTTGCAGCCTTTCTAAATATCAAATTGTCATTTTTCAAATGTCATATCTCAAAAACAATTGAACTTAGGATTTTTAAATATGTAGAGTCAAAAGCACAATGTAATAAATAATTTAAGTATGCACTTGAAACTGCAATATCACCGGGATATCAACCAATCAATTTACTGCTCCACAAAAATTATAAGTCTTATTGATTTGATTACTTTTACTACTTTATAGATATTACTTATATATTTGTTTAAAGTTATTCTAAGTCAAAATAAATATATTTTTATAATAAAATATATTTTTTGGAATCTTAGTCTTATTATTTCAATTTTTTTACTTCAAATGTATGTCTTAAAATCCACCTGACATTTTTTTTCTTTCACCGCCGCCTCTATTTTTGGAGCCTCACTTGGTTCCCTCAAAAACAAAAGTGTATGCCCCTGGGCATTATCATATAAGTGCCATAGATATACCAGTCAGTTTACCATGTTGTTAAGATATAATAGCACGTTGGACATGCCAGAGATATTTATAAAGAAAAAAAATAAATATAGTTCCCTAATATTTCAGATAATATTTCAACAGTTTCAACTACATGTATGCATCTTTTATTGTAGGCATGATATTAACAAAGGCCATACATATTCAACCAGTTTTGCAAAGAAGCGTGGTAATGATGTCAAGAGTTTAAAGTTCCAAGATGAGTCTCCAGCGAGGCCTCCAGGGATATCTTTGTGAGTATAAATTAAGAGATCTTTCAGTAAAATATTTGAAAGTATCACATATTAGTAAAAGTATTCCTAATACAATGTGCCAAAATGAATTACGAAAAAATCTTTTAAAGGTTTAGATAATTCAAGTAGATACTAAAACCCTGACAAAATTACAATAAAAAAAAGATTATGCATTCACAAGTGGTGTTTGCCCTGACAAGTTTTGTAAGGGCCAACAATGCAAGGTGGCAAAATGTAAGGTGTTGGCTGTAGAGACGTTATTCCATAGTTTTGGGCACTTGGTTGTACTGTTTTACAATCACATCTAAAAAGTAAAAATTTGTCTTTGTATAGGCCGTTAAAATATGTGGGGTAGGGAAGGAGTTCACATGAACAGAAATATAGTTTGATGATGTGAAAAAAAATCTAGCAACATATAAGAAGACTGACACTTATATAATTCTAACTTTTATTTGTTCTTGATTATTACGGGATTTGCTAATATTATTAGTAAATCCAGTTTATAATAATTTAATAATGAATACAATGAATCAGTTAATCATACAGCAAAAATACTTTGAAATATATATATATATATATATATATATATATATATATATATATATATATATATATATATATATATATATATATATATATATATATATATATATATATATATATATATATATATATATATATATATATATATATATATATATATATATATATATATATATATATATATAAATATATATATGTATATAAATATATATATATATATATATATATATATATATATATATATATATATATATATATATATATATATATATATATATATATATATATATATATATATATATATATATATATATATATATATATATATATATATATATATATATATATATATATATATATATATATATATATATATATATATATATATATATATATATATATATATATATATATATATATATATATATATATATATATATATATATATATATATATATATATATATATATATATATATATATATATATATATATAAATATATATATGTATATATATATATATATATATATATATATATATATATATATATATATATATATATATAAATATATATATGTATATATATATATATATATATATATATATATATATATATATATATATATAGTATGTTTTATTACTTATACCAATATATAATAGAAAATATATCCTTGTATATATAACATGTATATATATATAGACATATATATATATTTTATATATATATTTATATATATATATATATATATATATAGCCCCGTGTATATACAAAATTGAATACAAAAACAACTACTCCGCTGGCTAATACCATACCGGCATTGAATTACATTATATATGGCTTTATCGGGATATTAAATGATATATGTTTTCATTCCACTATACATGTTATATATATATATACACAATATATATATATATATATATATATATATATATATATATATATATATATATATATATATATATATATATATATATATATATTTTATATATATATATATATATATATATATATATATATATATATATATATATATATATATATTTATATATATATATATATATATATATATATATATATATATATATATATATATATATATATATATATATATATACAGTGTGTCCGAAATTGGTTATGACAGTATTGGGATCTCGGAAACCGTGATAGTTACAAAAACGTTTAAATGGAGAAAGTTTTAGACAATTATGTTTGTAATTTAACGCCGTTTTGCTCGCGATTCTATCTTTTTTAGTTTTTGAGATATTTTGAAAAAACCAAAAAACTGCATTTTCGAAAAAGTCCTATAATTTATTTATTTATGAAAATTTTCAAAATCTGTAAGAACATTATTAAGGCAACTTTTTACGTAGAGTGCACCTATTAAGTCAGATTTTACATACGACGTTTCGATTTTCTAGAACCATCATCAATTTTGTTTTTTCTTATGGCCGCTGTGTTCGATTTTAACAGTTTTGAAAACGGTGTATCACACTTTGTAATTAGGTTATTACTAAAGGTGCAAAAAGTGCGTAGAGAAAATATTTAAACGTTTTTTGGAATTATCAAAGTAAAAAATTAAAAATTAATAGTGTTAAAAGGCAATATGTAATTCAACATCCAGTTCCACAAAAAATTAGTAAAAACTACTCAATAACATTGCACAATGTTCACAAATGTTCAAATGACCAGCCGCAGATAACACTAACATCTTTGCTCAAGTAGGCATTGGTTTCGAAATAATAGAATGCTTTTAATCTGTCAAAAATGCAACGTTTAAGTTTTATTTAACATTCATCGCTGTTTTAATAAAGATTACAATGGCGTTAAACTTTTCTAATGAAGAAATGTTTGATATGTTAGTGTTTTATATTAAAAATGAAAGAAATGCAAACAGGGCCATGGATGTGTATTTTGACACGTACCCCGAAAAACGGCAGCCTGGCAGAACTTATTTTCAAACGCTGGTTAGAAACTTGCTTGAGTTTGGCAGTTTTAATAAGATTCGCACAAAGAACTATGCAAAAGACAACGAGCAACGCAATAGGCAAATCCTAGAATATTTTAATGAAAATCCGACTTCATCTACAAGAAGAAGCGAAACAGAACTTCAAATTCCAAAATCTACCGTTCATGGCGTCTTAAAAGTAACTAAATATTGTCCTTACAAGCCAACAATTGTGCAAGGACTTCAAGCAGGTGATTTCGAAAGAAGAATTGTTTTTTGTAATTGGTATATCAATAGATGTCGAGAAAATCCCGCTTTTTGCAATAAAGTCATTTGGTCAGATGAGACTCATTTTACAAACTGTGGCATTTTTAATAAAAAAAATCACCATTATTGGGCTATTGAAAATCCGCAACTACGCGATCCACGCAGGCTGCAAGAGCGATTTGGTTTTAATGTGTGGTGCGGGATGCTTGGTAAGATAAACATAGTCTAATTGAATTGCTTATAATGAAATATTTTCCATTACTTTTTAGGAAATCGTCTCATTGGTCCCTTTATTTTTGATCAGACACTGACAGGCCCAAGATACCTTGCCATGTTACACAATCAAATAGTTCCTGCCATTCGAGAAGCTGTGCCAGATGATCAGTTTAATAGCTTGTGGTTTCAGCAAGACGGTTGTCCTGCACATAACAGCAGGGATGTACAAACCTTTTTAACAACAACTTTTGGTGAAAACGTAATATCCAACAGTGGTCCTGTCCGCTGGCCAGCTAGATCCCCGGATATCACGCCGTTGGATTTTTATTTATGGGGATGTGCGAAAAATGAAATATACGAATTTGACCCCCCAGAAAATAGGCAAGTTCTTGAGCAGCGAATCCGAAATATTCTAGAAAATATAAATAGAAATACCATTCAACGGGTAATCAGAACAGTTGAAAGGAAATGCGGACACTGCATAGAAAAAAACGGTCAACATTTTAAATCCTAGTATTATGTAGCATTTTTTATTAATTTTATTGAGTAGGTAGTTCCTACTGATTTTCTGTTAATTCTTGTAAGGTTAGTACTTTTAAATCGCCATGAATGGTTGACTTCAGAATGTGAAGTTCTGTTTCAATTCTTCTTATGGAAAAAACCAGATTTTCATTAAAATATTCTAATATTTGCCTATTCCATTCCTTGTCATACTTGCATACTTTCTGTTGCAATTCTTAAAATTGGCTAACCGTAGCAAGCTTCTAATCAGTGCAGCGCTTGAAAAGAAGTTCTGTCGACAGTCGTTCTTCGGGGTACATTATGTGCAGTGCACATAGTATTAATGTTACTGAGTAGAACTTACTGATTTTATGCAGAATTTAATGTCCAATTTAAAAATATTGCTATTTGAAACTATTAAATTTTAATTTATATCGATAATTCGAAAAAATGTTTAAACAGTCTTATTTCAAACGCGAAGCCTACTTGGGCAAAGATGTTAGTGTTATATGCGGGTGGTAGTTTGAACATGTGTGAACATTGTGCACGAATCAATTATGTTATTAAGTAGTTTTTACTGATTTTTTGTAGAACTGGATGTTAAATTACAATATATTGCTATTTAACACTATTAATTTTTAACTTTTTACTTTGATAATTCCAAAAAACGTTTAAATATTTCCTCTACGCACTTTTTGCACCTTTAGTAATAATCTAATTACAAAGTGTGATACACCGTTGAAAAGCTAAAGAAATACTCTTTTCAAAACTGTTAAAATCGAACACAGCGGCCATAAGAAAAAACAAAATTGATGATGGTTCTAGAAAATCGAAACGTTGTATGTCAAATCTGACTTAATAGGTGCACTCTACGTAAAAAGTTGCCTTAATAATGTTTTTACAGATTTTGAAAATTTTCATAAATAAATAAATTATAGGACTTTTTCGAAAATGCAGTTTTTTGGTTTTTCAAAATATCTCAAAAACTAAAAAAGATAGAATCGCGAGCAAAACGGCGTTAAATTACAAACATAATTGTCTAAAACTTTCTCCATTTAAACGTTTTTGTAACTATCACGGTTTCCGAGATCCCAATACTGTCATAACCAATTTCGGACACACTGTATATATATATATATATATATATATATATATATATATATATATATATATATATATATATATATATATATATATATATATATATATATATATATATATATATATATATATATATATATATATATATATATATATATATATATATATATATATATATATATATATATATATATTTTTTTTAGATCAAGAGATTAAAACTACAGTTTTTTGAAACTCGCCTTTTTTGTTCTCTCTCTTTAATATTAGGTTTTTCATTTTGTAACTTCCATCCAACGTTAAGCTTGTTTTTGGTATGTATTGGAGGGACTCGCGCAAGGTAGAAATTAAAGAAAAAAAGAAAAATTATTAATTAATTGAAATAGTATTTAACACATTAATTGTAGTAGCTAAAGTTGGTTTTTAAACAACGATGCCTGAAGTATACTGCATTTCATATAGGATTTACTTTAAACATTGCCTACTTAAGACTTACATTGACCATCATTAATTTTAGGCTGAAGGGCAGCAATATATGTATTGATTTAGAGAAAATGTAGACACATCTTCCTGTGTGACTATATTTTTGTATAGCCTGCATTTTCTGTAGGCTTGGTTCATTTATACTTATACTTGTTGTAATAGTAGTGGGAGGTACAACACAAAAGTCTATAGTTTTTACTATTTTTAGAAATATATTATATAGAATATTAAGATCTCTTTGTGTACAGATATATTTGAATTATATTTAATGCAAACAATTTCTACTTAGAAATGGAGATAAAGGTGACCCCATAGCTATCCCAGTTTTGTTGCTGATAGTCATGTTATATTGAGAGTTTGTTGTACACTGTAAATGGTTCAGTATTAATGCATTGTTTCACTACTACTTATTTGTGTTGTTTGCCAATTCATACCATGTGGTATGTGTAGCAAGCATTCTGGAGTGTACATTTCATTGCGTCAGCGATGTCTTTATATTAATAATTTGTTTGTTCACCTATAGTGGTATGATTTTCAAGTTTATTGGTTACATTATAGTATATCTATAAAAGACTTACATCAGAAAACTTACATTTTTTAAACATTACCTGTCAAACTTGACATTTCTTTAAAAAAATTACAGAAAAATGGTCCTATTTGCTAAAATATGAAAAAGTTGTATAAAGAAAAGTTGTTTATTTTTTAATTTTACATATGCATACCAAATTTAGGTCAAAAATTCTAAAAAAATGATAATGGTCTAACTTAAAAAAAAAAAGAGTTTTCTGTTAGTAATCTTAACATAATATTAATTTCTTATACCTAAATATTCCATAAACTGTGTCTTTTTTGGAAAAAAATTAAAATTGCTTCTCAAAAGTATGTTAAGCTTGATGCAAAGTCGTGAATTTGGGAATTCTAAGTATATATGTATTAATTAAAGATTTTCGATAGTAAATAGATATCTTAATACAAAAAAGCCGTAATTGACTAATTTAGGAGCATAATCGAAATTTAAAACTATTTTTTTAATATTTAAGTGCCTTCGACAAAGTTATAAAAATTAAAAATTAGAATTGCTGACCAAAATTCGACATATGTAAAACTATAAAAGAAACACCTTTTTTTATAGCACTTTCTCGTATTTTAGCGCAAATAACTCCTTTCTCTGCGACTTCTTTAAAAAAATATATCAATTCTGGCAGGGAACACAAGTTAGGTGACTATTCCCTCGAAGTCATTTTTCATACTTAGTAAAGCGAAAGTTATTACCTATGTTAAATTTTGAGAAAGTGACCTAACAAAAAATTTCCCATATGATGCGAACTTTTTCAAGGACACTATATATATATATATATATATATATATATATATATATATATATATATATATATATATATTATATGTAGAGTAGAGGTAACATTCAGCCTATTCTGAATGGATTTTTAAGTTAAAACCTCGATACTACAACGCAAAAACAGCCAAACTTTTAGAAAGAGCCAGTTAATAGCTAATATTTATATTTATATATATATATATATATATATATATATATATATATATATATATATATATATATATATATATATATATATATATATATATATATATATGTATATATATATATATATATATATATATATATATATATATATATATATATATATATATATATATACATATATATTTTTATTTAAAGTTTATTTTTTTCTGACCTTTATAACAAATTGTAGAAGGAATCAAAATAAAGAAATAAACACTCTTCTACCCAGATATACTTGAAAACATTTCATGACTAATAAATTTCAGTGCTTAATTTATGCTAAAATAATTTGTCACAGTTCATAAAAAGCTGTTTGTAATTTTGCAAAAAAAGAGTAGAAACAACGTGCTTATTTATGTTCTGTGCGATGGCAGAATTATAGTACATTTAGGTACTTACTTTACTTTTAAATTCTATACAACTGTTCCTATTTTCTTAACAGTTTGAGGGAGAAGGGTTTTCGCCCGCTCAAGGCGTATTTTGTTTTTTATACAATGGACTATTTTGCATACCCGATATAAAAATGATAAACTACATTTGAGGACGTTTAAAGGCATGCAGGAAAATTTATAAACTTGTTTATTTTGAAATTAAATGTCCAGTTAGGTATACTTTACTAAATACCTATATGAAACATCAATTCGTTTTCTTTGCGTAGGGTCAAATAAATCTATATATTTCCATTTTTTAGAATAGAACAATTTTGAGATAAGAAATTCTTTCCAAAATTTAGTATTTGATATTAATTGATTAAAATACAAATATTGTTTAAAAAATTATGTTTTTCCATTTGCCCAAATCTACTGATTACTTAGTTTTTCCAACATGATATGTATTAAAATTTTCTAAACGTTATTTAAAGAAAAACCATAGAATCTGATAAAAAATAAACGAAAGACCACGCGAGAGATAAATGTTTATTTATCTGACGTCATTGACAACACGCGATCGGAATTCCATTTTCTTTGACGTCATTGCGTTCTCTTTTCCATTAGAAAATATTGAAAAATTTGAGCCGACCTCTTGCGATAGAGGTTCAAACTTTACCTGTTACCAACTGTAATTGCCAACCTGACGTATTCTCCGAAAAATATTCCAAGATTTTAGTAATTATCTTTGGTGATAGTTTGGAAAAAAACTACTATATTTTTTGGATCAATTTTTTTTCAGAAATGTACCTATATTTTCTCCAATTTGAGTATTTTGGAATTTGACGAAATTACTTCTGAGCATAGAAAAGCTCAAGGTTAGAATCGCTATTGTTTTCGAAAAATTACTAGACATATAAACAGATTTTTTTTACTTTTAAAGGCTAAAATGAAAAATTCAACATACTCAATTTAATTTAGAAGTGTTTTAGAAGATATGTGTTAAACTCTGATTGTCAAATTCCTTTTTATAACTTCGCAGACTATCACATCACAGAAAACAACCTATTTTTGGTCATTTTACGAGATATTTTCTCAATGCTAATTGACTGCAACTGCCCCCTTTAGAGTGCAAATCCACGCTATAAAATTTCTCGTGTTCATTTTTCGAACTCAAACCTTAAGCGCCACTCTGTAGATGACGCATCAATGTCGCAATCCGATTATTTTTTTATTTTTTCCAAAATAGGCCATATAAATAAATTAATATCTTCAATATTTAATGTTATAAGATATTTATGTACAAATATTACATAAAATCTATCAAATACTATGCAAATAAGTAGTTTCACTTTTAACGGAAAAAGTCAAATATTTCAGAAAACGCTTAACAGTGACCCAACATTGTGGTATCCCCTTCATCCCAAGCAAATAACTTTAGGAGTTTTACATTCCTTTGATAGAAAATTCAAAATATTGCACATGGCATGTATTTCTTGCCTCGTTGATATATCTATGTTTGTTGCGAAATGAAATAAAACCAGAGAGTGCTGTTAAAGAATACCTCTTTTAAAGACTATAATATTTATGATCTCCCCTATTGACTGTTTTTTTATCAGCTAGCCGAAATAATAATTGCAAGGCCTTTCGACTTTCGGCACCCTTCGGTGTTTGCCGATAAAAACAAGTTTTTTTAATATCTAAATAACCGGAATATTGGTTTCCTTATATTTTTATGAACATGATTTTATGATAGCTTGAGTCTTGGGTTGACTAGTACTTGTATTTTTAAAACGTCGACGTTTAGTTTAGAACTTCTCACTCTTGTGACTGTGTCTAAGCTTTCTAGATATTTGTTTATGAATTCCTGTGTTACCTGTGAAAATTAGGATATGTGTAATGAGTGTAAAGGGCATAAAAATACGAGAGCAGCAAGACCTCGGCGTCGAACTGCAAAAAATTTTGCAATGAGAATCCTGGGAAAATGCAGAATAAGGTAAGTTCAAATAATATAACTATAGGTGCTCGATTTTGAGACCCTTCATGAATTTGAAGAATTAGAAATGGACAATTACTGATTACAGTACATACATATTAAAAATATCAACATATTTTTTACGTTTGGGACTACTTATATAAACTTTTATCTGTATGTCCATGCTATTGTAATTTTTTAGAAGGCACATGGTGGATGTATTTCTGAAGTACATATCTTTTGTTTGAAACTTAAAATAGCCCAACTTTAAAGGAGGAAGACTATTTTGTTTTCAAACAATGATGAAAATAAATAAAACTAATAAATGTGTTTTTTATAGGTACCTAGGCAGCACGATTCTTCTAGAATTTTCTGGTTCATTTTTATTTTATATTCATATTTTTATACATGAGGTGAATTCTCTCTGAAATTCACATAAATATCTATGGTTTTTGTATTTGTAAAATTTAAATATGTTTTGTAGGATTAATTTTAAATTTTAACTTTTAACAAAGATAGTGTACCTTCAGGGGTAGAGTAATTCGGTAGGTATAAAAACTTATTTCCTGTTGATAGATAAGATTTTCCCATAAGAGACAATGTTTTAGAGAGAGAAGGATAACCTTGATTTCCTCAAATTTTAAATACTTTTAATGTATGAGTGCATTACATCATTGGATTTTCGAATGCAAAGGTTTGTTACAAAACAAATTAAAAAATCCAGGTGTGTATTTAAAAGTTGATAATGGCCCCTCATTTACGAAACATCAGATTCAAAATATGACAGCACAAAAATTTTAGGAATTAAAGAGTTACTGCATAATTTTAAAAATGCAATATTTTATCCGTTTCTAAATATCTCAAGAATATAATGGCTAGAATTGGCCTGCAGGTGCTATAAGGCTTGTAACGAAATTGTCTAAAACTTTCTATATTTAACCATTTTTCTATCTCTAGCAATAAGCGAAATCTGTTTTGTGATGTTACATCTTCTCCAAATATGAAAATACAAATTTTTAGAAGTCAAAATCTCAAAAACAAGTAAAGATACTATATACAAATAGCTAGAATCTGGGACAAAATTCAAAACCCAGAAGAAATTGGTGTTTTATTTAAAAAATAAAAGTTGATACCACCACTACGTTTTATACCAATATGTATGTATTCCTTTTTTTTTTAACTGGCATGTTTTTTAATACAGAATTGTTTCTAGTTCAAAATTCCAGGTATTACTAGTATTACTCTGTATTGTCATATTTCTTATCAACTTGAACGAAATTGTGCCATCCAGAACTGGTATTTTATTTGTTAAGGCAGTGTGCAAGTCAACAAATATCACAGGAATAAATACATGTTTATTATTAAATCCATTTTTTGAAAAAAAAAGTATACATGGTAAGAAATCTGGCTTACAACACAACTGCCTAAAAAAGATATGGAACCTCTAAGTTTTACACAAATTCAATGAAAATTGAATAATCATTTTAGACAGAAATGCGAGCAGATATATTAAAATATGTAATATTATTTATTGTTTCTTTTTAACCTTATCACTATACAAGGTTCAGATGCTAAATGTTTTTTTTTTGGGATTCCGGAACCCTAAAATGTAAAGATCAGTAAAAATCTCTTAAGGTGATTTTTTCACGATTACAATACTTCCCTTTCACGGGAGCATAAGAAAGCTCATACAAAACTGAGGTAGGAGTATACAATTTCTGCTCTAAGTAGAATTATTTTGATTTACAGCCTTTCTAAATATCAAATTGTCATTTTTCAAATGTCATATCTCAAAAAAAAATTGAACTTTGAGGATTTTTAAATATGTAGAGTCAAAAGCACAATGTAATAAATAACTTAACATTTAATATTTTTTCAGACATAATAACCATAAAAAATATCCTACAACTTGTATCACCGAGATATCAATCTTAGTCTTATTATTTCAATTTTTTCACTTCAAATGTATGTCTTAAAATCCACCTGACATTTTTTTTCTTTCACCGCTCTCTCTATTTTTGGAGCCTCGCTTGGTTCCCTCAAAAACAAAAGTGTATGCCCCTGGGCATTATCATATAAGAAGCCATAGGTATACCAGTCAGTTTACCATGTTGTTAAGATATAATAGCACGTTGGGCATGCCAAAGAAATTAATAAAGAAAAATAAATAAATATAGTTCCCTAATATTTCAACAGTTTCAACTACTATGTATGCATCTTTTATTGTAGGGATGATATTAACAAGATATTAACAAACAAACATATATATATATATATATATATATATATATATATATATATATATTACATGAGACTGTTTGAGAAAACATAACATTGTTCTTTAATTTTATGCTAATTTTTAAATAGGTCATTCCTCGACGTATTTTATGAGAATTCATATAAACATGTTTCCTATAGTCTATGTTTTGTTTTGTCTTTGAGATACAGGCTTTGTTAATAAAAAGAAATAATTTTTTATAGATATTTTAAATATATTTCACGACGATTTTGGTCAAGCATTGCAAGTTTGATTGGATGACAAGGGGCTGAAAGTATTAGGATTATAATTATCCATTTCATGGCGTCTGGAGGAAGGGCAACATAATTCATGTTAAAGAAAGAGTAAAGTATGCCACTGGTTTATAAAACGTTTTTATTTTTGTTTAGATCAAGTTTTGAATGAAACTCGCATTTTTGTTCTCTCTCTTTACTCTATATTTACTATATCTCAATAATATTAGGGTTTTCATTTTGTAACTTCCATCCAATGTTAAGCTTGTTTTTGGTATGCATTGGAGGGACTCGCGCAAGGCAGAAATTAAAGAAAAAAAAAAAGAAAAATTAAGTAAAATTATTAATTAATTGAAATAGTATTTAACACATTGCTTGTAGTAGCTAAAGTTGGTTTTTAAACAACGATGCCTGAAGTATACTGCATTTCATATAGGATTTACTTTAGACATTACCTCTTTAAGAATTACATTGACCATCATTAATTTTAGGCTGAAGGGCAGTAATATATGTATTGATTTAGAGAAAATGTAGACACATCTTCCTGTGTGACTATATTTTTGTATAGCTTGCATTTACTGTAGGCTTGGTTCATTTATACTTATACTGGTTGTAATAGTAGTGGGAGGTACAACACAAAAGTCTATAGTTTTCACTATTTTTAGAAATATATTATATAGAATATTAAGATTCTGGGGCAACTTAATATAGTAAGGCAACTGAATGACATTTATGTATTGAGTAGGCACATCTCTCTTTGTTTTTGCATAGTCTTCATTTTCTGTTAGGCTTTGTTCATTTATACTTCTATATAATACTCTGGTGTATTACATGCTCCCTAATATTTTTAAATATATGAACATTTTTCTAGGTTACTTCAAGAAATACAGTTGGGCAGTGGGATAATCCACTTTAGGGAGAAATTAGAAAATACATATTAACAGCTTCAGTATTTGGCACAGTACGTAAAAGGCGACATAACACTTCCTGCAATAACCTGGTCAGTTCCATTATAAATCTAAGGCATTTTAAAACCTATTACACACTTTATGGAAAGCAAAAAGAGAGTGTTTTCACCTGAAAATTCGCACAGTCAAGACCAAATGCAAAAATCAAGGAACCTGCCAATTTTATTCATGAAGAATTTAACCACTTAGCTGCTACACCTGATGGTAAAACACTTTTTATTATAACTATTAAATTCCCAAAATTCTATTTGTTTATTTAGACTTTTTACATATTAAGTACTTGACTAAACATTAAATATAGTATAAAAGAAATCACATTTATTATTATCAGGTAATGTAATTATTCTTTCAAAAGATAACCTTTAAATCATATTAAAGCAAACTAAAATATTATTTTTATCTCCAACCATTTTTTTCTTTGTACGTATTCAAAATACACAAAATGTCGATTTTTATTAAAAAACAATAACTAAGAATTTTACGTCTAAGGTGTGGTACATCAATTATGTTTTCATTCAAAGAACTTGCTAAATTTTTTCTGTTCTATTTTGAGGGTTCTGTAGCTTGTCCTAATAGTAGTTATAGTTTATAATTTACTTTTATATATATGACAACAGTTGATAATGATTAGAATAAACATGTTTTTTTATATGCACTTTTTCCCTTGCTTTTCTTTATTTGCTTGGGCTTTGCATGAATCTAATGGAAAACACCTGTTAAGTTGAAATTATAAATACAATTGTTTTCATTCTTTTCAGTTTATATAAATAATATTTAATTATTCTGGCTTTATTATTATATCGAGTTCATCTCGCTAATGAAGCTAGTTTTTGCGTCTTTTTTTCCTACCAATTAGCATTAAAGAGAATTTGTTCTGTCATTACTGTTAATAATAGGCCAAAAAATATATGTAAGGTATTTAGCCTATTACTAATATGTAGGAAAGTAAAATGCAACAAACCCTTCTTAAAAATTTGCTTACTACCTAGTATTAAATTAAAACTTCCAAAGCTTTTACAATTAAACATTCACTTATACCTATTTTACTTGGACCTCTTTTGTGTAGTACTCATAAAACATATTTAATTTTGACACAGAATTTAATTTTTTTATTTTGTTAGGTATGTATTAAGTGTAGAGAGTAAACACCATATTTTCACAGAAACAAGGAAAAAACTAATTCTAGTTCTCTAGGTACAAAGAAAACTCCATATCACAAGAAATACGATATATATATATATATATATATATATATATATATATATATATATATATATATATAAACAATGCATTAATACTGAACCACTTACAGTGTATATATATATATATATATATATATATATATATATATATATTATATTTAATGCAAAAAGTTTCTACTTAGAAATGGAGATAAAGGTGACCCCATAGCTATCCCAATTTTGTTGCTGATATATTAGGAGTTTGTTATTTTGTATACAATGTAAGTGGTTCAGTATTAACGCATTGTTTCACTACTACTTATTTGTGTTGTTTGCCAATTCATACCATGTGGTATGTGTAGCATTCTGGAGTGTACATTTCATAAGGACCATTTATCTGATGCTTGCCTCAGCCATGTCTTTATATTAATAATTTGTTTGTTCACCTATACTGGTATGATTTTCAAGTTTATTTGTTACATTATAGTACATCAGAAAACTTGCATTACTTGTCAAAATTGACATTTCTTTAAAAAAATTACATAAAAAGGTCTTATTCGCTAAACTATGAAAAAGTTGTTTATTTTTTAATTTTACATATGCATATCAAATTTTGGTCAAAAATTCCAATATTTTTTTTAACTTTTCCCTGATTTTTGAAAATTCTAAAAAAATAATAATTGTCTAACTTAAAAAAAAGAGTTTTCTGTTAGTAACCTTAACATAATATTAATTTCTTATACCTAAATATTCCATAAACTGTGTCTTTTTTGGAAAAAAACTAAAATTGCTTCTCAAAAGTGTGTTAAGCTTGATGCAAAGTTGTCGTGATTTTTGGGAATTTTAAGTATATATATATTAATTAAAGATTTTCGATAGTAAATAGATATCTTGTTATAAAACAAAAAAGTCGTAATTGAGTAATTTAGGAGCATAATCGAAATTTAAAACTATTTTTTTAATATTTAAGTGCCTTGAAAATTAGAATTGCTGACCAAAATTTGACATATGTAAAACTATAAAAGAAACACATTTTTTTATAGCACTTTCTCGTATTTTAGCAAATAACCCCTTTCTTTGCGACTTCTTTAAAGAAATATACCCTTTCTCTGAGACTTTTTTAAATTCTGGCAGGGAATACAAGTCAGGTGACTATTCCCTCTAAGTAATTTTTCATACTTAATAAACAAAATAAAACAGGTATGACAGGTAACGCAGGTCACATATTTATTTTTGTATAAGCCATTTTTCATCCTTAGTAAAGCAAAAGTTATTACCTATGTTTAAATTTATATATATATATATATATATATATATATATATATATATATATATATATATATATATATATATAAATATCAACTATTAACTGGCTCTTTCTAAGAGTTTGGCTGTTTTTGTGTTGGAGTATGGAGGTTTTAACTTAAATCCATTCAGAATAGGCTGAATGTTACCTCTACACTATACTACACACAAGAAAGTCAAACTATTCTCAGAATTTTATAATTTAATATACCTACTATACATTTGTAGTGTATATGTTTGACAGTTTGATAGCATACTCATGAATACCCAGCCAAACTACAAAAAATATCTTTCAATTGATACTAAAATGTTATCTTGCATATTATTTATTTAAATGCTATAAGCAAAAAAAAACATAATTACTGATTTGTAAGTTAGGAATATTTAGTTTAGTCATTATAGGATACAAATAAAAAATATGTTCATTTCTACATTTGGTTATATATGTAGTTCAAAAATAAAAACGTAATTATTTTATATTTTTACCAACTCGAGCACATAATTTGAATTATTGTTTTTTTTTTAATCTAATCAATGCTTAAATATATTAATTAGGCTACAAATAGAGTTAGTTCGTTCTGTTAGCAATTAAGTAACTACATTTTATATAAAATAAAAGATCTATTGGTTTCTTCAATAAATCATTATTACTGTAGATAGATACTGTTTTCCTAATCTTAAAAATGTATATGATGATATTGTAATATATAAATACCATTTATGTAAATGCTATTATTTCCTAATAAATTACTAACCCGTAAACAGAGTTTTTTTCTCTTGCTATCTTTTAGACCTATCAGAAGATAGAAAAATCCCATCAGAAACTTGCAAAACAATTTTTTATTTTTGTAAAAGCAGAACAATTTTTTTATCTGCTTAGACTAGAAGTTAAACCATTAGTAGAACAATTTTCATTTTACTGACATTGCAATTCTAAGATTTCAAACGAGACTAAATATGTTTAGAATCTTGGGGATATTTTTTAAAATTCTGTATTTAAAGTTTATTTTTTTCTGACCTTTATAACAAATTGTAGAAGTTTGAGTCAAAATAAAGAAAAAAACACTCTTCTACCCAGATATACTTGAAAACATTTCATGACTAATAAATTTCAGTGCTTAATTTATGCTAAAATAATTCATGGCTCATAAAAAGCTGTTTGTAATTTTGCAAAAAAAAAGTAGAAACAGCATGCTTATTCATGTTTTGTGCTATGGCAGAATTATAATACATTTATGTACTTACTTTACTTTTAAATTCTATACAACTGTTCCTATTTTCTTAGCAGTTTGAGGGAGAAGGTTTTCACCCGCTCAAGGCGTATTTTGTTTTTTATACAATGGACTATTTTGCATACCCGATATAAAAATGATAAACTACATTTGAGGACGTTTAAAGGCATGCGGGAAATTTTATAAACTTGTTTATTTTGACATTAAATGTCCAGTTAGGTATACTTTACTAAATACCTATATGAAACATCAATTCGTTTTCTTTGCATAGGGTCAAATAAATCTATATATTTCTATTTTTTAGAATAGAACAATTTTGAGTTAAGAAATCCTTTCCAAAATTTAGTATTTGGCATAATTTTTATTACATGACAAAAAATAACAAATAACGGTGTGAATTCTTATTAATTAAAGAAAAAGGTGAAACTAAAATTTGTTACACGAACCCACCGTAACAAACTAAGATATGACCTAAACATACATTCCTCTTCATTAATATCCTACATAGTTCAAGGGAAGATCGATTTTCTCCTTTAAAATACAAATATTGTTTAAAAAATTATGTTTTTTAATTGAAAGTGTTTTAGAAGATATGTGTTAAACTCTGATCCTCAAATTCCTTTTTATAACTTCGCAGACTATCACAGAAAACAACCTATTTTTAGTCATTTTACGCGATATTTTCTCAATGCTAATTGACTGCAACTGCCCCCTTAAATAAACTATAAAATATCATCATAAATCAGTTAAGTCGTTTAGTTTAACTATATCGCGAACTGTAAGACAGAAAGACAAATCGATAGACAGACTGAGGGTACTAAGACAACATTTTTTTTGCCTTGAGGAATCCTAAAACGTGAAGATGTAAAAACTTGGAAGGGTGATTTTTTAAGCTTACAAACATTTTACTTGACCACCATTTTGTTCCGCCATCTTGGATTCGTACCACAATTTTCCCAGTTCATCTTTATACCACACCTAACTTTGGCACAAAATTTAAAATCAATCTAATAAATGGTTTTTGCTGGTTGATTTTTTAAATATTTTATTGGGCCATCATTTTGTTTTACCGTCTGGAATTCGCAGCAAAATTTTGCCATTAATTCTTACGTAATACTTGATTTTTGTGCAAAATTTGAGGTAAATTGGATAAGTATTATTTAGTAATATTTTTTTTTTAATATAGATAATAATATATTTTTTTTTAATATGAGTATAATTCTCACAATTACACATAAAATTTCTATAATTTAATAAGACAATTCTATGCATATTTAATATTTACTTAGATGGTATGTACAGTGTCTACACTGACCTTCTTACAGTCACGTCAGTTGAACCTTGCACGTTCTGATGACTATACATAATATAATGTTATTAAATTTTACTATTTTGCATCATTGAGATCGCACGCATTGTTTAATTGATAGTTGTATAAATGGAATGTAAATCTTAGAATAAATCAGTACGTTATTAACCACGATAACTGTTACTCATTTACTACGAACAAATACCTACTACGTCCTACATCGTCCCGCTGCTCATCTCAAGCCGAAGCTGAGCAAAGCTATTGGCAAGCAAAGCTTGCACAACTTCCCTCGTAAAAGGGAAGTATTGTAATCGTGAAAAAAAATCACTCTCCTAGATTTTTCTAGATCTTGACGTTTCAGGGTCCTTAGATGACGAAGAACATGTTTTCTTAATTCCGTCGGTTTGCCTGTCTGTCTGTCAGTTCGCGGCATAACTTAAAGGCTACTTACCCGATTGACCTCAAATTTTAATAAATAATTAAGGGTCGTATGGGGATGATCTGGTAACATTCTGGTGAAAATCAAATTTGGCGAAACAAAATGGCGGCCTAGTGAAATGTTAAAAAAATTATAATTAAAAAACTAATCATAAAATTTATCTCAAATTTTGCAAAAACATCAAGTATTATGTTGGAATCAATTTGTAAAATGTTGCTACGAATCCAAGATGGCGGAACAAAATGGCGGCTTAATAAAATATTTAAAAATTCAGCCTGAAACACTGCTGAATGATTTGATATTTTGGTAAATATCCAAAATGACGGCTTAGTGAAATGTTAAAAAAAATATTGTTAAAAAACTACTTATCCCATTTATCTCAAATTTTACACAAACATCAAAGTATTATGTCGTATATTATATATATATATATATATATATATATATATATATATATATATATATATATATATATATATATATATGTATATATATATAAAAATATTATTAAAAAACTATTTATCCCATTTATCTCAAATTTTACACAAACATCAAAGTATTATGTCGAAATCAAATGGTAAAATTTTGGTGCGAAGCCAGGGTGGCGGGACAAAATGGCGGCTTAATGAAAAAAAAAAAAAAAAATATATATATATATATATATATATATATATATATATATATATATATATATATATATATATATATATATATATAAAATAGAAGACATTTTTTGACGCGTTTTACTGTTTGTTAAAAAAGCTAAACGCCTTTGAAATTTATTTTCCATTTTTTTCCTACCTTTTCAGGTAGCTGATTCATCCTATTGCATTTTTTCGAAGAATAAATCACACTAAACATATAAAATATTGGTTAAACTATTAATAACGTTGTTTAATTCTGTAAAAATACTTTTTGCCATAAATACTGTTGATTATTTTAAATTAAAAAAGAAAATCGAACCATTTCTATAAAACGGAACGTCGATGGAGGCCGCTCTTCTAGCTTTGTTTCATTTCGGTTTAACTGATTGCATAACTTGAAGCCTTAAAATCTAATTGATTTTAATTCGACATAAAACTGATACAATAATTTTATTTAAGTTCTAAATAATAGCTTATTTTTGCCAAATTTTGCACATAATAACTTAAATGAAAGACAAATATAGCTAATAGTTATTATTAGTTAACCTCAAGTTGGTTGAAATAATAACTATACTTTTTAACTATACAAGATAGCTTGATAGAACTAATACGTACCTCATATATTTCTTTTTACATGGAAAATTATAACATTTTGCCTCTTTTCGTAATAAGGGGATTATTTCTTCCCTTCACTACCGAACATTGCATGGAACGTCTAAACATATAAACACTGAATGCATACGAACGGGTGTGTTAAGACTATACAATTTAAATTTATGGGGAATGATTTAAATTTACCTTGCTTGTCCATCAATGCCTAAAAAATATCACAAATCTTCAAGAGGTAGGGCTGATTTATAATAAATTTTATTGTTAGTCAATGCAGATATTAATGCTTTACACGCAAGTAGTTTTTCTCCTAAAACATTTACCTGCAAACTTAAGGCAGTTTTGTATCTTTTTAACTCCTCATTAATTTTGTATTATGACAATTTTAATAAAACTAATTTTTAACGACCTACAGCATAAAAAATCAGAGAAAAAATAAGAAAAAGGATTCCTCATCTTTGTTCTTTTGAGAATCTTTTTTGTTTTTGTCGAAAACTTAAAGGGTTCTCCACCAGGGTGCGTTCAATGTACCCTTGGTTTTGACCAAAAAACAAGGTTTAGAAATTTGAAAATAAAACTTCCCAAATTTCGATCCCGTCCATTTTCAATAGGCTTCATGAGGCCGTAAAAATTAATGTTTCTTAAAAATGTCCAAATTCGAATGTTTAAATAATACGACACCGTAAAAAACTCGAAAAATAAATTGTTTTTTCATATATAATATCACAAGAGAGAAAATTTTGTCGGCAAAATTTTCCGATTGTTTATGACAGTTTGTTGCTTGGTAATTTCGCGAATGAAATTTTTGTAACATGTTTTTAAAAAATGGCAATAGCGAAATTACCAAAAAGCAACAAACTTGAATATACAAGAGGAAAATTTTACCTTCAAAATTTTTTCTCGCGTGGTATTCGACATGACTATTTCACGAGAACAATGTCTTACCATATATAATATCAAATAAAACAGTAAAATCAATAGAAATAACTGACAAAAGCGCGTCTTTTTATTTGTTTGTATTGTAATAAATAGGGTAATTAAATTGGTGACCAAGGATATTTGACCTAGGTGACACTTGTCAAAATAACAAGATCGATTTTTTATTTAACCCAACAAAATTTTGTCGCTGAAAAACCATCTCGTTGTTTGATTTAATTGATGATTATAAACTCTCGATATTATCCGATATTTATATTTTTGACAGCTATCAAAATATATTTTCTTAATAAATTACGACACTAAAAGTTGTAGGGAGGAAACAATTTTTTTGACAAATGTCAAAATTTTTTTTTCAAGTAAATTACGCCACTATAAGTTAAATGAATCTCTGAAACTGGTATTTAAAAAAATTATGGAGTTTAGAAATAACGGGAAAAAAATTTAACCATGTCAATATATTTATATATTTAAAAACTTTAAGCAGTTCGAAAGTTACGGGGAAAAAAAGTTTTTTTTTACATACAAAATATATTTTTCAAATAAATACGCCACTAACAGTTACATTAAACTGTGAAAATCGTATTTGAAAATTTTAAGTAGTTTAAAGGTTACGAGTTAAGACAGTTTTTATTGACATCACAATATCTTTTTAAATTAATTACGCCACTAAAAGCTACAGTATTTAAAGGTCAATGATCCGGGTACGTGACCTACTCCGCCCCTCACAGTCTAAATATTTTGTATTAGTTACATTGCTCTGTAACAGAAATTCGCCTTTTAAGCATTGTTTTTTCAATATCCTTTAGTTTTTACAACTGGTAATAGGTCACACATGTTGTGTATAATTGCAAAAATAGTTACAAAAATCACTTGCCAGGCTATAGATATACTTGGATTCTTCTTTTTCAGGCAAGTTGTGTGTTAACATATATGTTACTTTTAATTTTAATATTATGTGTGGATTGTTGCTTTTTTAGTATTAATGCAAGTCTCAACTTTGTTTATTAAACTGAAAGTTATTTATACTTAGGTATCAGAAGCCTCTGTGGTTATTGTGCTTTTGGTTTCCGTTTTCGTTGTAAAAGTGATTATATTTAGGTATTTTTTGTAATCCCTAGAAAACATTATTTTTTAATTTTTTGAAATAAGTATGTATAACAATAACAACAATTATTAAAAAATCGAATTACAATTTTTTTTACTTTCCTATTTGAGAATCACTTTACCTATTTGTTTTCTAAATTAATACGTTTAGTTACCTAAATTACGGAAATGTACTTATTTCTATACTATAATATAATAAAATTTCATAAGAAGGCACTCATTATTTATACTTTTGTCTTGACATAATGTTCAAATTTTTTCCTAATTTTTATTTTTATGTCCAAATATAATTTTTTAAAACATTTTGATGATCGCTCGCTCAAGCTAACCTGACAAATAAATCCCCGATGTAACTATCATGTGTGGTTTACGATCTTGGCAGGACAAGAGTACCCAATTACAGACAAGCATTTCGTTACTCCAACTCATCCAAAAAAAGGAACTCGAATAGCACTTGTATCAAACGAATATCGACATTTACCATGTATTAAAAATAACAGCTAATTTTTTTTACGATATTTTACAAAATTGGGGAAAGTATTGCTCCTCAAATTGTGGCTACATTTCTAAAAATATTAACATTTTAATCTGGCAATTTCAAAAATACCCAAAGGATCATTTTTGAGACCTTACTGATACTGACAGCGGAAAAACGATTGGACAAAAAATTTGTTTCTAGTTTTTTTGAGTTTTGACGGCTTTCGGTTTAGGTGCCCTACTTTGGTTTCTAATCACCTTTAAATTTCCTATCGAACCCTCTTCTTACCTTTACTAAAAAGATCGGGTTTTGGCCCCGCAAAATGCCATCAAAATTATGTCGAGTCGAGAATTGGTAACAAAGGACATAACAGAATACTAATTTCGTTTTATTTATACGAAACATATTTTCAAAAAATGATTTCTGGAAATCATGGAAAATAATAAATCCATTGGAAGAAAATGATAACGCTCACTTCAATGTGCAGGTCACCATTTCCTTGGAATGAACTAAAAGTAATATTAGTACACATACTGTTGTTGTTACTAGTCAAATAAAAAAGGATTATAATTTTTACATAAAACTTATATTAAACACATTTACAAGTCAAAATGTTGTCCTAATGTGGTCTATTTTGAACAAGTTACCGTTAAATATTACAATAAATTATTAGACCCGTGTTAAGTATATGCAGTCGTTATTATTAAAAGCCAAACTGTACACATTGCGATGCAGAATTATGATAGATATATTCAAAAACGTATTCCTAACGTTTAAATGAGAAAATGAACTATGATTAGGAAAAAGTTGAATCCTCTATTTGAACAGATGATAGGAAAGATTCATTGTTTGATTGACGTGGAGTGATTTAAAATTAACTTTAGTTGTTTTTATATTGATTTTTAATATAATGCATTTATATTAAAAAATATGTAATTATTGGTGGAATACATATTTGAAAAAATACCATTTACATATTAATACATTTACCAAAACATGATTTAGCTTTTTTAAGTACTTATATTTTATATGTATATATATATATATATATATATATATATATATATATATATATATATATATATATATAATATATATATATATATATATATATATATATATATATATATATATATATATATATATATATAAATCATACACTTATAATTTGGTAAACCTAGATTTCAAATCTGAGGTCACCCATTTATTGCGTTGTCATGGTAATTGCAAAGATAGCTAAAATTACACATGCATGTGTCAATGGCTTCAGTCAATATAAGTCATTTTGGGTACTTTTGCGGGGTATCTCCGTTATTTCTATAGATAGAAAGGTGCGGTTTTCGCGGCAGTGTGCTATTTTTCCGTAAAACTAAAGATGCCGTTAACAAAATTATCATAGACCTTTTAGTTTTTAAGATACAGGGCTGAATTGAAAATGTTGCATTTTCAAGCACCCCGCGTATCTCAACTATCAGATAACTTATCGAAAATGTGAAAACTGTTTCGTATATAACTTTTTCCGTAGAACTCAATTCCGCCTTCGGAATTAGTATAAAGGATCAGGTCAAAAAGTTATCGTACCCTACTTTATTTTTTTAAATAAAATTTATATTTATAAACTATACAATTTGTCTTTTTTTACATTTTCAAAAATATATAATAGTATGCACTTTTTCTCAGAAACACGCAAATAAATGGCAATTTTCTGAAATTAAATGCATAATTTAACAGTAGGCCATTAATAACAATAATAAACAATTGAAAGTTGCATATTGCTAACGAAGAATTGGATACCTTGCGTATAGGTATCTTATATAAAAATACCTATAGGGTTTTTTTAATAACAGTAAGTTTGTAACAACAGTTTTACAGCATAAAGTAACAATATAACAAACTCAAACAAATAACATTATTAAAAAAAAGAAAACACAATTTTTTAAAGGTGATGTTTAAATTGACGACCATTTTCTCTAATGCAAAATTGGCACAGTTTTACAATTCTTTGAATAACGTTAAAAATAACCATTGGTCTCATTCGCAGATTTAGAAAGGCTAAATGAATTGGCTGTCGAAGTTCTGCTATGCCGTCATATCGTGTTTTATATACTTCATTTTCTATATAGCCTCATAAAAAAAACTAAAATTGAGAGATCGTGGAGGCCATTCTAACAGGTCCGTTGATACCTATCCATATTTGAGGAAAGTTAATTATCAAGAAATTCCCTTAAGAGCCTAGAGTTGCGACTTGGAGCACCATCTTGCTGTAGATTTAAAGCATTAAATGCTGATTTTCACTATGCCAGTTCTTGGTATTGTGACGATTAAAAATTACCGCACTTAAAAACAAGCATTCATCTGACCAGATAACGAGTCTGGCAAATAAATCGTTAGCATCGATTTGTTGCAAATACCACTGGCAAAACAGTGCCCGGCGTTCGGCATCGCCAGGATGCAAATGTTGCACTATATTAAATTTGTATGGATAATACTTATATTTCAAAATCCTCTGACCGTCAGTTTTTGACACCCCAATTTCCTTCTCAATTTTTCTACATGACGATGAAGGTGTTGCTTATATATATCCCAAATCATCTATCTCTTTCCTTTCCCTGTTCTCTTTGCATCTCGGTTGCGTTCTTTCTGGATATCTAACAAGCAAAAACTTATAATTATAATACAGATTTTCATAGCCATAATAGCTTACTTACCTTTGGAAATATAATTCCGAGGCTTCTTCAGAATTTTTATTACTCTATAAAACATACCAGCATATCATATTCTCACAATTTTCATACGCTGCCATTGATAAATATGAATTAAATAAAAATACCAAAAGAACGTTTATAAACCACTTTATAAACCAAAAGTCGATCTAAAAACCGATGAGATAGACAAATATTTGAGATTTATTTTCGTTTGTTGTCATAAACAATAGCCATAGCAAAGTTTACTGAATGAAAATATAAGTTGCAGCACTGGGCCGCGCCGTCGGCACTTTGAAAATCGCAAATAAAAGGCGAGCCGCCTAGTTTCACACCCGATCGACACTGGCTCCTGTTACCGAGCTGTTTAAAAGTAGTTTGGCTTCGCGCTAGAAATATTTATCTGCCAGGAAATTTCAAAAGTATAAATAATAACTTTAGACAAAAATTATTGAGTTGAATTTTGTCGTCGGACTAGTTTAATATTTTACAATTACAGTTTTAAATGTTATTTGAATATAGTGAATTTAATATTAAATTGTTACTTACCTGCTAGTCGAATTTAAGAATACAATATTTTTATTATATAAATAAATTATGGTTTTAAATTAAACTAACAAGAATTAACGATTTCAATTTAAAGAAAACATATGGTAGTGTAGTCTGGACTATAATTTTATTTTTAATTCCGTCTAGAAGATGACCAGCCTTTTAAGGCATTCCTCTAGTAATCGACGCCCCAAAAACATAAACCCACTAGATAATAAAAATGACTTATTTATTCAACACAACTTATTTTAGACAACATAAAATAGCGTAAATGCGTACACCCGTAAACATATGTAGTAAAAATTTGCATATCGAGAGAGTTTTAGATAAATTGATACACGCTAAATAGAAAATTATTTTTAAAGTTTAATTATCCACATTCGATTTGATGAATAGGAATAAAGAAAATATATTACATAAAAAAAACCAAATACCAAAACATTATAAATGTTGCAGAACTTGAAGTTTTGCATTGCTTTTATTTGCCCTACTTGTTTTCATTTCTAGGTTGACAAATTTTAGACTAAATTAAATGCGTACTCAGTATACAAATTCAGAAAATACTTTAAAGGAAAATTTTCGCAAGGATGCAAAAACCTAACTTTAGAAAAATAGTATTTGAATGTATTCCCTACATTACCTCGAGAAGCACATTCTCCAAATTTACTAATAAAAATATGTTCTAGCCGCACAACATATTCAACTATATTCCTAAAAGAAACAGTAAGTCCGCCCCATGCAATACTGCTATAAGATTTTAAATCACAAAATCTGGTTTCTATGTTATCTAAATATAGCAGAATCTCGTAGCAGACATTTTCTTAAAAAATAACCTGTGACGTAAATTAAAGTATTTCCTTCTGGGGTTTTCAGATTTTGGTAATCGTTTGAATAAACTCAAACCGGCGTATACGTAGGTTTAACAGGGACATGATGTTTATCTACAGTTCTTGAAATAATATTTAATAAAATTTCGTTATTGTCTTCCATACAGTTTGCACCGTCCATTTTTCACCAATTAACTCTCCATTTTACCCGCTTCCTCTCAAGCGATTTTACATAATAACAATCCAAACCATTTTCATGTAGACTACTATTTATGTACCAAATTTTAAGTTGATACCCCAATTCCTTCCAAGGTTATCGGGTAAACTAACAGAGCGACAGACAGAATTTTTTTTCACCGAAATTAGGTTTTTACACGTTTTGAGTCATTTTAGACGATTTAGTGAAAAATATTTCTTGAAAACGTATTTGCCGGTACTATACTTCCCATATTTTAGAGATTTGGATATAAAACTAATTTCAACCTCGTGTTTTCTTTTGGACCACCCAGGCTTGTTTAGACGCCGAGAAACGAGCCGGGTAAGAAGTCAAATTTGTATTTGTATGATTCAAGCCCCCTTGCTAAATACGGCGTGGGCCTCCATAAATATCCCATTATCATCCCTTTCGCATACATATGCAAAGTTTTAACTTAATCAAGCAGCGGAAAGCAAGCCAAATTTAAGATTTGGATCCTCCTAAATACGGCCCTGTACCAACGACTGGATAATATTGCATTGTTATCCGACTTACACAGGTAGATAAAATTTTGGTTGAGCACAAGGAAGAGGTTAAACAAATTTCTTAATGGCATTTTGGCAACTGGAAAGAAATATTTTAATTTAAAATGTTGCGCAAAAGCGAATATGAAATTTATTTATCATTCCAACGCAGTTAATAATCTGAACACATTTATAAAACAAGGAAGAGGGTCAGATTTACCATGCAAAATTTGAACCTCCTTTCCTAAATACTGTCTGGGCCTCAATTATATTAAATTATTATCTACTTTACGTAAGTATGCAAAAATTTGAGGTAAATCAAGCACCGGAAAGTAGATAAAAGTTAAGATTTTCCCGCCCCCTCCCAAATACAGTTCTGTACCAACTTAATGGCTAGAAAACATTGCGTTGTCAGCCGACTTATTATGTAAGTATGTATGCAAAATTACCTCTAAAATTTAATGGCATATATAAAACAACCAATTCTAACTTTCATACAACTCATACAAGTAAAGTTGAATACCTAAAAACTTTTAAAATGGCTCGTTTCTTATTGCGATTCTAACTTCAACGACGTATACATACCAATAATACATAACAACCATCTACAGAGCAATATCTGATAGGCATATTGGCCGATATTTATCAAGGAAATTATTTTTTTTTGTCTCACTATATAGCACAATGACAAACTGGTGCTATCACGGAGGAGGTTGGTGCCGGAGACCCGACCGGTACCCAGAATGTAACAGCTGGGGCGGGACGCGAGGAATAAGCAAATCGAGTCAACTGCTGCGACTTATATTTTTATTCAGTAAACTTTGGCCATAGTCTACTATTAAATTATGCATTTAATTTCAGAAAATTGTCGTTTATTTGCGTGTTTCTGAGAAAAAGTGAATACTGTTATATATTCTTGAAAAGGTAAAAAAAAGACAAATGTTATAGCCTATAAGTATATAGTGTTCCATTTAAAAAATAAAGTAGGGCCCTATAACTTTTTGACCTTACCCTGTATACTAATTCCAAATACGGAATTGAGTTCTATGGGAAAAGTTATATAAGAAACCGTTTTCACGTTTTCGAGTTATCTGATAGAGATACGAGGTTGTCGCGAAAACCTCAACTTTCTCTCTATAAAAATAACGGAGATACCCCGCAAAAGTACCCAAAATGGGACACCCTGTACACAATTTATGAATAAAATGTCTGATAGTGAATGAAATGATAAATTGTATAACACCCCTCCTGAGAAACTGAAAGCGGCGAAAGAGGCTACACTAGATTTGTTGCCATAAAAATCATAAAAAGCAATAGAAAATGTTGGAGCGAAATACAGTTAATCATATATCAGAAAACATTATATGAGTGCCTATTTTCATGAAATAGAGAAAGTTTAAAAACTGGTGGTCAGAGCACTTTATGATAAAAGCCACGTTAGCAGTCAAAGAAAACATCGATATTAAGAACTATTCGAAATTAATAGCGTTTTTGAAACGGAAATGCGTTAGATATCATCCATAATATTATTAGAGAACAAATAAAAATACTAAATTTTGGGAGTTTCTGCAATCGTCGATGTTGTTGGAGCATGTCGTTAACATCGTTTAAAATGCCGAAAATGTCGTGGTAGTTAAAATTCCACATACAAAAAATAACAGGGAGCGTTGTTTCGTCGTATCCAATGGAAAATCACAAAAAATTAAACGTGTAAATATGTGTCAAAAAGATGTGCGCCTTCATCCAATAGGTGTTCCTCATGACCGTTTTTTTGTTAACTATCACAATGGGAAATGTACAAGCCAGATTGTGGGAGTTAGTTTCTAAAAATACCATCCGAAAGAGCAAAATGTCTTCATTTGGACAATCCACATTTATACAATGGCTACTGTTTTAGAAGGTCATCCGCGACGCTCCTAGCTGAAACTGGTGGTCATCCATGGTTGCCGAGGGCTATGTAGAAGATTCCATTCAAAACAAAATAAATTTTACTCATCAAATTCTAGAACAAGAAAATGATAGCGGTCGCCCTGAAATTGTGCAAAACGTGGATGAAAATCACACACAGTGCTTCAGTTTGGAAGCATCTACCTCCAGTACAGTCCCAATGACAATTAATATTCAGAATTGTTGTAATTGACAAGTTAATATTAACTTTCATAAAAAAAATAATATCTACCATTATTTTGTTTCTTTAAGTTGATTTTTTCCTGATAATTAAATGATGAATGCAAATTATAAAATGCGTGTTTTTTTATATATTTATATGTTAATTGTAGGTTGGACGACGCGCAATAAACATAAAAGTGATATATATATAGTCACTTTTGACATAACATATCGTTTAAAGAGCTTAATTTTTTTGACACGATCGTAGAAAAATAAATAAATATATTAAAATATAAATAAACTTAATCATTTAATAAATTATTAAAAGCAAAGAACCCGACTGGTTGAAACCGAATGTGGAACATATAGCTACTAGCAGACTAAAACGAAGAAAATAAGGTAGCTAGTTATTATTCTGTTGGTGCTTTAGATTTATTATTTATGTAACTAAGTACCTTTTTTATTTCGCTGTTGGGACATTTTTTTTTATTTCATTTTTCAGTCCCGGACTACGGTGATCAACACTGAGATAAGAAAACAGCTACTTAGTTAATTAAAGGCAATACCTTCAAATGGGCGTGTATTACCCCCACAATAGATGCAATAAGACTTTATAGAAACTTGTTTGGCACTAATGAAAATATTTTTTACAAATAAAAACCTTGAATATAAAAGAATATTTTACATACAATCATAAATATGCCATATCTTGTTTTCTTATGTTTTGTCTGCCATTAGGTTTACTTTCCACACTGGGTTCCAAGCAGACAGGTTTTTTGTGCTTATTTTATATATTTTATTATGTTGAACAAACAGGCACACTACTGCTGCCATTTTGATTTATTTTGCAAAAACGTAGCTAAGAGCACTCGCGGGATATAGACCAATCTTCTAACGCTTCATTCATGAAAATCGGTCCAGGCATTTGACATTGACTAAACAAACCTGCATGCATCACTGTTAAACGCATTACCCTCCTTTGCATGCAAAATTGGAATATTTGTAAAATTACCTCTTTTATATAAAATATATACTTCTTACCTCATAATCCAACAAACTTCATAAATACCATGTGCATTGAAAACTCTTTAGGGCTCAACGAGATGGAGCATGCGACCCATCTATCGCTCGCAGACGCAGAACACCTAATGTAACGCATCCTATTGAAATTTCGTTTAATTATTTGTGCTAAATTGAAAAATAGAAAGAAAGTAAATATTTTTATGAAGCTTCTAATTTGAAAGATATGTATAAGAAAATGGTCCCACATTTTTATGGCTAGGTTGATATAATTATATGAAAAAAATAAGTACTTGCACTGGCATATATTCACATTAAAGCATCAGAGTTTCACTACGCTAATTACAAATTTAGTATTAAGTTATTGTGTATAGCCTACACTATTATATAATATAATATATAAATCCTACGAATCAGCTGATAATGAATGCGTCTCTAAAAAGGTTCTTATTTGGTTTATTACCGATTTAATTATATTTCTATATATTGAAAAATATATTATTTAGTTCTTTTATTTTAATTAAAAAATAGTATTAGCAGCAGACTTTGGTTAAAGGAACTAAACGAATTTAATATGTTCCTATTTATGACGAGCTTTACGAGTTTTCTATTAGTAGGTAAAAGCCAGTTACACACAACCTTTACATTTATTCACATCTCCCTTTTAATGTTCTTATTATCGAACCCCCGTTTTGCAGCAAATAGAAAGAGTATTTCCTTTAATTTTTAATTAATCAAAATATGCTTATATTTTTAATACTATCTTTTTAAAGTAGAGCCCTAATTTTAAATTGTTAAATGATAATTAAACAGTTTTGTTAATATTATTTTTAACATATCTCGCATTAAATAACCTGGCTTTTATAATTCGATATTCGCCTCAAAAAAGAATACATTATCTCATTTTAGCGCTTTTTGGTACAATTTCAAACGAATTAAAGTCACTTTCATAACTAGGCCGAGACACACTATCTAAAGGGAAATCATAATCTGGAATGTGCCACATTTGTTTAAGATCCTTTAATTGTTCTGGTTTTATAGTGAGCATAAATTCTGTTAGTTGTTTGTTGCTAAAGGTGTTTCCGGTTACCGAAGGATCATCTTCATCGATTCTTTTCTTAAAAGCTACTTCGAAACTAGGAGGCTGGATGTCGATGCTTGGTTCCAAGGAAATCTGAGCTAAATTAAAAAAATTAATATTAATTTCTAATTAACATTTTTTCAAAACTTATGTTAATACATATTCAAACAGCGGAATGGGGTATAGTGAAAAGAAATATCGCATTTGACTCAACGGTAAATTAGGCCTCCCCTCGAAGATTCAGGTAATTAGAGAAAAAAGTACATGAACGCAAGAAATTAAAATTGACAACCAAAAAAAAGTTTCTCATTACAAAAATATTAATTTTTCTACATTACTGCTAGGTGTCAGACCCTGGATCATCTTTATATTGGTGAAAATATTTTGTTATTCGTAATTGCTAACCATAATAATTAATGAGTTGCTGTGTTTTCCAATAACGGACGTGGAACTACTACTGCGTTTTCTATAAATGTACCGTGAAATGCAAATTGATGCATGTTATGATATTTATATAAATATTTTATTTTGTTTTTATTACATATCTACCGAGTTTTTGATAGCCAAACACCACTTTTTGAATTTAAGTTTTTCCTAATAGGAAATTTTATCTAGTTTTTAAGTCGATGTAAGTTTTCACTAAGATGATAAATTTCAAGAAATTTGAATTGATAATAATTTTCAAAGAAATTTAAAATTACACATTTTGCACAGTTCTGTGCAAAATTAAATACCTGTCTTCTTAGTTGAATAAGTTTTATTAACCTCAGCTTTAGAAATTAAGGTGTGATTAGTAAACTAAAATTAAGTTTAAAGCTCAATGATATTGTTCGTGATTTTATTGTTAAACAAAATAATCTCACTTTTATTGATTTAGAGGATAGTATACATAATGATAGCAATGTGAAACTTTATTTGAGGAATGGGACAAGGTAACGAGTTTTGTTTCAGTGCCTTATATAACTATTTTTAACAAAGATGTTAGAAATACCCTTTCTCTTGATGTTGATAATGTGGATCAGTGAAGGATCAGAAAATGATACTGCCTCTCATAAAAACTCTTTTTTATAGCCACGTCTGTCCCAATGGGGGCTGAAGGAAATCGAGAGGAAAATTTACATGTATCTTTACAATCAATAATTGACAAGGGAAATGTTTTTGACTTTAAAATATTTAACATAAATATACAGTGTTTGTCAAATAAAGTTAATTTGTTAGTGGCAACAATTTTCACCGGACATTTTATGTTTAAATGAACATTGGTTGACTAAGGATAAATTGGATGAAATTTATATGAATAACTATAGAGTCCTTAGTCAGTTTTCTAGGAGTGATCACGCCCACGGTGGTTCAGTCATATACTTAAAAATTATTTAGACGCAAGGGCAGTTAATTTTTTATTAATAAGTAACCTTCCTGCCGAAACAATTCTGAAATGGTTATTTATTAAACTGAACAATGGAATTGGCATTATTAATTTATACAGACCTCCCAATAGAGATTTAGGATAACATCTAATTTTAAGCTTTATAATGTGTGGAGATTTAAATGTTGATGAGAGTGGTTTGAGCATGAGTTACAAAATGCTGTCTGACCTTTTTCAATCTTTTCAGCTATCCTCATTAGTAAGTACTCCTACAAGGGTGCGCATTGATCCTAAATTCACCTCTTCTTCCGTTTTAGATTATGTGGTAACTGATAGACAACAGGAAATGATCAGTTATAATAAACTAACAAAAAATCCTAGTGAAATTACCTCGATTTTCGGAAGTTATCTCTACTTGGCGATAGAGGAAAACTTAACAAACAATCATTTTGGTGGAAACTTTCTCATAATTTTACTTTGACTAAAAATTAATTTTTTTTTAACTTATTACTAGTAACGCATTAATTGATATAGTGAATAAATTTCCAAATAAGAATTGCTGCTTCTCTAAAATTTTAGAAAAACAGAATGTATTCTTTTTTGGTTAAATATGATATTTTTTCAGATCGTCATGAAAAAGCTTGCGCTGACCTTGTTCATTATGTAACAGAGAAGATTGATAATAGAGAAACTGTAATTTCCTTCTCTTTTGATCTTACTCGCGGTTTTAACACTATTGATAAAGATTTTGTGGCTTTAAAATTAAACAGTTTTGGGATAAGGGGTAACTTGAACGACTGGATCATTTCTTTTTTAACTAACAGGACAATTTCGGTGAGGGTTGACAGTTTAAAGTCTGATCTGTTTGATCAAAATATAGGAACACTTCAGGGTAGTATTTTGGGTCCGCTAATTTTTCTTCTTTTCGTTAATGATTTGCCCGAACATATATCCCAGGGTAGAGTATTCTTGTATGCGGAGGATATCACAGTTGTTGTCTCGGATCCGGATATGGCTGCATTGAGGAGTAAAGCCAATATTATTCTGAAGGAATTTTCTACCTGGTGTAGGAAAAACAAACTTATGGTTATAGGCGAAAACTGTCTGTATGGAAATAAAAACCGTACGCAAAAGATCATGTGGTCTCATTTTTGATCTAGATGGTTACAAGGTAGTTTTGAGTGATTCAATAAATTTCTTGGCTGTCTCCATTGAAAGTGATTTAACCTGGAATGGGAAAATTTCTAAGCTGTGTTCAAAAATCAGTAAGACCTTCTATATTTTAAACTCTTTAAATAATTATGTAACTCGTGAAACCCTTCTAAGTGTTTACTGTGCCTTTGTTTATTCTTGAGTTACTTACAATATTGTTGTATAGGTCAGTCATCCGACATCAATAGAGTGTTTGTGGCACAGAAACGGGTTGTTCGGATTATTTTTGATCTGTCATACTCAACGTCGTGTAGGGAAACTTTTCGCAAAAATAATATTCTTACTGTCCACTAGGTTTATTTACTAAAATTGTTGACTTATTTTCATAAGAACAAACATCTTTGTCGGCTTAATAGTTCTTACCATAACTATGACACTCGAAATAAGTCTCGCTTTTAAAGCACAATTTAGAAATGTATAAAAAATCTCCTCTGTGTGCCGGTAGTCGTATTTTTAATCTGTTACCGTTGTCAATAAAAACTATCGCATCTGCAAATAAATTTAAACTCGAATTAAAAAAACTATTGACAGCTGATTGAGGGAAACTTATATGCAGGGTGACAACTGAAGTGAAAACCAAATGGAAAAAAACCTAAGAGTACCCCAGAACCGCAATAATTATTTTAGAGTAATTCAAAATGCATCATCTGTTCATTAGAGTCCTTTCATAAAAACTGTTTCGAATATTTCTTTTTATTTTACCAATTGTCGAAATTATGTTTTTCAAAAAGTAAAATTTTTTACTATTTTCCCTAATATCACAAATTTAAAAAGGACACTTGAAGAAGTGGGTATTGAATAAACGACATTTATTAAACGTAAGTGTATAGGGTGTTACAAATTCTTTGTGATGGGTCCCCGAATTTCACCTTTGAAGATCTATTTCTCGGATATTTGTAATGCTCGGAGGATGTTTGTAATGCACAACACTATTATTTTTTTGCAATACTTATGATATCGTCAACAGAATTTTCATAACCATCACCATTTCTAAGATAAAGGGTGACACTGAAAATTTTTAATTTGAAACAGGGAGCCAAAGAGATGTGATCGCGTCCTTCGAACCTATCAAACAGATAGTTCTGACATGCCTATCCATGATTCGCCACAAAGGTTACCAATGGCAGAGAACTTGAAAAACAATACAACACGTGCAATGGTCAGCACCTGTAGTTCCTGTAACGAAGAAAGATAGAGAAATTAGATTCTGTGTAGACTACCATAGACTTAATGATGTCACAAAAAAAGACTGCTACTTATTACCCAGAATTGACGATACTTTAACCACTTTCTAAGGATGCAAATGGGTTTCCGTTTGGTCTAATATTGGCAACTGGCTATTCATGAAGAAGATAAGGAGAAAATTGCTTTTACTAGAGCTAGCAGTTTGTGTCAATTCAAATATGACCGAGATCGAGACTAGTTTAGTCTTGGTCTCGCTCTCGAAAAACAACCTTGGTCTCGGTTCCGACGTCGAGACCGAGACCATACATGGTCTTGGTCTTGCCTGGGTCTCAACATTCTGAATTGTTCTTTTTTTCACAATTCAGTTTCACAGAATTTTATTACACATTAATAAATAACGGTTCTTATGTTTATTACGCATGATGTCTTTTAATAAGTCAGTAGATATGTACTTATTACATTTAGCTGAAATCTGAAATGTATAGAACTATTATCAATGGCCAATATTGGGCAATAATATTATTGTGTGTAAACTATTCAAGAAATCAAACACAAGATGCTAATTCAATAAAGAAATATTTTCGACAAAATTACAGAAATCAGTCTACTCCGTTGAAAGATACTATTGTCAAAGGTGGCCATTGACCTAAAATATTCTAAAGTATCTGGCACTTCCGGTTGTACCGGAAGTAGATGTCGTCTTGTTTTAATGATACGCGATGTTTTATTTCTTTTTAGATTTTAGGAAATATATCAAACTTTTTTATGTAGCATGTCCTATACTTATCATGAGTATTCTTGAGTGATTTTCGAGAAATAAACAAATAAATTAAAATCGGCATTTTTATCTTTAAAAGGACGTAAAAAAGGTTTGAAACCGTTTAAATTGCGTGAAACCGTTTTGCACGTTTTAACTTTTTCTTTTCATTCCTACTGTTATCGTTGGATATCGACTTCCGGTTTGACCAGAAGTATTTAGTAATTGGAAACTAATGTCAGATGATACGATTATAAAAAGTTAAAACATGGAGGAAAGTGAAAACGGTTAACGTTAAGTTAAACAAGACTAAACTTCTATAACCTTTCAAAACTAAGGTAAGGTAGGCATTCGGGAATTTCTGATAAAAGTTTATATATTTCTGGTCATGATTTATTTAGACTAGACCGAGACTCTCGCGGTGGTGGTGTCAGATCTGGGCAAAATATTTTTCAGATGTATTTAAATCCTGAATACTGGACTTTCTTATAAATGATTTAAATTCTAATTACTTTTCTGGCAAAAGGGTATTTATCAGTTAAATACAAATATGATTTAGATATATTAATAGTTATCAAATACTATGAAGGTATTTAAAACTAGCACTTCTTAGGTTTTAAGCCAGCCATTCTCAGTTTCTGGAAAACAGCTTCAAAATTCTTCAAATGACCTTCAAATATTTTTCCTTCCAAGAATAATGATGTGATCTAAATATACTATTACCATTAAGGAAGAACTGCACGCAAAAAGTGAAAAATCAGCGACAAGGTCTAGTAAAGTTCAAAGTAAGATGAAAAGGTACCTACGTACTAGTAAAAACTTCCTGCACGTTCGACCTTAAAAAAATGTGTTATGTATAGGCAATTTAAATTAGATTTCTGTTAAAAATGGGTTCAAAAGGGTTCACGCGCTGCAGAAATACAAAGACCTACGATTTACCATTTCAAATTTTGCAGTTATGTAGACAAAGGATCAATGCAAGGCGGTAAAGAGCCATTTTGTGAGAAAAAAATTATATGCGACGGTATTTGCGACAAAAATTGGTCAAAAAATTGCCGAAAATGGACAAATTTATTTCTATTTTATAATACTAGATTTGATTTTTTTATAAAAATTCGAATTTAGCGCCCAACTATACATATTTTCCTAATTAAATTACATTGAAGCTAATAAATATCTCTTACAGCTATAACATAATATTGCAAGGCTTGCAAATGATCCATAATACTGCGTGCAGTTCCCCCTTAAACGTTCAAAAGCGGCTGGGGCGTTGCATAATCCAAAAAGCATAACTTTAAATTGCCACAGTCCAGTCCCAGTAGAAAACGCTGTGTTTTCTTTATCCACTGGATTAAGCTTAACTTGCCAATAACCACTTTTCAGATCCAGGGTCGAGAACCATCTTGACCCTGTTAAAGTGTCCAAGGTATCGTCAATTCTTGGTAAGGGAAAGCTATCTTTCTTTGTGACGTCATTGAGCCTGCGAAAGTCGGCGCAGAATCTGGTGGAACCATATTTCTTCTTAACCAAGACTACTAGTGACGACCAGGGACTTTGCGGTGGCTCTATAATGTTTTTCCGTATCCTCAAGCATCTGGTCAACTTCATGCCGCTTAGCCAAAGGTATTCGTCCTGGAGGCGCTGCATCACCAGTATTAATTCTATGCTGAACTACGTTGGTTTTTCCTAAATCGCTGTCAAACAAAGAGAAAATCTTGATTTCTTTTCAGAAGTTCTTCCAATTTGTACACCTGCACTTGATTCAGTAAATATTTTGATGATATCACCACGTCTCGAAGTACCTTAGGTTAGGTTATATTTGCAGGTCCTGAAGGTGGCAAGGTTGTACATGTAAATATGGTACTAGCAGGTTGGCAAGTTCCAATCTTGTCACCTTTTTTTACTTGCTGGGATGACCTTTTAAATTCACCATTTTGACGAACATCATGTTTCCCCTGCATTGAGTTAATGACGAACATCATGTTTCTTCTGCATTGAGTTAAGGTTCTTGCTGGTAAAATTCCCTTTGCATATAGTGGACAGTCTTGAACTGGTTCGAAGAAAATTACTTCTTCATCGAAATCATCAAGCGTCGCTTGCACTATACATTCCGAACAGGCAGGTAAGATAGCATCTTCCAGCAAAAACACTTGTCGGATAGTGGAATTATTTCTTCGTGGCAGATCTATAACTATTTCTTCATTTTTCGTACGGAGGACTCCTTGAGGTATGTCAAGGTATGTTGCTACTAGTAGAAACTATTTTCTTACTTCTATATCTTACTTCTTCTGGATCCTAATCCCACTTCTGACACCAAATGTTTCGGATTGGCCGGTAACCAAACACGTAGTTTCTGAATGCACTCCTTTTGTTCAAACCACAGCTTACAGGTAGTATAGGTAAACACTGGTTGTACCTAACACTCGTAACTATGGCAACCTAAAACTGTGACTGTCTACTTGTTAACAAACGCCCGCGAAGTTACTATGGCTCTCACACTCGGGGACAAAAACCTGGTGTAGGTCGTGTCATTTCAGAAAACCGTGTTTTTCGACTTTTCGGTGTGTATATTTCGGAAACTATTACAGATAGGGCGATGAATTTGACATGTGTTTTTAATGACGTTTAAACACGATTCGTTTGCATATTTTTTTGTACCACATTTGGTACCGGGGATGTGGAACCGCAAAGTCGACCAAAAAAGTCAACTTCATTGTAACACTGCAGGTCGCAATTTTTGATTTTTTTTTGTCGAAACTTTCTGGAACGATGGCTCTTCAGATGCTCCAGAACCCTATTGTTTTTGGTTGAGCTTCGAACCCGTTTCGTGATTTTACGATTTTTTTTTCGTTCGAAAAAAGGGTGTTTTGGAGCACTTATAGCTCGAACTGGTTACGTTTTAGCGAAATTTTGCAAGAGACATTTTTCATTACAAATATAGAGAGGAACAAAAACCTGAATGTATCTCTATCGGAAAAATGACTGGAAAGTAGAAATGTTTAGAAAAAACTGAAATTAAAAAAAAAATTTTTTTGATACATTTTGTTTTTTATAGAAAAAAGCAGGCGTCCTGGCGGAAAACTGATTACGGCATCGGAAAGTGCTCAAAAATATACACAAATTGGAATATCTGTGAAGGATTCTGAGTATGTACAGGGGGTACAATTACTTTGTGACTAAATTTCAAAATTTTAGCCTATACACGGTTAAATTACTACGATTTTTCAAAGTTGAAACTTTAAAGTGCAAATTTAACCTCACTGTAGGGCTGACTAAACAGTAATCGGAATTATAGAGGAAGAATAGATAGAGCATTTATTTGGCTACAAAAAACTCTACAATATTTTCTTCTAGCTACTGGGGAAATAGGTGAAAATCCGATTTAAAGAAAGTGCACGCTTTTGGGCACAATTTTTAAGTTTTTCTGAGATGATCAAAAATTTTGAAACATCCGTTCATCCTTGACTTTCGTCACTGTCAGCAGTGTAATTAAATAAATATTTTAGTAAATATTATTTAATTTTAGAGACTCAAAAAGTATTTCCTGGGTATTTTTAAAATTGGCAGCATAAAATTTGAATGTTTTTAAGTAGGTAGCTGCAATTTGAAGGATAATACTTTCCCCAATTTTATAAAATATCTCTAAGAAAATCAGCTGTCATTCTCGATTGGATCCATTACATCGATATTCGTTTAATAAACGTGCTATTCGATTATCATTTTAGGATTAGTTAGAGCAGCAAAATACTTACATCTAATTGGATACGGGATAGATACATTTTCTAGTACATCGTCCGGTATGTTTATATATTTTGTTAGGTTTTTTTAGGATAGGGGCATAGAGTTTCTAATTTTTTTATGCTGGTATATGTTTAGCATACGAAATGTAATGAAGTTCAGTATTATACTGTTCGGATAAGTAGTAAGGTTTATGTTATTTTATACAGGGTCAGTAGGTAGGACATTTTTTAGAAATTTTGTTTTTTTCTTAGTGAAACTTTCGGTATAAGACATTAATTAAAGTATTTTGCTTTCGCAGCTGGGATTTTTTCAATTTTCTTTTCTATACTGGTATATTTTTAAGATTTAAACATTGGCGTTGTAAATTATAGGTAATAGGTAGGGATTGATTGATTGGTTGAATTTTTGCCCCGTTACAAGTTTTCATACAGAAGTATAGCATATATTGTTATACAGGGGCAGTAGGACCTTTTCTTTCTTTAGAAATTCTAGTTTAAAAGCTGTAATTTTTTTTCTAGTGAATTATTTTGGTATGGAATATGGATTGAAGAGATTTGGATAATAAATTTAGTTTTTGCAGCCGTTAATTTTTTCATTTTTTTGTCTTTATCTAAACTTGTAAAGGATTTAATTGGAGTTTTCCATAATAAATAAAATATTTCTGTAACTTTTACGGGTGTAATTTATTACAAAAAATATTTTAATAGCTATTAAAAAATGCATTTACCTAGTGACTCCTTTAAATTTTTATATACGCTTTTCACAGATTTAAGTAACTATTAGTGGCGTTTTTTTGTTTTGAATATTTTGAGAGCTTTAAAAAATCGATATTCTCCCCATGGCTTTTGAACTGCTTAAAATTTTTAAATATCGTTTTCACAGATTCATGTAACTTTTAGTGGTTTAAACTTTTTAAAAACGGTTTTCACAGTTTTACATTTTCATTGGTAAATGTATCAAACCGATTTATTTGTGATCGGCAAGAAGGAACCTATTCCATCGACTAATATACAGTATTACATTTAAGAAGCTCATTGATATCAGAAAGCTAAACACATGTATATTTGCAACAACACTAGATAAAAATTCGCACAATTCGAAAATAAATTTGTATTGAGAACTTTCTTTGATATCTACAGACATATAAAAAATGGGGTGTGCATTTGTAATCAAAAAACATGTAGGTTAAGGTTATGTTGATAGTAAAGTGAGTCGGAACCTTACATGACTTAAAAAAATATACTTATTCAGACACAAATTCAAATAGTCGGTAAAAACCATAAACGTACAATAATTCGAATGTAATGAATAAACGGTGGAAGCGTAAAGATCAAATAGGCCTCATGGTGGATTTTCAAGGGTTATTTTCGTTTGATAGTGGAAGAAGTGATTTTATGGATTAAGAGTTTTGCATAGGTGGCTTGCAACGTTATTTGTTATCTTATATGAAAATGGAAAACTAGTACTTACGTATTGCTACTTAATTGTCGTTACATGGATAAAAATTAAAGTAAGTCTACTTCACTAAAATAACACATAAATTCATCTATAACTTAACAAACCTGTAACTAGGGCTACATTCGTAACAATATTATTGCCCAATATTGGCAATTGATATTAGTTATACACATTTCAGTGTAATAAGAACATATCTACTGACTATTAAAAGACATCATGCGTAATAAACATAGGAACAGTTGTTTATTAATGTGTAATAAAATTCTGTTAGTAAGTGAACCTGAATTGTGAAAAAAAGAACAATACAGAGTCTCGAGGCCGAGACAAGACCAAGACAATGTATGGTCTCGGTCTCGACGTCGGGGCTTTCCAGACCGATACCAAGATTAAGCTAGTCTCGGTCTAATAGAGATAAACTACGATGATAAAATTGCAACCTTGATATTAAGAAATTTTGCCGTCCGCTTATTTCTTTTTACCAGTTCCATTAGTATAGTAAGATTTTCTTCCTATAGAGACCTTCCTTACCATATTTTTTCTTCATAGTCATAGATACAATCATTGATATCTTCTAGTCGTAAGGTCTTTATAAAGAGTATAGCCATATCTCTTTAATAGGACTTTTGATGCAAATACTTCGTTCTTTTGAAAATTGCTCACAAAACTAGATATCTTTCCAAAACAAAAAACGTAGTCGATGTCTCACATAAAATAGGAAATCAATAAATTCTCAAAGATAAACTTAGCTATAGCGTCATGTAGATTTTCAGTTTCATCAAAACCAAAATAGCCCCAGAGAGTTTTGTTTCAAGCGCTGCTCGGAGACATGAATTTTATTAAGTTGGTGTACAAGTTGAGAATTATTTGCAACAGTTGCTTAAGTATCTTTCATACCTCTTAAGACTTCTGATATCTTTTTATCTATTTCTTCTAATTTGCTGGCAAACTTTGCCGCCAATTGCGATATAAAGCTAGCACATTCTTTTGTGATAAGTTTTTCAATAGCATCTTCGCTTCTGGACACTACAGACGCAGGATCTATTTTAACCAAGTATTAAATATATTGCGATTAAGACAAATTTGTAGAACTATAATGTTGCCGTATAGAAATAAGAAATAATGTCACCTAATAAACGCACAAGACACTAATTTACTTAGTCCCATAATTTTTTTAAATGAACCTCTATTTTCTGCACTTAAATAGGGAGCACGCTTTCTTCTGTATGCTTTAAACATCGCACACAATATATTCATAAATACCAGTGATAGTACAGATTTTTCTGGAACGTAGGGACTTTTAAGACATAAAACCGAATTGTTTTTTTTAAATAAGAAACGTATATATTTTTCTTAGTAATTCATGATGCTATGCGAATACCTTTATAGAAATCAATGATTATCTTTCTGCGAAATTGTAGGATACTCGAGATATGAAGGCTGATTAAAATTAGTCATGCTATGCATATTCTAAATCTCTGTCTTTATAAATAACCGAAAAACTCTAACTACTATGGAGAAATTGTGGCACTCTATACCTCCCCACGTATTTGTAACAATGTGTGTACAGGTCCGGAATGCACTTTCAGTAAATTTCGTTTGCTTAATAGCCATATTTGTTTGATAAAAGTGGTATTTTAAATTTTTTTCAATTCAAAAATTCGGTAAAGTCATCCTTTTTCAAAAAAAAGTCATGACTACCATTTGTTACAGTAAAATCAAAAATTGATCGAAATTGATTTTAGGGAACGGGTTCTAGTGAACAGAATATGAATTGATAATTAAAATATAATTTTTCTAAAATATTTTTGAGATTTTGACCGTCCTTTTTTTTCATTTTTCATACCACTTCATTTGTCGCTCTGTATATTACACAAGCCATTCATCAAAGATAAAGGGTAAATAACTTTAAAAACTATATAACATTTTTTATAAGTGAAAATAAAGATTTTTAAAATTGGATTCAAATTAACAAAGTTACATGGACTTAAAAAAACAGAGGGTTTCAGTTAACATCTGGACCGGTTTATATGCAGTGATGTTGAGTTTTTATGATAAATAGTAGTTGGGCAGTTGCTTTACTAATTTCTAACTAATTTCTGATGACATAATTTGTGCTACTGACGAAACTAAGCAGTCTTACAAATTGCTGCTCAAGTTTAGCCTTTGATACTTTTGATCACAAGATGCCATGCAAAAGGATATCCTCCAAGCCAGTCCCTTGTAGCTAGTAACAAGGAGCTAGCAACAAAATTTTACAGCGGACCAGATAAACTTTTGACATAATATAAATAAATGAGAAAAATAGTTCTAAGATGTTTCAAAAGCGAAAATATCTTAAATCTAATTGCAACAAAACTTTGCAAACTCTTCCGATAGGGGGTGCCAAACGTTAAGGTGGCAAAGAACAGGGGCGCAGTAAAAAATTAATTTATGTTTAAAAATGCAATGTCTTTCTCACATTAACTTGAAATTAAACGAAATTCTGCAGGCAGATGGAGTAATATGCACTTAATATATACAGTGACTTTATACAAGGACAGTGTCGACAATAGAGCATAAGCTCCGCCCATCCGCCATTAATGGGCTAAATCTTTGTTGTTTATATGTGCATCAACGGGGATTTTGCATATTTGTTTTGCCTTTTTAAATAGTTTGTGTCTAAATATTTTCACTTTTAAAATTCCAGTGTTGTGTATTTATGTATGAAGTTTGAGTCTCAGTTGGTTATTGTACATTTAGGTAAGCAAGTCTTTAAAAAAATACTGTTTTTATAAGCGATGTTTGTGGAAGCTTTTTCTTTTGAAAACACTTATTTAGAAGTAAATTACGAAATTAGAGTTACCAGATTTCCCTCGGCAAAAAAGGGGAAACGAATGTCTGAGAGTTGTTTATCTAGCCTAAAAAATAAAAAAAAAACAAAAAGACTACTTTTTGTAACAAGTATCACCTCAATCTCAACTAAAATAAAAAAAGTATTGTCTTTTGCATACTGAATATTCCTTATAAACTGTTATTTCTGATGTAGAAATATATGATTTTTAAAATTATAATCGGTACATACAAAAAAGGGCCAATTTGATTAAATTGCAAAGACATGTCTGGTGACGAGAGAGCATCTGGTAACCCTATATCATACAATAGACTTAAATTGATTATAAAATATAGTAAACATAGTATAGCATGTAAACTGCAAACACTATATAAATATTTTTTCGCAATGTTTAGTTACTTCAGGAAGAGCAGTATCTTCTCGGGTTATGTTATGTGGCTTGAAATTTAAGTAATGTTTATTCTTTTGCAAATAAGGCATTTTTTATTATTGGATCTTTCTTAAACAATTCTACATGGCTTCGTTAACAGTTTTTTAATAACATACTTTATTAAATACAAATGCTCAAATCAAAAAATTATAGTATCAATAGTCAAAAACATAAAAATTGATAAGGTAGGAAGGAATTAATTTAATTTTTTCATGAACCGGAATGTCCTTGCAGTGCATTCCGGTCCACTCCGAGCCTTTTAAATCATTATGTTTTCGAGAATTTCAAGTGTATGGTTAAGTTTCTCAATATTTCCTACTATTTTTTCAGAAGTATATTTTTTTAGATCATTATAAAATTACAATATGCTGGGCTGTGCTGCAGCAGGATGTTCAAATTCTGCCAAAAAGACTAACCATATGAAGGTGTTTCCTAAGAATCCTAGTTGTAGAAAGGAATGGGTTATCAGAAATGAAAAGGGATAAATGGATTCCGATGGACACATCACGATTATGTGAGGTATGAAATGTGGCAATTTAGTTTAACTTAATTTTATTAAAACCATAGCTTTTTTCGGCATGTATTTTGTTAATTTTTTTTTGTAGATTCATTTTGTGCCAGATATGTAGGACAAGACAAGGAAAGATGGAACCAGAAAACTTAAGACAAATGCAGTATTCTGAATTTTTTTCAAAGGAAAAAATTGACCTATGTAGGAGTCTGGCTCGTAGAAAGTCAGCTAGTGCAAATCATTTTAAAAATAAGTTAAGATTAAGTAAAAGAAAAATTAAAAGTTTAAAAGACAATTGTGATACTGAGAAAGCTTTTTGTGTGCAGTGCAGTGCAGTTATTTATGAACTCATGAGTTTTTATTTTAGTGGGTTTTTTTGCCAACAATTCGGGTTTATTTTTATATTTTGTATTCTCGATAATAAAAGTATTTTTCTCCAATTTGTTCTTTTGTCAAATACACTTAAAATTAAAACATGTCCACATAAGAATTATTCTTTCACCCTGTGTAAATGTAATATCACCCAAAGTAATTATTTAGAAAACAAACATACGTCTTATGAGCCAGTACGTTTACCTTTTGTTGCGTTTTAGGAAAAAAAATTAGAAAGTTTAGAATTTCCCCTGCAATACTGTTTAAATGTAACCAAGTTAAGGGTTAACTGGTAGTATAAGGATAAATCTCTTATAAAAGAAACATTTCCCAGAGATCTCTTTGAAACCGACTAACTTTAATCTTAGGTTCAAAAATTTAACCATTTAGGTAACTATTAAGTATATGTAAATAAAATGATATAACAAATTTTCTATTAGTGCAAAGCATTCTTAAAAAAATGTGTAGGTATTATGTATATCTAAACAAAAGATATGACAAGTAGCATTCTATTGTTAAGAAAGTGTAAGTTACGTACCTTCAAAACAAACACGAGAACCTATGAAAAAAACATTTAGGATATGTTATTAATTTGGGAACTGAGGAAATAAAATTAACAATATAATATTTAAAAACAATTTACTTATATACATTGACAAGTTTTTATTTTATTAATATTAATAATATTGGTAAATATACAACACCAATTCATAATTACTATAAATTATTCATTTGTTTCCAAATCTGGTTCGAATAAGGAAGAAACATTCCAAAAGCAGAGGCCTCTATGATATAATTAAAAAGCTATTATAACTAGTTTTCCTGTGTTCTGATCGCAGTATCCAGATATTTCCGTTGCTAAATTGGCAGTATAAAATGAACCATCAAACTAAAAAATATATTCAAATAGTAATATGCTTTACGAAAAAGTCAATGCCTGGAAAAGAAATGAAACACAAGCAAAACAAATATGGCTAGTTTACTGTGCATGCAATGACTCACATTTATCGGTCAAATATTGTACGAACTTAATTAAAAAAAATAGGTATTGCAAGACAGATTTTCACATATTGTTCATGGGCTTACAAGCAAAGAGCACTAAGTCAAATGTGAACACAGTTGACTTAATGCTTTTTGCTTGTAAGCCTATAATATATCATATTTAATTAAAAATGAAACCAAAAATTTATTGCAAAATCACATAATTGCTGTTAAGCAATTTGACCAGGAAGAATCATAATTTAATAGGGAGTAAACTCCCTATTAAATTATAAGCATAATTTTCCAGGTTTTAATATACCCAGGTAAAAATTGAAGAAAACTTACTTCGACATTGATTGCAACTTTTCAATTTATTTAACAACAATGAATAATAATTTTCATTTTACAAATCACGTAATTGTTATATATTTACATAATTCTGTGTAAAATGCATGAGCCAAATCTAAAAAGTACACACGTAAGTGTAAGTATTAAAGTATACAGGTATATGTACGTAGTTTAATTAACTACTTACTTAATAGTTCATGTTCTAATTCAAAATAATTTGGTATAAAAAATGATCCGTATAAACTTGGTATGGTATGGTGGAAGAGCCCTCGTTTGTGAGGTCTAGTTGAACATTAAACATATTCATTTGCCTAGGCATGAGCTAAAGAGCCAAATTTACCTTAAAATGTAATCAATTAATCTAAAAACAAAAAAATTAAAATTCGAAGTACAGATACTAAACACAGTGGTGAGACACGGAGTTTTAAGTTTTTTACTTCAACTTACAAATATATAAAAGCCCTAAAAACAAATAAGAATTAATTTTAAATGATGTTTAGAAACCAATGAATCCCAATGGATATAATCAATATTAAATTTGTTGTATTGGTTTATTGGTTTCCTGTTGGAGGACATAGCCTATAGACTTATATAATTGATTTTTTAAATTTTTGGATTTATTATAATGTTTAAAATTTACACTTTTTATCAAGCCTAAAGCTTATTTTATACTTATGAAATCAATAATAAAACATACATTACAGTATTTGTTAAAAAACAGGCCTTACTAAATCATCATATTTTCGTAAACAGCTGCTTCCAAGCCATATAAATATTGTTAGAATACAAAGTTCAAATAACAAACTTTCGATTAAAGCAAAAATGAAGTATCGATATATTATAAATTTGCAAATAAACTCGACGAATTTCCCATAACATCAATGGTAAACAATAAAATTGTTGCCCATTAATGGCGGATATTGGCTCCAGTCAATCAAAATGTTAACCACTATTGTCGCCACTGTTCTCGTATAAAGTCACTGTATTAATATATGGTCCTTTAATAGGTGGGGTGGCAAACGACAGGGGCGGAGTAAAAAATTAATTTATTTTTCAAAATGCAATGTCTTTCTTACATTAACTTGAAATTAAACGAAATTCTGTAGGCAGATGGAGTAATATACCCTTAATATATGGTCTTTTCCTAGAGGGGGTGGCAAACAACAGGGGCGGAGTAAAAAAATAATATATTTAAAAAAATGTCTTTCTTAACTTGAATTTAAACCATATTTTGCAGGCAGATGGAGTAATATACTCTTAATATCCAGTCTTTTCCTAGGTGGGGTGGCAAATGACAGAGGCGGATTAGAAAATTAATATATTTTTAAAAATGCAATGTCTTTTTTAACGTAACTTGAATTTAAACGAAATGCATGTAGATGGAGTAATATACCATTAATATATAGTCTTTTCCTAAAGGGGCAAACGACAGCAGCGGTGTAAAAAAATTAATTAATATTTAAAAATGTTTTCTTTCTTTTTTACCTTATCTTAAAATTAAACGGAATTCTGCAGGTAGACGGAGTAATATGCCCTTAACGTATGGTCTTTCCCCAGGTGGGGTGGCAAAAAAGAGGAGCTTATCTTAATTATTTTTGTAATTTTGTAATTATGCCATAATTTGTGGTAGACAGATATGCATAGAGGGTTGAATATATTGAATAAATGAGCTTACTTGCGTTTTTAATTTATTATATTTACTAATGTTAGTGCGATATATATGTGTATAGGGATTTTTTATCAATACCGATAATACTGATTTCACGTGATCTTTTGTAATAAAAAGTGAAAAAAATCAGATCACTGACAGTTACTAAAGGCTCAATTTTGTTATGTTTTATGTTTATAAGTTGGACAAAGTAAAACCAATTAATGACTAAACAACAGCCCATCCAATAAAAAAGTGACGATATGACTTATTTTGTAATCTATGAGTTTTGTCCGTTTTAAACAAAAATAAATGCTTTACGCCTTTACTTTGTGAATCCTTATGGTGTTTTTATACAAATAAAGTGTAGCTATATTTAAGGACTATTATCCGTACTAAACGTAGAACAGCCTTATTGTTATGTATTTACTGTAATTTTTCTTTAATTACTTCAAACTTGGATGATAAGTTTTGGTATTATTTTTAAAGTTGGCTTCTTTTTAATTGCCGTTCCTGGAAAAAAATGAAATAAAGTGAATCAGCCTTTGCTCCCAAAAGGATTATATGTGTGTTATAATAGTGTGTGTGTGTGTGTGTGTGTGTGTGTATAAGTTTATGGCTCTGGCTGAAACCAAATGGCCAGCTTCGTATCTTTCTCTGCATTATTTGTATTTGTTTATTTTTTTTTAAATTAGGGTAGGCTTTACATTCTATATTAAGGGTACTATATACTATATAATTTACATTTTTTTTATATATATTTATTTTTGTTTTTTCTCTTTTTTGTATATTTAGCTTTGTTTTTTTTTATCTTTATTTTTTGCATTTTATTTTTTTTTTCTTTTATATTTCTCTTTTTTGTTGTTGATTTTTTTAATTAATTTTTTGTTTTTTTTTTTATTTATTAACTTAAAATACTTATGTTACAGTAGGTTCCTTTACAATTCAATTTTTCTTTCTATAATAAATTTGTACAATATCCTATATACATTAAGATTATTTGATTCAATTAAGCTGCTCAGATTAAAAGGTAATTGAACTAAACTTCCTATCGTGTTATGTAAGAAATTTAGATGATCTTTGAGTCTAATACAATTTAATAGGCAGTGCTCTAAGTCACCTAATTCACCACAATCACATAATTCGTTATTGCTAATGCCAATTTTTTTCCGATGTTTTGGATATAATGCATGAGAAGTACGGATTCTAGAAATAGTTCTTATATAGCTTCTGTTTGAAATTGTTTTAAACCATCTACTTTTATTAATCACAGGGAATATGTTTTTATAAATAATACCTTTACTGATATCATTATATTGCACTTGCCAATTTTGAATCATGATTTCTTTAGAATTTTTAATTATATCTGAAAATGGAATTTTTAAATCAACATTTGGGTGAGGTATCTTGGTAGCATCTTTTGCAAGTATATCAACTATTTCATTTGCTGAGATTCCTATATGTGCTTTTACCCATACTAAGCAAACACTAATGTTATTGGCCTGTAACCTATGATACGTTTTTAATATTTCGACAATAATGTGATTGGTAGGTGCAACATTTATACAATTTTTGATTCTTTCAAGTGCACTCCTACTATCTGAAAAAATTACAAAGAAATTATTTTCTTTAAACTCTAGACAATATTTAAGTGCCTCCCAGATAGCCCACAATTCAGCTGTATAAATTGATGTTTCGTTAGGTAACCTAAATTGTTTTGCTATTTTTTTGTTGCCATGATAAAAAGCACATGCGGCCTTTTTGTCTATTAAAGACCCATCTGTAAAAATGTGCTCATGGTTAGACCATTTTGTGTATATGTACTCCAAAAAGTTTATTTTAATTATATTCGGGTCACTAATGATATTTTGTGAAAGTATAACTTTAGGAATTTCGTTTATATTTGAGAGACTTAACTGGTTGAAAGGAGCTATTGGAGATTGATATATATTATCTTTTATTTGGGTTATCCAGGAGTAGCTTAAAACTAAAAGGGGGAGTTTTTTGACTCTCCAAAACATGTGGGTATAACCAAATATAGACAACATGTTTATCTTATTTACTAAGGAACTGTTTTTAGAAATAAGTCTAAGTAAAAATTTGTCTGTTAGAAAGTTCCGCCTCAATGCCAGCGGTGGTTCTACACATTCGTTTTCGAGAACATTTATAGGTGTGCTATTTAAAAGTCTGATGCTTCTGCGAAGACATTTATTTTTTATTAGTTCTAATTTTTTCAGATGTGTTTCGGCAGCTGATCCATAGAAAATACATCCATAATCCAATATTGACCTAACAAAGGATTTGTAGAACATCAAACAAATATTTGAGTCTGCTCCCCATTTATGATGGCTAAATGCTCTAACGACGTTTATGCCATTTTCTGTTCTTTTAATTAGGTTTTGTATGTGATCCTTCCATATCAGTTTCCTATCCAGACTTACTCCCAGGTATTTAATAGTGGTTTTGAATGGTATGAAAGTATTTTTAAAATACATCATATTTGGTGGCGGATTTCTGGCTTTTGAAAATATGCACGAGACAGATTTCTCAGTGCAGAGTGTGAGTCCATTGTTTGTAAGCCAAATGTTTATATTTATAAATTTGTCTTCCAAATTCTCGGTGGCAATCTGTGTAGACTTATGCTTAGAGTACATGCAAACATCATCTGCAAATTGTAGTATATGCACTTTGTTGTCAAATATTGATTCCAAATCATACGTATAGTGTTGTCAAATATTGATTCCAAATCATACGTATAGATGATGTACAGAATAGGACTTAATATACTGCCTTGAGGTAGACCAATCATAGCTGATTGCGGGTGGGTGAGTCCATTGTTTGTTCGAATAAAAAGTTGTCTGTTATAATATAAACTGTAGATATTTTTAACTATTTTTTTCGGAATACCCAAATCGCTCATTTTTTTAACCAATATATTATAGTTTACATTATCGTATGCACCCTGAACATCTAAGAAAATTGCAGAAGTAGCTTCCCTCTTAGTAAAGCCCAGCTGTATATCTGTTACCAGATGTCCTATAGCTTCTTGTGCTGACGTGCCTCTCCGAAAGCCAAATTGGGTCTTTGGAAATTTGTTGTATTTTTCCATCCAGAACTCCAATCTGTTTTTTATAATTCTCTCATATGTTTTTAAAATACATAAGGCTAGTGCAATCGGTCGATATGATGACGCTAAATTTTTGGGTTTATTTGGTTTAAGAATAGGAACCACTACATACTGATACCAGTCTTTTGGGATATCACTTTTTCCGGAAAATATGTCATTAAAGATGTTCAATAATAATTTCTTGGTACGCTCTGGAAGTTGGGATAACATAGAATAGTGAATGCCATCCTTTCCTGGAGCTGAGTTGTTATTATTTTTTAGGGCTCTTGCTAATTCTTTTATGTCGAATTTCCTAGTAAGATCATTTTCTTGATATTCGTTGAGTGTTTCTAAACAAGGAGGGTTCAAATTGTAGGGAGGGGCTAACTTATCTTGAAAATCTTCAATCCAAGGGTCATCCAATGAGATTTTCATTCTGTTTTCTTGTCTTCTGTTTTTAAACCGATTTACATTTTGCCAAACCTTACTAATAGGAGTATTTTTGTTTAATGACATACAATAATTTCTCCATTTTTCTCTTTTTGCTTCTTTTAATGTCTTTTTTGCTAAAGCATCGGCACGTTTGTAATTTATTAAATTTAAAACACAAGGGTTAGATTTATATTGTAAGTATTTAACTTTTCTTTTATTAACAATATTTTGGCAGTTTTCATTCCACCAAGGTTTACCCTTTTTTTTAGATTTTTCATCGACATGGTAAGTAGGCACAGACTTACTTAAAACGATATTTAATTTATTTAGAAAACATTCATAGGTGCAGTTTTTGACTCCTGCAAATTCATTTATACATTGTATAAAAAAAAAATTCCAATCAGCCTGGTTTATTTTCCATTTTTTTTGAGTATTATTTGGGGTAAACCTTGGAAATATATTAAATTTAATAAGAATAGGTACGTGGTCAGATCCATAAGTATCATCCAAAGTGGACCATTCCAAGACAGAGCAAAGATCGGCAGAGGACACTGTAAGATCTATTGCTGAATTATTGTTTCCTTAGGGGCTTATTCGTGTATATGAACCATTATTTAAAAAAGTTAAATCGCTTTGGTCTATTGCTTCTAACAGATTTTTTCCTTGTGTGTCATTATTACTGCATCCCCAAGCCACGTGGTGGGCGTTAAAATCTCCAGAAATTAAAACCGGTGCTTGAAAATTTGCAAAGAATAAATTCCATGTTTGGATTGATACTCTGGTCTGAGGCTTGATATACAACGAAACTAGACTAAGACAGGAACCTTTTCCCAAGGGTACCCTAATTCCTACGTAAAAAATATTTGCAAAATTTTGATGTGAAATTTCTGAATATTTTATATTTGATTTAATTAAAATGGCGACACCTCCTCTTCCGTCCAAACGGTCTTTCCTAACAGTGTTATAACCAGCAAAAGATACGTAGCGGTCTGGTTTAAACCAGGTTTCAGATAACAGAGCTATATGTACGTCTTTCTCGTGTAATAAATACTCGAGATTTACTTTGTTAGAAATGGCAGATCTTTCATGATATTTATTATTGATAAAACCAAATCGATTATCTTATTTGTATTTAAATCTTGTTCCCTCCCACTTGAGGTGGTTTTTTGAGGATAAAGACTATTTGTTGAAATTCCCTGCTGATAGACGGCATCATTTAAAATATTTTTCCCCCCTGAGAGGTATTAAATTCTGACAATATACGTTTATGTACACTGGTAATTTCAGATGTTGGACACGAAGCTCTATTTCTTTTTCTGGAAGTAATTTTTGTATATTTTGAGGAATTTCCTTGTGTTAAATTTAAATTGGAGGACTGGCTTGAGCCTAATATTTGATCCAGTTCGTCGAGTTAGTAGAGGGGATTGGGGGGTTAGTCTCGCTCCCCCCACCACTTTTTTCATTGGTCTCCCACTTCCCGCGCCTGTCCCTGCCACGCCTACTTGACTCTGCTTGATTCTGATTGGTCTTCCCCACTCTTACGTGTGCATCCGGAGGGAGATGTTTTATTTAAGCGCTAGCAGCCATCCTAACAGATCAATTCATTTTCATCTCTTAAATTTAGTCAGATGGGTTCGTTGAATACAGTACCTACCGAAGATATTATTGAACGTGTTGGTGAAGTTATTTGTTTAGCACTAACGGCGCCATTGTGGGACATTCCGGTGGGTGATCTAAAATATATTCCTCTTAATTACTTAAGAAGATTTGTAGAGTCAGTGGAGTTGTTACAAACTTGGGAAAAGCTACCAGAACGCTATAGACGTGACAAGAAATTACAGTTAAATTTACCGTGTTATACTCATCATAACTAAGAGGGTGACTGTATAGATGGACCACCGCGATCTATAAAAAGGTGTTGTGGTCATGTGCAAGTTAGTGAAAGCTGTTAAAAAGTTAAGTAAAGAATTCTACTTGTTATCATTTTCTTATTGTCAGGATTCTATGGAAAGCAGACCACAATGGTGTCATTATTACGAGAAACTATCGAATGAGTATGCGAGTGCTGCATCTGCATGTGACAAATATTGTGAAACGTTAGATTTAATACAACTTATTCATGACATAAGGGGATTGGGATTTGGTTATCATCTTCTTAAATTGAAAAAATATATTGAAGATCCCGTTCTAGTGAAAGACATTTTAAAAGAGGAAGAACTTTTAGTGTAATCATGGAGGAAGTTGTTAGAGAAATGTATGAAGAATTCATAATGTCTAAAGCTTGCTCTGAGTTTTTTTGCGTTTGACGGACAAAGCAGTGAAGCTCAAAACATTACTGTTTATTTGCACTATATGGAACATGCAGAATTATGTGAACTAGCTGCTAAGGCATGTATAGATTTTCTTAAAAGTAAAAATGAAAGAAAATTTATACATGATTTAAAACAATTAGAGTTAAGCGAACATATATTATGTATAAAGGAATATTTAACCAATAAAACAAATATATTTTAAAACGAATCGTTTTATTTCATAAAAAAATATTTATACAAATGAAAAACATTTGCTAATGCACAAAACATGGATTTTTCTGATGATAAAAGCAGCATGGTTCCAATTTCTGTAAAGCTGGCTGTTCATCAAATTCAATAACTGGTTTTTGAGAATATTTTCTGACAAACTCCGCCTTTTCTTCACCCTTAACATAGATAAAGTCGACTTTTTCGGTTAAATTTCTGATAACATCTCGACATCTATGATAAGGAGTAAATCCTTCATCCCAATCGATACAATGATGATTGTTCATTAGCCAAATAGCGTTGCTGTATAGTTTTGATGGTAAATGATTCATAGGAAAGGGCGCTTTAAATATGTGGTGGCTGATTTTAAACCCATCGTATGCTGCCAATTCTTTAACAATTAACTTATTGTTCTCCACTTTAAATCCTTGTATATCTACAATTACTTTCATATCTTTAAATAGTGAAATTTTTTTACCATTTCAAATTTTAATTGGTATTCTTCTATCTGTTTCTTTAACTCTTGTAATTTGTGTTGAAAAATGATTAACCGATGCATATAATCCATAATGAAAGAAATTTCTTTGTGTCATGCTATAAATATTAAAACTGACGCATGCGTATTAAAGTTGTTTAACTATTTTTGTTAGAGGATTATAGCTAAATATTTTATCGTGGAGGATGAGACAATAAACAGAGGTATTTTTTTGAATATTTTCATTTGTTTCAAATTCAACTCTTATAACTACAGAACCACTTTGAAGCGATTCCTTCTGATGAGAGCAATCAATGTGTGAAATAGGCGAAGTTGTCTTAAATTTTTCAGGCGCAAAAATTGGTTCACTTGTCAATCCATAGTAAGAATTTCTAAAATTGGCAAACATTTCATATAGAGCAGAAAATTTGTTTTCTTTAAAATTTAAATATAAATCGTGATATGGATATCTCTCAGAATTTAAAAAAATTCTTATGTTTGTTAGGTCAACGTTATCAAATTGACTCATGTCCATTTTTAATTTTCCTTTTCGATCTACTTGGAAGGCAATAACAGCATGACGGGGCGTCTCCAGTTTACTAGTTGTTTTTACCGGCCATGTATGACGCGTTGCTTCAGGTAATTAGGAATATTCAACACATTCCCAGCTTCGAAATCCTAACAATATTTCCTTGTTTGTTTCTAATATTTTCGTTAAGGCAAGTTGTTGAGGAATATCTACCTCGATATGTGGCACTTTCCAATACAATTTTTCAATCGTGACTTTTGGAGTAGGAAGTTCTGTTTTGGGTTCCGTATCATCTATAAAGAGCACAGCATCTAAATCATTACTTGCTCTGATGAGTACTAATTCTTGCTTCATATTTAAAATAATTTTTTTATAATCCTCGAAGAATCCAAGTAGCATCTTTAGGGGTATCGATACATTAAATTTACCTTTGTTATCTACCAAAATTCTGTCTGCTTCATTTCTGTTGGGAAACCACCCAGCATTGTGAAGCTTTACGCTTTCATTGTTATTAAAAGATAAATATCCTTTGAGTGTTGATGTTAAACCAACATTTCTTACAGAGTCTACAGTTACTCCATTTAATTCATAACGTATTTCTCGAAACAAAAACGCACTACCATTGTTGACAAATCTTAATTTTTCTGTATATTTTCCTTCTTGATTAGCGAGATTTCCTTCTATATATAGAATACTTTCTGAAGGTAATGTGTATGTGTCTAATTCTTGGATTGGAATACGTATTTCATCATTATAATCAAATTTTGAAGAAATGAATGGTTGATAGGTATGTAATTCGGAGCCAATTACAGAGTTGTCAACATATATACTTTCATTAACGTTTAAAATATCCATTATTTAGAACTTTAAAACCCAACGATTTCAGAAACTGATGGTTTTTTGTTGTTAACCGTTTGATGTTTTTGGAACTACTAACTTTGTGGTTAAGTTTTTCTTTTTTATAAGATTTACTTACGGTAATAGGTTCAAATTTAGATACAAATGGTCTATTATATCTAATAACAATTGTTGTTAGTTTTTAAATGTAATCTTACGGTAATGGTTTCGTTTCTGAAATTTATAAGGTGACCGTCTTGATCAATTATTTTTACAGTAATGTTGTTGATTGTTTGAACGCTAATTGGAAAGTATAATATAGGTAATGGTGATTCCACTATTTTATACCCTGGTGGTACCGTTGGAAAAAATTGGTGAATTATGTGAACTGGTTTGCCATTGTTAAATGAACCTACACAAATGTTACAATCAATACAAATAGCATTAACCTTGCAAATATTTACAACATTGTCAGATTCCATTTATGAGGCTTAATTTTCCGTTTATTAAAACCTAAAAGATTTCCTATTGAATCATCTTTTGTGAAATCAATTTCTTTACTGCATTTTAGGGTATTGAGATTTGTCGTTAATCTAAACGAAGAGGGTTCTATAGTAAAAATTTCATGCAGTTTTTTATTTATCAATGTACTTAAGTCTTTTATGTCATAAGTTCCATCCGGAATAACAATCACTTTACCATCTACGTAAATTTTATTGTTTCCATCCTCTATATTAGGGATACTCATAAATGACTCAAAATCAGCTAAACCTAATGGGACATTCCATGAAAATGCGGACATGATCAAAAAATTATCAAGTTATTGTAAATGGCTTAGTAGGCTGTGTATCTTGTTGCTAAGGAACGACTTTACTTTATTCATTTGTTTTTACAAATAAAATTTAAGAACTGTCACTTTGACGGGAGTTAAAATTTAAACTAAAAAATAAGATCCTAAATCATATTAAATTCTCGTGGTGTGGTAAACTGTTTTTGTGGAACCAGCAAGCAAACCGTGAGTATTTTTGATTTTAATTATTAATTTAGCATTTGACTACTTATCTTGCGATTTTGCTGACCGAGCTTTAACAGTATTAAGTAAAAAAGTAAATAATAGATTGTATTGGAAATAATTGTAGCGCGAGTTACCTAAAAGTATAATTAAAAGGAATATACCGTTTTAATACTTTTTTGTCGTGTTTTAAGATTTTATATTTCTGTTGCCTAGATTCATTTCAAAGCATGGTTCAGTAACATTGAAGATAAATTTTCCGCAAATGATATATTTTTTTGGGTTTTCATTGAAACGCGAGTTACTGATTTGAACCTATAAATAAAAAAAGTGCCATATTCAGCGAATTTACCGCACACGTATATTAAAACTTGTTAAGCGTGATATAAGTAACGTTGGGCAAGTAAAAAAGTCGAACAATTTTCTTTTAGAAAGTATGGGCTTATCCGGTGCTGAAAAAATGAAAAGACGACGGGAAAAGTTAAAAAAGCTAGGAGTGTATGATGAATATAAAAAAAAGCATGCAGAAATATGCAGAAAAAGTAGGGCAAAAAAGAAAGTCGCCCTTTCCAATTTGCCGTCTTCAAAAAGAAAGCAGTTACAAAACGAAATAAGGAAAAAAGTTAACGAAAGAGTAAAAAAATGTCGGTCTATGAAAAAATCTAAACTTGAAAGTGATACAAGTAAAAAAGTTTCTCCTCCTTATACATCAGTTCAATCTTTGGGAAAAGCAGCAGCACGAGCCCGCAGATCGTTACCTACCTGTCCTAATAAACGCCAGATTGTTTTAAAGAAACTATTGTTAGAAGTTGAAGAAAAAGATGAAGCGTCCGATTCTTCAAACCTCATTAACCAACATCGCAGATCACTCAGTAACGAGGTCGTCACAGCCATAAAAGATTTTTATACAAGAGAGGACATAAGTCGCCAAGCCCCTGGACTAAAAGACTTTATTACAGTTCGCGAACAAGGCAAACCCAAAGAAAAAATCCAAATCAGACATCTATGTACTTCCTACTTCCATTTCTGAAACACATGCTTTGTTTGTTAAGGAATACGGGGAAGTTGTGGGTAAGAGCAAGTTTGCTGAATATAGACCAAAAAATGTTTTCCTAAGTAGCCAACTTCCTCATAACGTGTGCCTATGTAGATACCACGAAAACTTCATTTTAGCTTTAAATGCCATGCATACCATTTCACCGGAATGTCCTCGCTATAACCAGGATTTTCTCAAGTCCGTCATGTGTGAAAACCCTACTAAAGAGTGTTGGAAATTTACTTGTGGTGCTTGTAAAGACACTTTAGATACAAACTTAGAACAGTATGTAGGTGCTTGCAATAATTCCGAAGTCACATGGTTGGTATGGCAAGACAGTGAAGGAAAATTGTGTAAAGTTTTACATTCAGGATCAGCTTCAGAATTGCGAAAACACATCATCGATATGTCTAAAACGTTTTTTGAACATTTTTATGTGAAAAGGCATCAAGCTGATTCATATTAGAATGACAGGAAGAATATAGCGGCTACTAACTTCGATCCATCAGCTGCTTTGGTGCAAGTGGATTTTTCTGAAAATTTCACATGTGTAGCACAAGACGAAATTCAAAGCTTTCATTGGGCTCAACCACAAGTAACTTTGTTTACGATATCGGCTTGGTATATGGCCACACAGCATCCAATGGTTATTGTATCTGATAATCGAAACCACAATAAAGAAACGGTAGCAGTTTACATGGATCGGGTAATAAGAGAATTGCCAGCATCCGTTACCAAAGTCTACATTTGGTCAGATGGACCTGCATCACAATTTAAGAACAGGTACATTGTGGAAACTATTAAAATCATTCAGCAACGAAATGAAAAGAACATATTTTGGAACTATTTTGCTACATCACATGGAAAAGGTCCCGTTGATGGTATAGGTGGCGCGTTGAAAAGATTGGTGCGAAACAAGGTTATGCGAAGAGAGGCAGTTGTGTTTAATGCAGAACAATTTGCCAAAGCTACTGAGGGTTCCAAAGTGAAGGTTATTAATGTCACTCCAAAAGAAATAGAAGATGTTGCTAAAGAAATGAATCTCCATGCCATTTTTGATCAAGCTGCTTTAATTCCAGGCATATCTAAGGCTCATATAATTTATTATCAAAACGGTACTTTAAAAACAAGCAACATTACGTCAGACTTGAAGATCAGCATTAGAGTATTAGATGAAAATGTTGTTTATAGTGATGAGGATGATGATATTCCTCTGGCTGTTCTCAAGAGGAGAATACAAACAGTTTAAAATTGATCCACACTATACTTTTTGTTAGAAATGTATTCATTATTTAATTGAAACACGAGTTACCAATTTAATGTAACGCGAGTTACCACATTTTTTGCCGTTTGCTCTTGAAAGCAAAGATTTGAAAAATTACAAATTGTACTATAATTTTGTTTATATCTCATTTTACTAATGTTGTTTTCTAATAGAAGTTTAACTGTTATATTCGTAGAAAAATTGAAAAGATTATGAAAAGATAAACCTTATGTCCTTAAGATGTAACGTGAGTGACTGATGAGTTTTAATTAATAAAAATGAAGAATCTCAAAACATTTCCTTTATTAGAGTAATAAAGTAACTGTATGGCAACAATATAGGTTTTTAATTTAAAATGTTGGCGTTTATTGAACGGTTAGAGTAAAGAATTGTCATTTTATTGCCAAATAATAAATCTGATTGTATCTCGAGTTACCATGGAATGTCCCTAATAAATATTGCTTGTCGTCATCCAAATAGATGGGAGGATTAAAATCAGATGATAAAATAGAAGAATTCCCTGTAAGCGTAAATGTTGTAGACATTCTGTTAATTTTTAAGAAATGCCGTAATAATTTATTTCATGTGCTTATATAGAAAACTAAGAGCTAGCTGTCCACAATTATAGTTATTAAATTTTTGTTTGACCTCATAGGTGTAATATATATTTACACCCTTACTTGTATTAAAATATTGGATCAACTCAAGAGGTGGTTTGAGATTACCATAACTATCAAAATACACGACATCTTTTTGCTTTTTTATGTAAGCTACCCAATGAGAACCATCATTTTTTTCACTATCCAAATTAACAATACCAGTTTCTTTTTGTCTAATTTTTCACGGGAGATTATCACGCATAAAAACACCTCTAAAGTTAGGTATCTCTAAAATGTTTGCATATTTTATTATATCAATATTTGTTAAAGTTCTTTGCGGAAACTTTATTTGGGCTTTTTTTTTAATGTTTTTTTTACGGAGCCCCCTTTATAGGGCTTAATGAACAATCCTTTTCCTCTTCTATACAGCTCCCAATGCACCGAGGGCACCCAAAATTGGAAGCAAAAGAGGTAAAAATCCACCAATTTTTTTTTGGAGTTTTTATAACGCGTTTTTTTATCCTATACTATACTACATATATAATGACCATTGCATGATGGATATGACATTTGAGAAATTTAAAGCTCTCTGAGAACACTGTTGGAAAGAAGACTACGGTTTCGTTGTAATCGATAAGAACTGCCCCTTAAATTCTGGCAGATATAGAAGCAGGTTCGATTCATTCATACACTTATAAACATGGATAAACGACTAGCAAGAGAGTTAGTTAAATCAAGAAGAGCAGTAAAACAAAAATATCAAGCATTAAAGTCAGAAGCCTCAATGACTCAAAGCCAATTAGAAAAAACGTATCAACCCATAACACAACCACTACAGCAATTAATTTCAAATATTGCAAAAACGGAACCAACTGACATAAAAGAAGAACCTCATACTTTTAAGGAATTTCATAGTACTTCTACTCCAACAAGGACAGCTAAGAGAAAAACCGGGAAAACTCCCGTTTTACCCACTGAGTTACCATCATTTTTTGATAGGAGTATTGCATCTACTAGTAATTTCCCTACCATTCAAGAAACAAGCACACTAGCTGAAACTACACCCCCATCGGGTGATAGTACTGTAGAGAATTTAAATATCTCTGATATTTTAGAGCAAACTAGACAAACAATTCAACAATATGTTGACACTCCAGGATATAAAGATTGGTTGGAAGATTTTGATGAATTGCCAAGAAAATATATCGATGAAGGAGTTAGGGATACAAGACATATATTTGATCACAATTATGGTATTGTTCATGATTTGGAAACAAACAAATTTCTTTTAGGGAGAACAATGAAACCAGTTGAAATTATTAATAAAAATATAAAAGTTGAGGGTGTAACCTACAAAGGCACTCCAGGTTTATACGAACTACTTTTTAAAAAAGAACCTATTGGTTACAAGAAAGAAGATCATTATATGGACATTCTAGCAAGAATAATGCATATCGCAGAAATCACGACCGTAATGAGCAAGTTCAAGGTAACGGTTCAGTCAAATATGTAACTATTATAGGACCGTACTTACAAACCAAAGGGGTAACGAAAACAAGAAATATTAAAACACCTGCAAAAAATCTCATAGAAGCATTTAGTAGACCTAAGGCTCCATATAGGCAAACAAGGCAGAAACTGGGAATGGGGATATTGAAACTTAACAAAACAGATACGGACTATGTATATTGGGACAACATCAACGAACTTGTTGATAGACTTAGATTTTTAATGGCTTCTCGGGTTGCCTGGCATACTGGACATAATAATGAAATAATCTCAATTATTGAAGAACTACGAGAAGCCAAAGTAATTCTATAAATAAAAGTTTTTGAAGTAAAAAGCAACAGTTGCATATTATATATTGAGTATGTCGGTAAATAAATTTGGAACTCATATCCTAAATGCCAATGAAGACTTATATTACTTTTGCATCCTTCCCATGGTTCTTGGACATTCGACAAAATCAATTAATCTACCGAATGGTGAAACAAGACGTTGTTTTACTATTAGCGGCGATGAAACTACTTTAGCAGACGTGATAAAAGTTCACTGTAGTAAAGACATAGATTTTATCATAAATAATAATATATTTAGTTCGATTGAACTATTAGGTCATAAACTCGGTAATGGTGATAATATTTCTGTTGTAAGATCTCTTAAATATTCTGCATCACCTGGAGTGTTATACGCAGGATTGGTTTTAAAGTGTAAGACTGAAAATGAATAAAATTAAGGAGGACGTCGTTAATGAATTGCATAGACCCGCTAGAAGAAATTTTAAACGAAGACGAGTAATCGTAAAAGGGCTTAATGATTTGTTTCAAGCAGATTTAGTTGAAATGCAACCTTACTCAAAATTTAATAGAGGATATAGATATATATTAGTGGTATTCAACACTTTTTCTAAATTCGTTTGGGCACTACCTATTAAAACAAAAACTGGTAAAGAGGTGGCTGCAGCAATGAAAAAAATTCTCAAAGACTTAAAAGAAGCCCCTAAACACCTGCAAGGCGTTCCAAAAAATATACAAACAGATAAAGGAACAGAATTTTATTCCAAAGATTTTCAGAAGCTAATGAAACAGTTTAAAATCAATCACTATAGTACTTTTTCTAATTTGAAAGCAAGTATCGTTGAGCGAGTGAACCGAACATTAAAGAATAAAATGTGGAAAAAGTTTAGTCTTCAAGGAAATTATAAATGGTTAGATATATTGCCTGAAATTGTTAGTGTGTACAATAATACAGTACACTCTACAATTGGTAAAAAAACCTAATGCTGTTAATAAGGGAAATGAAAAAAATTAATTGAAATCATCATTTACTCATATGAAAACAGTTGATCCCGATTTAAAAAAATTTAAAGTTGGTGACTTTGTTCGTATAAGCAAACACAGAGAATTTTTTTCTAAAGGGTACACACCCAACTGGTCAAATGAAATTTTTAGAATAAACAAGTTACAACTTACAAATCCTACAACCTATTTACTTGAAGATGAAAACAAATCAGAAATTCAAGGAGGCTTTTACGGAAAAGAATTACAAAAAGTCAGACATTCAGACATATACTTAATAGAAAAAGTAATAAGAAGAAAAGAAAATAAGGTGTTAGTTAAATGGTTGGGATTAGACAAAACACATAACTCATGGATATTAAAAAAGGATATTTTGTAAAATATTCATCAATAAAACACATTTTTTTTATATTACTATTGTTTTATTTTATAATCATATTTAACATATTATTTAAAACAGGTTTTAAAATAATTTCACATAATTCAATTCGTCTTTTAAAATGTTGTTGGTCTACAAACTCTTGAGGCGACATACGAGATTTTCTATATGCAAACGTCCATGCATGCATCGTATGAAGTTGATTTTTAGTTTCATCAAAACTTACTGATTTCTTCATAATATTTTCTTTCTCTTACAAACATTCTCACTATTGGTGTTTTCACTTGGCGACAGAGTATCATATACTTTTTGAAGACAATTGATTTCGGAAAACAGACTATTCTTAAAAATGTCGAAGTAACTGTTAAATTGCTGTTTTTGTAAAATATTTAATCTGTATTCGATTAAAGGTATTTGTTCCCATAATCTGCACACAGTTTCATTTCCAAAACAGACGTAATCATCATGTTTTGTAATCCTCACTATTGGCATTTCACCAAATTTCTCAAAAAGAATGGACATATTTTTCAAAAATATAGTTTCTTGAAAGGCGTTTGATGAGAAAAAGTAATTCGTTATAACACCCTGATATTTTAGTAGGTCTTTCCAATCATATTTACTTAGAACAATAGATTGGTTCTTGTTTCCACCAAATTCAACACATGGCGTAAAATCACTTTCTAAACACAAACCAATATTCACAAACTTTGATTTGGATTTATTTAAAGGGTACTGTTTACAATTTACTATGGTTTGTTTTTCGATAGAATGTATAGATGTTTTAAACACATTGGACGTTACTCTCTGAGGGCTGAACATTATTAGACCGTAGAATATAGAAACTAACTAAATAATGATTTGCAGCACATTTTTATAGTCTACTGTCCCCTCCACTTAAATGGAGGAGGGAGATTACTTAACGTTGGAGGAGATAAAATATTAAACTACAAAAAAATCAAATACTAAAACTTTTAATTCAGGTTTCCAAATACATTACAAAAGCAACGTAAGATGAAATAATTGATATTAAAGTCATAAACAATAATATTATATAAAAATATACATAATTACAATTATGTTTTTTATGAACAAATTCTATCCATTCTGAATAAATGACAGGCTTTTTATCAAAGAAATATTTAATTTTCATATAATTATTAACACTTAAATCATTTTCTGAAATATTATAAGTAAACAAATGTGAGTTTCCATCTATGTAAATCATTCTCATTTGCTTATAACAATCAGTTTCAATTTTATTCTTATTGATGCACACGTCGGCTCTAATTGTGTTAGGAATATGATTAACATATAGTATTCTGCCAACAAGGGAGACTAACACGACTAATGAAGTAGTAGTCATTGTTCTAAAACAACTAAATAATACTGTTTGTTACAACATTTTATATATTCGCACAAATTAGTGAAACAGATCATCAATGAAACAAATTTTATAAAACTTGACAACTTTAACTTCCTTTTCCAATTTCAAAACCGGATAACAATTGTGTATCAAAACCACTTTTATTGCGAGTCTCTTCTAAACATAGTCTTTTAGATTTGGGTTCTTGTTCAGATTGTAAAATAGATAAATTTTTAATAATTGATTCTATATTGACAATATCTTTGTGACCCCATGCTAAAGTTTTTGTGGTATTTGAAAGACGATATCTTTTATCGTCATGACTTGTCAAGGCTAGTTTGTTAATCAAATTCGTATAAATATTGTGTAGATGTGACTTAAAAACATACATTGTGCAGTATACTTTTTGACCTTTTTCCACAACATCTTTATAATCTGATAAGTTTAATTGTTTTTGTACGGCCGATTTACGAATACCTTTTGCCTTTTTATCTAAACTATCTTTGGTTTTTACACAGTATGCCTTAGCACCGGTACCAAAAAAACTTTCTAAAGGTACACCTTTATATTCATCCTTAAATTTACCAACCACTGATGTGGATATCGGCATATTATGAATATTTGGTTCAGGATAGTTAGAGGTGTCAAATTGATCCAGATTTTGCTTCATATCTTCATAAAAATTTTCCGTTTCAATTTCTAGTATTAAAGAATCAGTATCAGTGTACAATAAACTTACATTATCTCCATATTTTAATTTTAATTATCCGTAATAAAAATCATACATTACAGTTTTTGCAATATCCAATATACTCATTCCAACATAAATGGGCTTATTATATTCGATACATATCTTTTGAAGTTGAATAGCTACTAGATTGTCTGAAAAAAATTTTAAATCTTTAAATTGAGGTTTTGCAATTAATTTCTCAGCACTTAATTTGTTTCGCTCTCTCTCCCATTGAGTTACTAGCTTAATATCTACTCGGTTATCGACATTCTCCATAGTTTTACCAAAAATACTGTTATTTGCCAATTTGTAGGAATTTTTTTCAAATTTATTTTTTGAAGCATTTCTTAAATTAGTATTTAAATCAATATATTTAGCTAACCATGGCGATTGTGTAAATTTAATTCCCCTGTGTATTTTGAGAAGTTTACGTCCAAATTTTAAGCTTTGCTTCAAAGCACGATAATGAAGAACATAATTGTACTTATTGTTTAAATTGGGAATTAGTTTAGAAAACTTGAAAATTGGTGGCTTAAATTGTTCGGGACAGAGCGGAAAGTCGTTATGGCTTTCATGTAAATTCTGAGGATATTCTAAGTCAACTTCAAATACATAACCCGTAGATGATGTATCTGAAATATTTAAAATATTAAGTTCATTAATTTCGTCCTCAGATAGCCAAACAAAGTTTTTTTCTGGCAAATACTGTTTCATTGCAAAACCATACAAATTTGTTGCATCTAAATAGGCAATATATTTTGTTGGATACTTAGGATTGAAATTATCAAGAAAAGGATTATTTGCCTCCGATTTTCGGGCTGAACAAGTACTAACTCCCCCGCGAACCCCTTTTTTGAAGAAATGAAGCATATCTGGATCAGTCAATAATTCCAATTCTACATTTGTAAATTTCATCATAGCATCCCAACACATTGAAGGGCTTGTTACATAGTTCACGGGATCTAATTTATAAGTTTTATAACAAGTATTTCTATAATTTTCAAAAACATCGGCTAAAAGGAGAACGTCAGATTTCAAATATATATCTGAATATTCACCTATCGTGGAGCAATTGAATACATTCCATACCTCTTTAGCTCTAATGTAATCTTCATTACTAATATTTTCATCAATTAAGTCATTATAAAATTTATCAATATCGGGCAAAGATTTATCATCCAACTTTTCGTAAGAGTCAATATATGAATAAGGAAAAACTCCTTTTTGCCTAACATATTTAAACTGCTCTGCGTCTGAAAAATGTTTCTTAATTTCAAGACATTGAGAATTATCTGAAATATTAGATAGTGATTCAAGAGATTCTGGTAAAAACTAAAATGAGTCTATAAATCGTAAATTTAAGTAAACTATCTTTTTATTTTTAGAGTCATACGTGTTTACCATAATTTTTTTACTAAAAGAAATATATTTTTCTTTGTTTTGAGCAATAACGCTAATTGATTCTTTATTGTTACATAATGACTTAATAAATAGATGAGAATCGTAATTCTTTAGATTATGAAAAATTATTGGAATGTAAGTTGGAGGTATGAAATGTAAATTACAAATAGAATGAGCAGCGCCCCTATAGTTACCGCTAAAATGGCAGTGGTCCTTACATTTTTTAAAATTTCCGTCTGAAAAAGGTTTTTCACATATATAACACACAAATGCATTTTCAAATTCTTTTTGTTGCAAACTAGTTAACTTATTCATAGGCTTTTTATTTCTAAAATAATTGTTATAAAGATTTTTCACATCAAGTTCAATATATTCAATAAACTTTTCAGCACAATCAGTTCCACGATAAAGTTTTAAAGATGTGAGATTATTATCAAATGATGATTTAATGTAATAAGCGAACGAATATGGCACATGTTCAGCAGTTTTAACTGTATAGGAAGTTGTAGGATCAAGCTTTTTGTTTTCAACGTTTTTTAAATAGCACTCGAAATCAGCATAAATTACAAAAGGTGCTTTATACTGCTTTTGAATATTTTGAAACTTTAATATGTTTTCTGGAATTTGATTTCCAAACTTATCTAAAATAAGTTCATCTGAAGGATATTCAATTCGAACGGATGTACAATCATATTCTAAATATTGTAAACATCCTTCACACAAATTTTTTCTACATTTCTTTTTTGACAGTTGTTTAAAAAGTAATTTAGATAAATCTTTTATCCAACAATAATGACTATTACCATCATCAGAAGTATTTAAAAGTAGATTGATATGTAAATTCTTTTTATGTCTATTATAGTGTAATGGTCCTACAATCTCATTTACATATACTATATTTCTAAAAAATTTCTCAACCCCATAGACATTTATGGATAAATTATTTTTGTTTTCAAAAGTACTTATCTGCTCTAATTTAACTGGAAAATTAATACCTGTAAAATCAAAGACAGTTCTGAAGTCCGGGTACGAGGAAGTTTTCCTAGGGTCACCTGAAGGTTTACATATTGCTGATACAACGGCATATGCAAAACAGAAATCATCTTCATTCAAAATGTTTACCAAACTTCCTCGGAACTCTGGAATTGGAATATAAGAGTAGCCACATAAAGGATTGTACTTGTTGATGTTTACTTCTAAATGGAGAATTTGTTGTAAAATCCAACCTGCAATTTAAAGAAGAGATAATTAGTATTTATTAAAAGAGACTGTTGTAAATTAAGATAAATTGAAGCAATAGCGTTTGAAATTTAACATTTTTGCAAGTAATTATTAACTTACCAGAATCTCGTTCGGGTAGTTCATCTGCTTTGGTTGTTAGAATTTTGAATAGTTCGTCATAGAGATTATTTAAATCAGTCGTCTCAGTCACGTTATGGAAGGCTGTGTTGAATGATTTAACGGATGTAGACTTCAAAACTGGCGAGTAGTAGATACCAAATAATTCTGCATTTATCTTAACGCATCTATATAATTGCTGTTGCTGGCGAATTAATGTTACGACTTTCTCGGAAATTTCTTGCTGAAACTTTTTAAGGTTGACAGGCATTTTGGGTGAGTAAACCTTGTATGCAGCAATTCGACTCTTAAAAGCACTTCTAATAAGGTCTATTCCACTTCCATATTTAATAGTACTCTTGCTTTTGTGGACATTTGTTCTTAGATGAGAGTTCCAAGCATTAAAATTAATATCAGCTTTACAGTCTTCGCAATAGCGAGTTGCATTATTCCTGAAGAATTTTGCATCAACTGAAACAAAAAATAATTTTTTTTTAATTCACTATAATAATTTATATGCAATATAACATAATGAGCGGCGTAGCAAGATGGGGGAGAGGACTGACCACCTGTCCTGCCCCTGGACGCTTAGTGAGTCAAGCAAAAAAGATCATTGAAATAGCACAAAACAAATTTTATTGTTTTTCTTATATTTTAATTTATCCTAATTCTTAGTAAATAATGTAAATATACTTACTATCGATTAAATACTCATCCGGATTATGATTTGTGTCTCTTTTTAAACATGATTCTTTAATGTGTCTTATGGCATTTCGTCTCTGTGTAAATTCTTTTAGACAAAGTGTGCAGAGAAGGGTCATTTTGAACTGGATATTTATAGGTTTAGTTTCTCTTTAAATAAGGAATTGTGAATTTAAATTTAAAAGTTTGCGCTTACGTGTTTTTTTTTTTTATTTTTAAAACATTTATTTACCACTAAGATTTACCACCAAAGCAAGGATTTTTCATAAAAATATTACCTAAATTTAAAAGAAGCTCACCCTGTCTATGAATTATTTTTTTAACAGTTGAGCAAGTAAAATTACTCAAATTTTTACATTCATTCAAATTGAAATAGTTGTTTACCATTGATTTGAACGTCGCACAACCACGTCTTTGATCTGTTTTTGACAAATTTTGCTTTGGTTTTGAATCTAAAAATTTGTTTAATTCACTTCTGTAGGGAGTTTTTAATGAATTGCTGAGTTGGGTTGTAACAACGGCCCCTGATTTTTCGATATCATCGGTTTTGATTTTTTTCATTACATTTATTTCGTCGTCAGAAGATTCAGAAGCAGAACGTTTTCGTTTGTTCTGAACTTCTTTATATTCGACAATTTCACACGAATTGAGGTGAGGTTTCGGTGGACTATGGTTGCAATTTTGAACAACATTGTACACCTCAACATCACCTACAATTTCATTACAGGTTTGGTCGAACACCGCTATCGATTTTTGGTGGAAATGTAATTTAGGAGCTGGTTGGTAATCCTCCCTGATTTTTTTAACCTCAATAACGGTCTCTGTTGAATCTTCTGACGACGAAACAGAAATTGGTGGTAGACTTTTTGCTCTACCTGAAATTTATTTTCACCCTCAACTCCCTGAAATTCATTTTCACCCTGTTTCCCCTCAACTCCCTGGCTCGAATAAACATCATTGACCAACATTTCAAACTTTTGATTTTCTAAATTAATTTCCTCCTCATTAACAGTGAAATATTTTGAGGAGGCCTCTCTAAGACTGTCTAATGATTCATTGACTGGATTAATATCTGAATTAAATTCCCCAAAGCTCGCTATTTCTTTAAAATTTATTGTTGAAATCAGTTCAGGGTGAACTGCATTATTTTGATTATTAAAAATTGTAACTATATTGTTTATAATTGTAGCGTCATCGATATCGCCAATTTCTGATTGAGTATTATCCATGTTCTCATTAAAATATTTTTCTAACGCGTCCGGTTTTAATTGACACAAATGACAATCCATTAAATCATGGACTGGGCAAGCCTCTTCCAAATCAAATAAGGTAAAATCAAATTCAAAATCAAAGTCAGTTAGAGAATTCATAGTGGTAAAAAATAAAAATCAAACCCGCAAAAATCACAAAACGAAAGAAAGCTGTAAACTAGATCACACAATGTAGGATACATTTTCAACACTCAAAACATAAAATTTAGGAGTAGGATAACTAGGGATTTGCGGTCTAAAAGGCACGAAAACACAATTACACAAGAGAATTCACCGCAGAGACTTAGAAGCACGATAGGAACTGGCGTACAAGAAATACGACTTTCAACTGACGGTACATGTAAACTCGAAAGACGCTTAAAACCACTTCTTGTTAAGTCACGCCCACTGGCAAGGTTGGTGGCTGGTACATTTTTTTTTTCCAACTCGGTTTTTTTTTTTTTTTTAATTTTGCAATTGAATTTTTTTTTTTTTTGTTAGTGGCTTTTTGATTGGTAAGTGACAGGGTGGTACTTAGGCGTGTTGGGACTGTCTCTTTTGTGCTTTATATTCTCGTGATTCTACTGCAATATTCAGTCTTTGTCATTTGATTCAGTCTAGATTGTTTTATATCAAAATGCCGTGTGTGCCAAACGAACTAACAACTTCAGTTGAAGTACAAATATCCGAAAAAATGTGGTGCATACCGGAGAAAGCAACAACTTCAGTAGAAGTACCAATATCACCCAAAATGTGGTGTTCACAGGAGGAACCAGGAACATCTGCCGAAATACCAATGTCCCCCAAAAAGTGGTGTTTACCGGAGGTAAAAACAACTTCAGCCGGAGTATCCATGACTCCACATCGACAACAGCAGTTGATGTCACCAGAGCTTACATCAACAGAAACATCACCCCCAGCATCAGCTCCATCAGAATGGTCAGAAACTGTGGATGAGGTCGTGCTAAGACTTCTGCACGATTTAGAACTTTTATTTGGTATAAAGGTAAGCAATGGACCTATTCAAATTGATATTGTGCCGTTAGTGTCAATCCCAATAAGTGCCAAGAGAAAACAACCCAAAAGGTTGTGCAAAAGACCGTTCAATTATAAATATAATTTTTAGTTTTAGGAGCAGAAGACTATTATAATTTATAGTGTTAAATGTAAATGACCATTATAATACAATACAAAGTGCAAAAGGTAATTTTAAATATATTTTTTGGTAATATTAATTCGATGTATAATAAATATTCTTAAATTTTATTTTGTTTCTTTTTTTGCGTCCGCATTTAATTGGTAATAAAACGTACTAAGGAGCATATCAAATATGGAAATGTGTGGGGCTAAAAAAAAAATTATGTATGATAATAATACTCTTTATTATGTGTTTAAACAAAATTTAATTATATTTTCTTATATTTTATTAATAATTAAATTGTCTTGTGATAAATCTACTTCTATTTTTTTTCATTTAACAAGTTTTATAACAATATTTATAATCATATAATATTTTTATAATCATATAATATTTTTACATTAGCCAAGGCACAATGCCAAGGACTTAAATTTTTATGAAAATAACATTCTGGAATTTTCTTAAATTTGCGTAGTTTGGGTTCCTCGTTGACTGGAATGCTTATGATCAGCTCTGGGGTGAAAATTTTTCTTAAAAAGTTTGTCTTTGTAATGCCTTTGACATAGATCTTCGGATTACTATATGTCTTTACAATATTCTTGAGTATTTCTTCTATTTCATTTAATTCTATATATCTAACGTCCCATTCCAACCCATGATATTCTTCAGACCAATCAACTATTTCTTGATCCTTGGCAGATAACATGGTTCTTTTAAATGGTGACTTAAAAAGAAAATTAGACCAGCGTACACCATCGTAGATAGCAAGCTCCTTTGAGACCAAGTCAAAATAGACAATTATAATCTTGAATGTCCACGAATAGTTCTGAATAGCACTCGACCATGATTAATCTCCTACTATTAATTGTAAAGGTTATTCTGCAATTTTATTTTTAAAATAACTTTTGTCCACTAAATGGTTTCTAATTTTTTTTTATACTTCACTGCATATTCTACTGTTTTTTTATAGTGCGTAGAAAAAAACTCCTAGGTAATTTTTTGTTACTGCATATATTTACAAGTCCTCCACCATAATCCCATCATTTTATCCTTTTCAAAATGTATTGTATCTTTTTTTTTTTGCTTAACTTTATTCAAAATTACTTTCGTCGACTAAATGGTTTTCAATTTTTTTCTCTTCAGTTTTATTACACGCTACACAAGTTTCAGGGGCACTGAAATGAAAAAGATTGTCATTGCACAATGTACAGCGCAAGTCTTTTTCACAACATTCCATTGCTCTTTTGTAATGTGTAGACACAAAACTGTGTTTGCCAAGGGGTGCTTCTAATGCGTGCAAATAATAGCATCGTAAGCACAAACTATAAGCACCACCAAACGAAGACATTATGACGACATAATCTTGAAAAACACAAACTTCGCGGCGTAGATAATTTGGTTCAACAGCATCACTAGCACTTATTTTTTTAATATTTACTAGACCTTTTTCACCACAACCGGCATCAAAGAAATTATGTATCCCCTCATCTTCACTATCGTCTTGAACCTCTTCAAAATTGTTTTTATCTAGATCGGCTAACCATGCTTGTTTAACGTCGAAAATGTTTTTTCCTCCCACCGTGAAATAGAGTATTTCATCTTCGTACATTGAAGACATTTTTTCCAATTGCTCAAAATGTAGGTCACTTGATTCTTGCAAAACAACGTGGCGACAACTCATTTTAATTAATATATATTTTTTAATTTCGTTACTTTTAAAAATACTGATACTACAGTAAGAATGAATTGCTCTGTTGGCTGCTAACACTTAAATAAAACATCTCCCTCCGGATGCACACGTAAGAGTGGGGAAGACCAATCAGAATCAAGCAGAGTCAAGTAGGCGTGGCAGGGACAGGCGCGGGAAGTGGGAGACCAATGAAAAAAGTGGTGGGGGGAGCGAGACTAACCCCCCAATCCCCTCTACTCGAGTTCTAGATCAGATTCATCAAAATTGGTATTTTTAGCCGTAACAGAGGCGTACGTATGTTTAGGGAAATATTTTTCCGCACCCCTGTATGGTAAATTTTTTTCCGCCATAGCCCGTTTAATATTTTTCTGTCTGTAGAATTCGGGACATTTCTTAAATTCATTCGTTTTATGACTTCCTTGGCAATTTAGACATTTCGAAGTTAGTATGTCTGCGGAACATTGATCCGTGCTATGACCTTCCTTCAGTTAGAACATCTAGGATAACTACTTTTACACTGTTTGCTAGTATGACCGTATCTATAGCATTTATAGCATTTCTGAATATAAGGTCGCACCTCACATCTGACGTGTCCCATTGCAATATATTTTGGGAGTGTTTGAGATTTAAATGTTACAATAACCGACTTGGTATTTACTATTTTTTTCCTATTTTCCTGATCTGTTATTAATTTTAATGATTCTTTTAACTGTGAAAACAGAAAAATTACAGTGAGCATCAAATTGTTTAATTTTGTTTTTTAATATTTCATCATTAATATCTGTATCTACATCTGAAATTACACCTTGTCTAAGTACAAAGAATTTTGGTATATATGCTTCTAAATTATGGTTTTTTAGTAAATTAGAGTTTACCAAATTATTTGCAGAATTTGTATCCCTAAAAACAACTCGTATCCTATTGCGGCCTACTGTATCTATTTCTTTTATTTTGTTATCTAACTCGGGATGAGTCGTATAGATAATATCATTAACTTTAATGGCACTCAGCTTACCTCTAAAATCCGGTAATGTATTTTCTACATATACGTGAAAAAATGTGGAAATGGGGTAGAAATTCATCCCTTAAATATCAAAAAAATTCTTTTACTGTGATAAAGCAAGTGCCTTTACCAAAATTTAGGAGTAAAACGTTTAGGTAGCAGATATATAGTTCTTAAAATTTTAACAAAATTTTATGTGGATGAAATTCATCCTTTAAATAATAAAAAAATATATTTGACTATAATGAAGCAAATACCTCACTACCAAACTATAAAATACATATGGAATTCACGGATATAAGGGTTTTTATTAAAATGTTTTAGATTTCTATAAATTGTGAATTAAACTGCCGACAACCACGTAGTCGCAAAGAGTATAATAAATAAGGACTTTTTTTAGGAAACAAACCTGATTACAGAACATTTAAATCCCGCAATAGCAGTTTATTAAGAAAGACATTGCATTTTTTACTCCGCCCCTGTCGTTTGCCACCCCACCTATGAAAAGACCATGTATTACATGTATATTACTCCACAAATTTCGTTAAATTTGAGGTAATGATAAACATGATGATTACATAAATTATTTTTTTATTACGTCATTAACGTTTGCCACCCCTTATCGGAAGAGTTTGCAAGGTTTTGTTGCAATTAGATTTAACATAAAGAAGATATTTTTGCCCTTTGAAACATCCTGGAACTATTTTTCTTGTTTATTTATATTATGCCAAAGATTTATCTCGTACGCTGTAAAATTTTGTTGCTGGCTCCTTGTTGCTAGCTACAAGGAGCTGGCTTGACGGATATTGCAAAAGGGTAAAATGTTTTGGTTTGATTCCACGGCTGTTAATTCTATTTCAAATAATATATGTGAAAGACGTCAAAGATTGTTTTGTTTGGTGGATGTCTTTCTGATATATTCATTTTGTGTGCTCCATGTAAGCATATTGAGTTCTTACTGTTTGTTGTTCTCACTGTATACGTAAGATGTTTCTAGATTTTCTTTATACCAATGATTTACAGTTGTATTTTATATTTTTGAGAATAGGGATGGCAGATTGCGCATTGTCCTTTTTTTTAAGTCAGTCCAAGAATAAATTTTGAATTGGCAAAAATACTTCAAACCGTCTTTAACTCTATATTTAAATAAATGACGTAAAGTAGTTGTATTCCAACTTACATAAACTAAGAGTATATTTTGATACCTCTCAGATTTAAAAGTCCCGTTTCCTTATTATTAAATTATGCGTAAATTAAGAACTCCCTCTACAGTATCCCCCATAATATTCGCTCCATATAAGAAAAAAAAATTATTATTAATTATTTAATATTTCTAAAAATAAGTTTATCAAAGCACGAATTATCTTTTATGAGTAGAATAGAATAGTTTATATTACCATAAAATACATTCGTATAGAGGGTCGTCAAAAATCTAAATTATATAAACTGTATCTAATATTCTGAAAGAGCCCTTTCTAGATAAATAAAACCACACAACATACAATTAAAACACAAACACAAATCGTACTGCTGAGGATTGTAAATATTCCTATACCAAATATAAAGCTGAAAATATATATATATATATATATATATATATATATATATATATATATATATATATATATATATATATATATATATATATATATATATATATATATATATATATATATATATATATATATATATATATATATATATATATATATATATATATATATATATATATATATATATATATATATATATATATATATATATATATATATATATATATATATATATATATATATATATATATATATATATATATATATATATATATATATATATATATATATATATATATATATATATATATATATATATATATATATATATATATATATATATATATATATATATATATTTATTACTAAGAAAATGTCCGACTTTATTCCTGAAAATATATATATATATATATATATATATATATATATATATATATATATATATATATATTGTATATCATATATATATATATATATATATATATATATATATATATATATATATATATATATATATATATATATATATATATATATATATATATATATATATTGTATATCATATATATATTTGTATATCATATATATATATATATATATATATATATATATATATATATATATATATATATATATATATATATATATATGCGTCTAATAAAAAACAATATGTTAATAAAGTACTTGGCGATGCATTGGGTTGACAAACACGTTCTTAGTGGCTCCGATATCAGCGATTTGTTAGGGGATTATTTCGAGAAAGTTTTTTTGCCGAAGAGATCAATTTATCTCAAACCTCGATTTTAACATTTGTAATAATCTTGATATGCGAAATATTGCATTACGAAAAGAGGAAGTTTTAAAGGCCTTGCGTGAGCTGTATACCAACAAATGAGCTGGACCTGACAAATTGCCTTCCGTCTTCATAAAGCGGTGCGCTACTTCACTTTGTACACCTTTCTAGAATCAAACTTATTTATTTTCTCTGGATTTCTGCACAGTCATATGGACAGACGCAGGCAGGTTGACGCTATATACACCGACTTCAGCAAAGCCTTTGACAAAATATACTGTTAACTCGGTTGGCTGAGGTTGGTGTGGGTGGCAGTCTCCTGAGATGGCTGGAGTCATATATTAAAAACAGAACTCAGATCGTTCAAGGATTTAACTTTAGATCATTTATAACAACATCTGGTATTCCAGAAGGATCCCATTTGGGACCGTTATTTTTCATTATTTACATAAACGGAATTAAATCTTGTTTTGAACACTGTAACATCTTTTTTATGCAGACTATTAAAAAGTTTTTATATCCATAACCAGCTTTCATGACTGATAAGCTCCAAAATGGCTTGGATCTTCTGGGAAGGTATTGTGATGAAAGTAAGTAACCTTTTTCTTAATCTCCAAAATGCAGCTCAATCACATTTTCCTGAAATCAAAATTGCATAACCCAAACCTACCGTATAAAGAACACCCCTTTGAAAGACCTGGAATGTGTTAGGGATCTGGCAGTATTGTTCGACTCTAAACTTGTTTTTGATTTACATGTTGATTCTATCGTTAACTCCAAGTGTTAGATTATATGACAAGAAAATACAAACCCCTTAATAATGCAAACATATTATCTGTTTATATAATTCTTACGTTCTAAGCAAACTTAATGTTACCTTCATTATCTGGAGTCCTAAAAAAGTACTTTCGCAGACCAGCTAGAGCGTAGCCAAAATAAGTTTATCAAATATCTCATTTAGAAATAATTTTTTCAACCCGTCGAACGATATTTATCTGGCCCGAAGCCACTTGCGCTTGATGTCATCGACTGGTCGCAGAATAACTTCTGATGTTCTTTTCTTGCCCAAAGTCTTTCATAACCTGGTACAATGCTCTGATATTCTTCAATTATTCCATATGAATGTTCCCAAAAGGTCTCTAAGGGTGAATGAATTATTTAATCTGCTTTTCAGGCACATTGATTCAGCTAGGAAATCGCCTCTTTTTCGAGGAGTAAGGCACGGTAACACGTATATTAATAAAGATTGACATCGACTTTTTCACTCCATCATTAAAAAAAATATTTAGAAAAAAGTTATTATAAGACAGTGATTTCTAAGTACTATTAAAAACATTAAAACTGATTTTTGGGATACAAATGGCGTGCGAATAGGTTAGTTTAGTCCGTATTGCTCTTATAATTTTCACCAAAAACGCCATATAAACTGTAATTTAATAAGTGTTTGTATCCGTAGACGGTTCTAAAGTTATTACTACCTCAACTTGTGCTTCATTGGTGTATTTTCTGTACTTAATTGCAAGAATTTATTCATAATTCAAATCGCCACTACGGTTCTGTCATCCTCAGACCTGCGCGAAATAAAGTCAACAATCATAGGCATTTTCAACGACAAATTTCTCCAAGAAATAGCAGATAAAGTCATTGAAAATGTTGAATCGAGGTTTGAGCAAAAGTTAAAGGCTCAACAAGAAGAAATCTCATCCATTCAGGATACGCTTCAGAAGCTGGAGGAGGAAAATAAACAATTACGTAAAGCCGTAGACAACCAAGAACAGTCTCTGCGCAACCAAAATGTGCGCAACCAAAATGTGCGCATATTCTGAATGGAGGTCGAATATGGCGAAAATATTCGTACCAAAGTGGTAAAATTATTTAACGACACTCTAAATGCAAACGTACAACATGTAGACATAAAAAATTGCTATTGAATCGTTTCCAAAATTGCAGGGAATAAACCGCCTGCAGTACTTGTTCGGTTTTGTAGTGACACATCTCGGGTGTCGGTGTTAAAAAACCGTAAACAATTAAAAAATAGAGCCGTCGAAATAAAAGAGGACTTGACCAAAATGCGTCTTTCTTTGTATAAATGTGCAGTTAATTTGTTTTCAAGTAAAGATTCGTGGGTGCTTAACGGTAATATTTATGTTAAACATAAAAATATTGTACATCGTATATTTGATGAAGCAGATCTCTATAAAATAAAATCTTTTGATTAAAGTTTGTATAGGTTTAGTTTGTTATTGCTATAGATTCAATGAGAATACGTTATTTTTAATTTTAATAAGGATCAACCTTGCTGTTTTGGTAAGTTTTTTATTTCAATTTTATAGTAGCCTTGTTTACATACTTTTTATTAATGGCAGTTTTTGGGTCATAGAGATGTACACTACAATGTGAGCTAATTGGACAGACTGATTTTATTTTTATATTAAGGGTTAATTATTTCAAAACTGTATTTTTATTTTTTCTTTATTTATACTTTTTACCTGTTGACTGCTTTATTACTCTAGTGCTCTAGATACTGTTGTGTTATGAAGATTGGTCATTTAAATGTGCGCTCTCTGTTTACGGGTTTCAATGAGTTCAAGCAATTGGTTGTGGATAACAAATTTGACATTATGTTACTATCTGAGACATGGCTCTCCGATGGCGATTGTTCAGCATTCCTAATTATAATTTATTTAGAAATGATCGAATGGGAAGGGGAGGTAGAGTGGCAGCATACGTTAAAACTAATTATGCGGTTGAAATTGTGTCATTTGACTTTAATATTAATGAACAGCTTGAATTCTTAATTTTTAAAATAGAAATAAGAAATAAAACATATGCGATTGCGGTTTTCTATAAACCCCCGTAGTCAATTTTAATTCCTTTATACCTGATTTTGATAACATATTCTCTTGCATATATCCTGTTGTGGATGACTTTTTTGTTTAGAGGATTTTAATATAAATTTATTGAACCTGCAAAACCCTTTAACTTCCCTTTTTGAAAATTATAACTTTGTTCAAATTATAGAGGAGCCTACACGCATATCTGCCACCGTAAGCACGCTGATTGATGTGGTGTTTGAAACAGATCGGTCTTTGGTAAAAAGTAGTGGTATCATTCCTGTCGACCATATTTCAGATCATTTAATGGTTTACTGTGAGTTGAACTTCGCAAAAACTCCAGTTATACCTAGAATAATAAAATACCGTTCTTTTAAACATTTCAACACAAACAATTTCTTAAAAGACATGTACCGCTTACCTTGGAATTATATAATATATGAAAATCTTTGACATTGACAACAAAATACAAATTTTAAATAATCTCATTTCCACGTTATTTGACACTCATGCCCCATTTCGTGAAGCAAAAGTATCAAAACCGAGGGCGCCTTGGTTAACAGCCAACATAAAAGTGTTTATGAAACAAAGAGATAGCGCCTTACAAAAATATAAAAAAAAACAAAACTTCATGAAGATTGGGTTACCTATAAAATCTAAGAAATTTTACATTAGCTTCACTTCGGAGAGAGAAAACAAAATATTTAGATTCTTTGTGCTCTGAGAGCAATACTCGAAAACTTTGGGCTGGTGTCCGGCATATAAATATAACTCATGGCAAAAATACCTCAATTCCTAATTTTCTTGCAGATACAAATTATATTAATAATTTTTTTAGTGTATTCCTTCAGAATACATCAAATTGTACACAAAAGATTAATTTTTATGAAAACCACAAATTTAATGAAAACTTGAAGTTCTCATTTAAATTAACGGACATTATAGAAGTGAATAGGATTTTGAATAGTATAAAGTCTAACGCAACAGGGGCAGATGATATTTCACCATTGATGCTTAAATATTGTAGCCCGTTCATCGATAAATATATAACACATATAATTAACTGTTGTTTAGAAATATCATATTTTCCTAATCAGTAGAAAGTAGCTATTGGAAAACTGTTGCCAAAGATTAGTGCACCTTCAGGTTTCAATCACCTTCGTATAATAAGCATCCTTCCAGCTTTATCTAAGATTTTTGAAATAGTACCTGAAACCCAATGTGGCTTTAGAAGGAACTTTGGTACTTCAATAGCACTAACCAATGTTATCGATGACATAATACGCGCAAGTGATAAGGAAATGAATATTTTATTAATACTGTTAGATTTTTCGAAAGCATTCGACACCATCAATCACACCCTACTTGCTGATAAATTGAGGTACTATGGCTTTTCTGATGGCTCGTTCCATCTCCTTAAGTCGTACTTATCTGAGATTTCAAACAATTTTCTCGGATAATAAATTCTTGAATCGAACAAAAATATTAGGAGTTCCTCAAGGCTCGATTATGGGCCCTCTATTATTCCTTATCTACACATCCAACATTTTAAAAGCATTAAAACACTGTCGAATACAGGCATTTGCAGACGATACTCAAATGTACTTTTGCTTTGAGACCGAAGATTACGTAGTGGCTGAATCAAATATTAATCAGGATTTAAAAACATTAAGCGAACTTTCTCTAAACAACAATCTACAACTAAATCCTTCCAAATCATGTCTATTGGTCTTTGGAAACAACAATAAAGTTGATTTTCTTAAAGGGTTTCTTAATATATCTTTGAATGATTCAACATTAAGTTTTGTCGATAGTGCAAAAAACTTGGGCATAATAATTGATACCAGGCTGAAATTTAAGGAACACTTGAAGAAAATTTTTCAAAAAACATACTTTTCCCTTAAAATGTTATATTGCAATAGACATATTTTAAACACGAAATTAAGAAAACAACTGTCTGAGTCCCTTGTATTATCGCATTTTAATTATTGTGATTTCGTGTATGGTTTTTGTTTGGATCAGGAAACTAGATCTCGCATCCAGAGGGTGCAGAATGCCTGCGTACGTTTTGTATATGGCGTAAGGAAATTTGACCACATTTCCCACTTATACGCTGAAGTAGGCTGGTTGAAAATGGATTCACGTAGAATACTCCATTTATGTAGTTTTTTTATTAATATTAATAGCAACCCTAATACTCCCCATTCTATCCGAGAGCGTCTAATTTTTCGTGGAGATATTCATTGCCTTAATATTCGTGATGCAAATAAATTAACTATGCCTCATCATCGGAGCGCCATTTTTCAACGTAGTTTTTCATTTAATGCTGTCCGACATTTTAATTCTACACAGACCGAAATGACCAATCTAAGTTTAAGCAATTTTAAATATACATTTAAGAAACATCTTCTAAGTCAACAGTAAAATATTGTTTATTTCTTTGTTTTTTTGTGTCCCCCTATTAGTGAGGAATTATCAATTTACTATGTTCTAATCTCAATGAATTTAATATAACTTAATTTACTACTTATTTTGTGCCCTATATCAATGTTACATAATAAATTATATTCTATGACTGTCACAGTTTGGTTCAATTGAGTAGCTACTGAAGCTAGATTGCGCCAGACTTTGACATCATTTGCAATATTTCTATTTACTTATATTGTTGAAATAAAAGGCATTTATTATTATTATTATTAATATTATTTATGTTAATTTATTAAGGTTTGCTTTTTATATATTAAAAATCCCTTTTATTAGAACTTAAGTAGTATTATAGTTTTAGTCTTAAGTAAGTTGTAAATTGAAAGACTTTATTTTACGTAATTTTGTGGATACTCCAAAAATGACGTATTCTCTCATATACTATTTTCTCTAAAATTTTAGAAAATGCACTAAGGATTGAAACTTGACGATAATTTTCTAGACTATCACGTTGGTTTCTTTTGTGTAGTGGTATCTCCTTTGCATTGTTTAGAATTGTTGGGAAAATCCTTTTTTTAAACCTTCATTTATTAAGTATGGAAATGGATAACTAAAGTATTTCTTAGCAGCCTTAACAAGTTTTACATTTATATCATCAGAACCAGTAGCATTTGTGTTTTTTAGATTTGCAATCACTTTTATTACTTGACCTACACAGATATGTTCAATTAAAATAAAGTTAGCAAGTGAAGTTAGAAATTTAAATGTGTCCACCTTTACACCTTTATCATTATTTTTTAATTTATTATCCGAATTAAAACTAAAATAATTTACAAATTCAGTTACTATACGACTATGTTCAGAAATAAAGTTGTTTTCCAGACCTCTTTTATTTTATTATTAGATTTATACCTAATTTGCTGTCTGTATTTTTTTAAGGTCTTTGTATTGTTAAATTATAGCCGTTGATATGTGTGCAAGCTTTGCTTGCCAATAGCTTTGCTCAGCTTCGGCTTGAGATGAGCAGCGGGACGATGTAGGACGTAGTAGGTATTTGTTCGTAGTAAATGAGTAACAATTATCGTGGTTAATAACGTACTGATTTATTCTAAGATTTACATTCCATTTATACAACTATCAATTAAACAATGCGTGCGATCTCAATGATGCAAAATAGTAAAATTTAATAACATTCTATTATGTATAGTCATCAGAACGTGCAAGGTTCAACTGACGTGACTGTAAGAAGGTCAGTGTAGACACTGTACATACCATCTAAGTAAATATTAAATATGCATAGAATTGTCTTATTAAATTATAGAAATTTTATGTGTAATTGTGAGAATTATACATTCTGCGGCCTGTCTCCGATGGATGAAGTGAGAGATCTTAACTCAAATTCCTCGTTTTGAGTGGTCCTGTGATCTGGTTTCCTGTTGCGTTTCTTCTGTTGATGCTGTGCTACAATGATTTTGGCTGTATACCATCCTGCAATTATAAGAATGGCTATGATAATTGTAGTGATGCTGCTAATTGCTATGGAATGATGGTGAATGTTTCGCCAAAGAATGTTCTGTAGTTGCTCTTGTTGGTGTTCTTGATCGTTTATCAATTCATGAAGGCTGTCTGTCAGTTCGAACACTGGCTCGGTTGGTAAAATGTCTAGTTGTTTCTGGTGGATCGCATTGCCTAATAAGTTTGGGACCGCTTTGGAATAACTATTTAACACTGGAACGGTGGTGCTTCGTTTAGGCGTGAGTATGTTTTGTTTTGTTTGAATTATACACTCTTGAGATATTTGAATTATCCCTGTTGCGTTTATTGCAACATCTTCCCGCGCACCATTGCAGATTACAGATATTACCGTTGGAGAGCTGGATATGAACATCCAAGTATTGGCTGCGCACAGCTGTTTCCATAGTATGCCTTTTATGCTGCTTTTTTCAATGGCGCAATGTCTTGGAGCGGCTCGTTCATATATTTCATCTATAATACATGAAGGATTTGTTTCTATGTTTCTGACTGAACTTGGTGAACAGATAAACTGATGTGGATCATTGGGGTATGGTTTAATGCATTGTTGTAAGTCGTTTTCATGAAGTTGGAAGTACAGTTGGGTGTCGTAGTCGACGGCTATGTAGTCATTAGTGACGTGGAGGTTCCAATACGATCCGTTTTCGATTTTCACCGGAACTGGCGTTGCTTTTAGAAGTCCAAACTTGGCAACATCTGCTATTGGAAAGTACCCATACACTTGGAGACTTGTCTTATTAGCTGTCTGCTTCGTGGATAACATTGTCGGTACAATCCTTAAGTTATTCGGAAATTTTTTATTTGTTTCTTTTATGATATTGTTGATATATGCCGGTGATACTAGTTCGTATATTGTGCCCCTATTGAAGCGGATGTTCAATAGTTTGTCATAGTATTCATTTATTTCGCTGATGAAGTTTTGTGCTACTTGGTAGGCGCTTAGCAGTTGAATATTTAGGGCATTGGTGCCTATTTGCTTGTACCAAGTCTGCATGTTGTTGATTGCTTCTAGTCCTTGGTTGAGTTTTTCTTGAAAATGTTTAAGTCTATTGGTGATCCTCGATTCTGTCTCATTGAACTCCGTGAGCGCGGACACCATAAATTTAGTTTGGTGATTGGACGCTCGAATCAATTGCTCTTGATTTTTGTTGAGCGAGTCGATATCTTGATACACTTCATCGTTGACTCCAAATACAGTTGTTAAAAATTTTCCAAGATGGCCTCTTTTCCGTCTTGTATGATGGACGTCGTTAAGATTCATCAGTATCCACTGGGTATGATTTTTTAACTCTTCCAAATGATGGGTTAGGGCTTCACATCTGGCGTCATTTGTAAGCTTTTTTGATTTATCACATAGGTCTCTAAATTGAGAAGCTACGTTGATTACTGCCTTCACATCATTTTCACTCCTGTTTCTGGAATGTGCTATTTCTATTCTAAAGACTCCTTTGTCAATTTGAGTTGTCCCTAGATGTTCTATGTAAAGGCCATGTTGGGGTTGGTGAATTTTGTAAGAGTTTTCTGCTGTCGTTGCAGAAATTAGCAAGAATAGAATTGTCAAAACATAAAGAAGTGCTGATTTTGAAGTTGTATGCTTCAGTCTTTTCTCTTTTGTGGTTCTTTCTTCTTTCTGTGCAACATGACTATTGATTTCTATTGTGGGCTGGGTAGCGGCTTGTGTATCTTGGTCTGTAGGCAAAGGAATTAACTTGTGAATTGGTCTCTTTTGAGTGACACCTCCTGGCCTTTTTATTGTTACGACTCGAACTGCTCCATCTTGACCTGGATGAATTTCCATTATTCTCGCCAAAGGCCATTTGTTCGGATTTATATTTTCTTCTTTAATTAGAACCATTGTGCCCAATGGCAAATTTTCAATAGGCTTGTTCCACTTATATAGTTGTTGAAGTCTGGAAAGATACTCAGTAGTCCAGGCTTCCCAGAAGTCTTTCTTCATTTTTTGAACGAGTCTCCATCTTTGCGACAGATTACAGTTCGGGAAGGATTTAAATTCGGGGGGAGCTAATAATTCTCTCCCTATTAAGAAATGTCCAGGGGTCAATGTATTGGTGTCATCAATATCTTCCGTTAGGGGGCAAAGCGGTCTCGAATTTAAACACGCTTCAATTTGGTGCACCAAGGTTGTCATTTCTTCATAGGTCAAAGTGCATGCTCCAATGACTCGCTTTAGATGATGTTTCATGGATTTGACACCTGCTTTCCAGATTCCTCCAAAATGTGGGGCTGCGGGTGGGATGAAGTGCCATTGTGTTCCTGAGCTGATAATTGCATTTTGCAGGTGAGGCTCTTCGATAATTTCCTTCACTTCTTCTTCAAATTGTTTTGATGCTCCCAAAAATGTAGTGCCGTTGTCACTATACATATTTTCACAATGACCTCTTCTTGCAGTGAACCGTCTGAATGCAGCTAAAAATGCTTCGGTTGACATATCGCTGACCACTTCTAAATGAATCGCTTTGGTGGCAAGGCACACGAATACTGAAATGTAGCCCTTGTACGACTTATGTCCTCTCCCTTTGGTGGTTCTAATTTGAATTGGACTAGCATAGTCCACCCCTGAGTTTGTGAATGGTGGTGCTGGAGTTACTCTTGGTTTCGGGAGTTGTCCCATAAATTGTTCTGCGGTTTTGGCTTTATAACGAATGCAACTGATGCATTTTTTTAATTGGGTTCTGACGGCTCGTTTCCCGTTAATAATCCAAAATTTGCTCCTAATATATGCAAGAGTTGCTTGGTTTCCGCCATGGAGAGTTCTCTTGTGAGCTTCTAGTATAACTAGCTTGGAAAAATGGCTGTGGTACGGAAGAATCATTGGATGTTTCTTCTGGTAAGGTATTGGTGCGTTTTCTAGTCTCCCTCCGACTCTAATGAGATCTTCGCTGTCTAGGAATGGACTTAGATTCCGGAGTTTGCTGTTGTTTCCAACTGTCTTGGTAGTACGTAGTGATTTGTAGTCTTCACTAAATTCTTGTTTTTGAATCAATGCGACGACTTTTTTAAGGGTGACCTGTATTTCCTTAACAGAGAGAATAGGGCTTTCCTCTCTATTGGTAACTCGGTAGCAGTATGATAAAACTCGTAGCATTCTTGTAAGGTCAGAGAATTTTTCGCATATGTCACTTTTTACTACAATTTCAGCTTTGTAACAATTTGCTCTGATTTCCTCGTTTACTTCGGGGATTATCTTGGTCAGAGGAAGGTTATTGGATGAGTTAAGCCAGTGAGGACCTTTCCACCAGAACTCGGTAGCTTCCAGCTTATCAGGATCCAGACCCCTGGAGATAATATCTGCTGGATTTTCCTGAGACTTGACGTGATTCCAAGAAACTCCTGTTGCATTTCTGTGTATTTCACATACTCTATTGGCGACGAAGGTTTGCCACTTTGTAGGATCTCCTTTTATCCACCCTAGAGTGATCATGGAGTCAGTCCATGCGAATGTTTGGGTGTTGTCTAGTTGCAAGGCGGTTCTGGTTTTCTGTATTAACTTAGACAGAAGAACGGCAGCGCATAGTTCTAGCCGAGGTAGAGTTGTTCTATTCTTGGCTGGGGCAACTTTTGATTTTGCTTGTAGAAGTGTGACAGTATGTTCGTTTCCTTCTACTATTCGGCTGTAAATTACAGCACCATACGCCTTTTCTGACGCGTCACAAAACCCATGTAGTTCTGTTTTGGAGTTTCGGTAAGGCATCCACCTAGGAATTCTAATTTTCTCTAGTTCCTTTACTTTACTTTGAAATTGCAACCATCTTGTAGATATTTCTTCGTCGACGGGCTGATCCCAGTTTAGGTTTCGTAACCATAGATCTTGGATAATGAGTTTGGCTTGAATGACAACTGGAGCTAGCCATCCCAACGGATCGAATAGTTTGGAGATTTCGGATAAAATGTTTCTTTTTGTTAGTTTTTTGATTTGTCAGATTTCTACTTTGAACTTAAATATATCGTCTCCTGGGGACCACAAGACCCCTAAGGACTTTTTTTCTTCGTCTTGCGGCACCTCATGAGTTTTTTGATCTCTAAGTTCTTCCGGAATGGACTTTAGTAGTGCAGGAGAATTGCTTGACCATTTTCTTAAATTGAATTTTGCTGACCCAAGCATTTGCAACAGTTGTTTTTGAAGCTCTAGGGCTGTTTGAACGTTTGTTGCTCCTGATAAAATGTCATCAACATAGAAATCTTGCAATGTTGCTTCACTTGCTGCCGGAAAATTGTTTGCTTCTTTCTTTGCTAGCGTTTGAAGTGTTTTCATAGCTAGGTACGGAGCTGACGTGGTACCGTAGGTTACGGTGGTAAGTTCATGTTCAAACATTGGTTGATTAGGATGTTCTCTCCATAATATTCTCTGGAAAGGTTGGTCTTCTGGGTGTACTTTGATTTGGCGGTACATTTTCTCTATGTCTGCGCAGAAGACAATTTCATGTTTCCTCCAACGAATAATTATATCTGCGATATTTTGTTGTAACCTCGGACCGACGTGCGTGATCTGGTTGAGGCTAATATTTGTGGAAGTTTTACAGGATGCGTCAAAGACTGTTCTTAAGCGAGTGGTTGTACTTGCTTCTCTGATGATAGCTTGATGCGGAATGTGATATTTTCCTTGATTGATTTCTTGTCGTCCAACTTTCCGCATATGACCTAATTCTAGATATTCCTTCATAAAATCTATGTACTGGTCCCGTAGTTCGGGATCGTGTTGAAATTTTTTCTCAACGTTTACAAGTCTTGCTGCTGCTCGTGGCTTTGAGTGGCCTAGAGTTTCTGGCGATTGCTTGAACGGAATTCGAACTACAAATCTTCCTTCTTTGTCTTGTGTGGTTTTTTCGTAAAATTCTTCGCACGCTTGTTCTTCCTGTGTTAATTGGTGACATGGCATTATTTCTTCAATCTCCCAGAATTTTGTTAGCTGATTATCTTCTTCATATTGAGAAATCATACTAATTACTTCAATACTTTGAGGCTCAGATAATATAGAACCAGACACAATCCAACCCAGTTCCGTGTTTTGTTTCAGAAGACCCTCTTTAGTTTTCTGAAGGTCGTTCAGGATTATGGTTGCATATTCCTTGGCTCCTAAAATTCCATCTATTGGTCCAGGAGTCATAAAGGTAGTGTCTGCTAAAACTTCATTTTTCCAGTTGTCTATGTTATGTATTTGGAGTTTTTGTTTCGGCATGGAACGTGTTAACTTTGGGAGGACTATCATGTTAACTTCCATAGAAAATGTACTTTTGAATCTTGGTCTAATCTGGGCATTAGTGGACCATTTGGAAATTTTAGGGTCTCCCCCGCCAACACCAGATATTTCAGCTCTGATGTGGCGGCGTGGCAGATTTAGTCGTTGGGCGGCTTCTTCCGTAACAAACGAAGATTGTGAACCTTGATCGATCAGAAGTCGTAATGGCTGCGATGAACTTGAAGTGGAAACTTCAACAAGGGCTGTTGCGAGAAGAACGTTCTCTTCTTGTTTGCTAGTATGGTGTGTTGAAGTATTTCTATTGGTGTTAGGTTGATTATTTGACCTTCCTGCACCGGCGTTGTATTGGGAATTTCTTGGTGGATTGTTAGAACTTCTTTGAAAACCTCTGGGTTGGTAGTCTGTTGACCGTTGTTGGTTTTGTTGATATCTTTCAAGGTGTAGAAGTGTATGATGCTGGCGACTGCATATATTGCACCTTGTTTGGCTGAAACACCTTTTGCCAACATCATGACTTAAGCAATTATAGCACATGTGTTTTTCTTGGACTTGTTTGTTTCTTTCTTCTGCTGAAAGCGTTTTGAACTTTTGGCAGTGGTACGTCATGTGTTGTTTATCTTTACAGAATAGACAACCAGCGTTACTGTGTTTTTTGTTATTGTCTGATGCGACGTTAACGGCAATGGTTTCTAATGACTGGAATCGTCTTTCTAAGAAGTTCATAAATTCTTCGAACTCTGGGATATCATGCGGCTTCTGAAGATTTTGTTCGTATAGACGGTTGGTTTCAGAATCCCATTTTCTGAGGATTATTCGAATTACCATTGGACCCCATGTATCGATTTCTACATCTTGGTTTTTCAACGCCTGTAGACATTCTCTTGTAGTGTCGTGTAGTTGTTTTAGTTTCAGTGCGTCTTCTTTTGTAACCGTTGGTACGTCTAATATCTTATCAATTAGTTGGAATGTTAGTAGCCTTTTGTTTTCATATCGCTTTTGCAATAACTCCCATGCTGTTTCATAATTAGCTTCAGTTGACTCAAGGTGTTGAATCAATTTGCCTGCTTCTCCCCGTGTGTGGGTTTTCAGATAGTGCATCTTTTCGGCCTTGGTCAGTGCTTGGTTTTCATGAATTACTCTTTTGAATATATCGAAGAAATTAGACCAGTTTTCATATCCTCCATAAAAGATCGGGATAACGACTTTTGGAATTGCTAACTTTTGCTGTGGCTGGTTCACCACGATATGTTGAGTTTGGGCCATGATATTTTCTTGAGCTTCTAAAGTTAGTTTTTCCAGAATTTCTTCGTACTGGCCAAGAGTGTCTGCATAAGTATTATTGACAAAATAGTTGTTTTGAAACTTTGTTTCATTTATCATTATTTCTTCATGCAGTTGATGAATAGCATCCCATTGTTTTTTAATTTTTTCCATGTGAAGCTTATAGCGAGATTTGGACTTTCCTTGGCTTAGTTCCGTTTCAATTTGGTTTAGGTCGGTTTGTAGTTGTTGCAGCCTGAAGTTTTGTTTTTTCAGACGGTGTTCTTGTTCTTTTTCCGCCAAGGGATCGGCGGAACTTGCTGAAGGTGTTTCTGCTTTTGGACAGGTTTTTAGGTAGTTTAGTACTTCTTCGTATTTTTCTTTTAAATGGTTGTCATATTTTTTGGTAAAATATGCATGTTTGGTGAGGTATAGGTTTTTTATTTCCTTGTCGTTTTTCTGGATACTTTTCCATATTTTTTCTAAGGTGGCGATGCGGTCTTTTATATATGTTTCAGTTTTTCTCAAAGAAGAGTCCTTCTTGCTATTGCTGATAAGCTGGATTATTTGTTTTCCTAGTTCTTCTTGTTCTTGAACAAGCTCATTCATTTTGCTTTCCGCAGACATGATGAATTTTTGAACAGACGGGACGGGATATTTTGTTTGTTTATTTGTTTTTTGTTTACTTTCGCCTAGTTTGCAAGTAGTGTCTGTTTGTGTTGTATGTTAAGCTGAGTTCAATAATATATGCCCGCCAGCGTGAACTTGGCACAGGAATACCTTATTAAACCCTTAAAGTATTTTCCTCGCCAGCGTTAACTGGTCACGGGGAAAAGCCTTTGCTTGTGTGTGATACTCAATCGTGGAAACGATAATATATGCCCGCCAGCGTAAACTGGCACAGGTATATCTTATTTATTCCTTTTAGTATTCCCCTCGCCAGCGGTAACTGGGCAACAAGGAAAATACCAATTATTAAGTAACGTGTATATTTGTGTGTGCGAGTGAAGCTAACGGCACTTTGCTTTTTCCCACCACTTAGTTTTTTCGAGTGCTTCTTCACGTTACCCTACTCAGTTCAGGCAACGACACCCTAAAACAGGTTTTGGTGGTAAGCTATTCGCCTAAAAGCTCTTTACATCTTGCTTCTAGCCTGGTTACGAATTCAAACGGTTTTTTATCTATGGTTGGCGTGACTGGCAAACCTGAATTGTGCGTTTTGATGTCAACTCCGTCTAAAGAAGCTATAACGATTTCTTCTAATTTTTCTTGACGTTTCTTAGCTCTTTGGTTTCTGTTCAGCTTTTTTCTTGCCATGTACGACAGACTTCCTGACAACTGTGATTATATGGTTGGTTTTGGTTGCTTGTAGATGGACGGACGATAAAGTTGATGGACGGATACACGGTTGTGTATATTGGACGGATGTTTTTCGGTTGAAGAACGGCTTTAAGGCTCGAAGGACCAATGTGCAAGCTTTGCTTGCCAATAGCTTTGCTCAGCTTCGGCTTGAGATGAGCAGCGGGACGATGTAGGACGTAGTAGGTATTTGTTCGTAGTAAATGAGTAACAATTATCGTGGTTAATAACGTACTGATTTATTCTAAGATTTACATTCCATTTATACAACTATCAATTAAACAATGCGTGCGATCTCAATGATGCAAAATAGTAAACTTTAATAACATTATATTATGTATAGTCATCAGAACGTGCAAGGTTCAACTGACGTGACTGTAAGAAGGTCAGTGTAGACACTGTACATACCATCTAAGTAAATATTAAATATGCATAGAATTGTCTTATTAAATTATAGAAATTTTATGTGTAATTGTGAGAATTATACAATATGTTTTGCAAATAGTGTAGCCTATCCAATTCTGTTTTTTGATTTAATTAAGGCTATCACTATACCAACTTAGTGGCTGTTTGTTATTTCTGTTACTAAAATTATTGTGTTTTGTATGGGCAGCAACAGTTTAAACAATGCACAATGGAACCTACCATGTTTTGTCTAACGAATTACTAGAGTCAACAATACCCGTTCAATCCTGCCTTGCCAACTTGTTAGAAAACAACTCAATATTGTTAGTTTTACAGTAATTCGATGTTTCCACATTGGCAAAACTCAAGAATAAAAAAATTTGTGAGCGAAGTGACCACTAATATGAGGATTATGAACCGTGCAATTTCATAATTTTTCCGGAACGTTCGTTGTTATATAATCGATCGAACTAACACCTGAATATTCGCTCACGTCTGTAGAGATTCTTCTTGGAAGAAAATTTTAACAAAAAACAATTAAAAATATCATTTAATTTCCTTTCCATATCGTGTCTTTGACGTAGTCTGTACTTATCCAATTTAAAAACATATTTGCATCACCACTAGCAGGACGATAACAGCAGACGTCACATACATCAGCAGCACTTTTCAATGCATTTTAACTGCTGCACATTGAACCACATCATAAGATTTAAACAGGTCAAACGGACCGTCTCTAGCCATTATCGTTGATTGAAGGAAAAAGGAAGATGCGCAACCTTATGGGCGAATTCGTGGCAGTGCTGATTTCATTCCACTTACGTTTCAGCTGCTGTACGGTGGAGCCGCTGTACGGCAAACGCATAAAACACCCATTCGCAGTCGTTCGGTTCTCGCTGTGATGACCGTCGGCTGCGGCGTTGATCGGGAAACGATGAGATTCGTGGAAGACGGTGCCGGGCAATATTATTATGGTTTATTGATCACCCAACGTTATTATTTATTCCAACAAAATTCTATCGCTTTAGCCGTTAACAGGGCCGTAGCAATTATAGGTCTTAACAATAACAAAAAAACTTTGTGTTATTTTATTATTACAAAATAAAGGAGATTATTTTAGATATACGATTAAATCTGAATTTTAATTTACCAATTATTGTTACTTACCTTTTTTTAAGACAAAATTTACTGCTTACATTATTCTGAACTAGTAAATGTACGGGGTGTCCCAAAATTGAGCGTTTTTCCAATGTTTCAGACAAATAAAACCCGTCATCAGTGCTAATTTATGATGAGGACCGAAACATCGGCTCAAAAATCTAATCACGTCATAATTTCGAGAAAAAAAATGGCAATGAGAATGAATTTTTAAATAACTTCCGGAGTAGAACAAAAAAGTGAAATATTTTTGAACTACTTACTTTTTTTTTGATTCTAATAAAAGAGGTGGTGAGAAATAAATTTTGCATTTCCATTAACATATTTTTGGCTTCAAGTTAACGTAGATAAATGAATTTTTGACTCGACGTGGGCTTTCCTTTCCTCGGCAATTATTATTAACTAGCATTGATGATGTTTTTTTAGTCCGAAATATCGGAAAATGTTAAGTGTGATACGCTGTTGGATTTATAGTTAAAGTTACTGTTTATTAAGAAGAGCATAAAACTTTTGACTATTTAAAAAGCAAGGTTTATGATGAATGTTCGGGGATGAATCGTCGAATCGTAAACTTAAAATCGTAAAATTAAATAACATATTTTGGTAGAGGGAATATGGTGGCTGTGATGATGTGACATTTATCTGAAAATATATTGTTAAAAAAACTTGGTAATAAATTAAAACGATTTTCCATTATTTCTTCAAAATATCCTCAATTTCAAAACGGCAATTGATTGAGCACAAAACTGGGCAACTTTGCCACGATTTAAACTTTTCTATATCTCGTATAGCTTCTCCCAATGGTCACCCTGGAAATTGGAATACCCTGTACACCATGTGAGCGATTTTCCATACGTTTTTTTTAAATTAAAAATTAAAGAAAAATATTGTTCATAAAAGATTTTAATTTTTTTTACAGTGACTATATTTCAAAATTTTCAAACAAAACGTAATTTGGGAATAATACATACTCAAAACGATAGGTAAATAAATATGCAATGTTTGCATTAAAAAGATAATGAAAATTTAGAAAAAATGTAAAAATAAACTTACATTTAACTACTAAATAGGTTCTATCCATAAATATTGAATACATACAGTTTATGCAACTGGTGTTCTTTTTACTTCTCTCGTAAAAGAGAAGTATTGTAATCGTGAAAAAATCACTCTCCGAGATTTTTTCGGATCTTCACGTTTTAGGGTCCCCAGATGACTAAAAACATGTTTTCTCAATTCCATCGCTCTGTCTGTCTGCTTATTCGCGGCGTAGCTAAAAAACTACTTATGCGATTGACTTCAAATTTTGGTCAAAAATTAAGGGTCATATGGGGATGACTTGGTAACATTTTGGTAAAAAACAAAATGGCGGCCTAGTGAAATGTTAAAAAAATGATTTTGAAAAAACTGCTTATTCAATTTATTTCAAATTTTGTATAAATATCAGGTATTATGTTGGAATCAACTGATAAAATTTTGGTACGAATCCAAGATGGCGAAACAAAATGGCGGTATAATAAATTATTTAAAACTACAGCCAGAAAAAACTACTTAATAGATTGATTTCAAGTTGTGTGCCATAACTAATTGTGGTATAGGGCTCAACTAGTAAAATTGTGTTACTAATTCAAGATAGCGAAACAAAATTGCGGCCAAATAAATTTAGGGTTTACATATATTCACGTTTTAGCGTCTCTAGCTGGCAAAAAACATCTTTTATCAATTCCGTCGGTCCGTCTGTCGATCTGTGTGTTAGTTCGCGACATAGCTTAAATACTACTTACCCAATTGAGTTCAAATTTTGATAAAAAATTAAGGATCATATGAGGATGCCCTAATAATATTACGATAAAAATCCAATATGGCAGAACTATGTAAAAAAAAATTGTTATAGTGGTGTATTATTTGTGGTTAAAATTCAGTTAAAAAAAACAAGTTTTTTATAAATTGTCAATGTTTCGCAATTTAATTGTTGCATCCTCAGGAGACATATATATATATAGATCTAATATCGGGCATGAAACCCATATTATCAGAAGTTTTACTCCGTTGTTCCACATATATTTCCCAGATATTAAGTTTCTAAATGGTTTTCGTTGACATTCCTCTTATTTTTATGTTAGAGTGGTGTATTATTTGGGGTTAGGATCTAGTAAAAAAAAACAAGTCTATTGTTAAATAGTCGACGTTTCGCAACAAATTGTTGCATCTTCGTGATACATATGTAGATTCTATATCCAGTATTAAACCCATATTATCAGTCTTTACGTATTCCGTTTGTTCGCAGATATTAAGTTGCTAAATGGTTTTGGGTAAGGATTCTCATGTTATTTTACAGTGTATTATTTGGAGTTAGGATCCAGTAAAATAAAAGACTTTTTTAATTTGTCAACGTTTTGAAACTTTATTGTTGTATCCTCAGGACACATATAGGTTTTATATCCTGCGTGAAACCCATATTTGCCGTCTTTACCTACTACCTTGGACCGCAGATATTTCCTATATTAAGTTTCTAAATGGTACTCGTTAACGATCCTCTTGTTTTTATGTTAGAGTGGTGTATTATTTGGTGTTAGAACCCAGTAAATAAGCAAATGTCTTTTTTTAAATTGTCGACGTTTCGCAACTTTATTGTTGCATCCTCAGGACACATACATTTTATAGCCTCCATGATACCCCTATTATCAGTCTATACCTACTCCGTTGGTTGGCAGATATTTCCCAGATATTAAATTTCTAAATGGTTTTCGTTAACGATCTTCTTGTGGTTATGTTAGAGTGGTGTATTATTTTGGAGTTAGGAAATATCTACGGACCAATGGAGTATGTAAAGAATAATATGGCTTTCATGCAGGATAGAATATCTATGTGTCCTGAGGATGCAACAATAAATTGGCGAAACGTTGTTTTTTTACTGGATCCTAACGCCAAATAATACACCAATCTAAAATAACAAGGGGATCGTTAATGAAAACCATTTTGAAACTTAATATCTGGGATATCTGCGGACCAACGGAGTAGGTAAAGCTGATAATATGGGTTTCAATTTAAGATGGCGAAACAAAAAAACCGCCAAATATTATGCCCAAAAGTCAAATGTGGCATAGTTAGAAAGGAAATGGTAAACATATTGATAGGAATCCAATAGGAACAAAATGGCGCCCAATAAAAATGAAGAGACAGTATATGTAACACATACACTGTGACTCTGTATTGAACTAACTTGGATCACACTTCACTTTTCCTAATAAAAGTAAGAATTCATAATGAGGGAAGTTCCGGGTAAAGGAATTTACCAATTTTTTTACAGACTACAACATGAAAGTAGTATTTAGTTATTTAATTATAAATTTTAACTCGCCCTATACACGCAGATTTTTAAATATTAGTATATATTTTTCTTAAAGCCATTTTGCTGCTATTACTTAAATAATAATGCGAAACGTCCAAATTTCTGCTTGAGACATTTTCTCTGTAAATATAGGAAAAATGTGTGTGCTACTTTATTAATACAAAATAAAGCAGATTGTTTTAGGTCTACGTTTAAATCGAAATTTTAATTTACAAATTATTGTTACTTGCCTTTTTTTAAGACAAAATTTATTTTTTACATTATTCTGAACTAATAAAGTTACAGGATGTCCCAATATTTCTGACTAATAAAATCCTTCATCAGTACTAATTTACGATGAGGAACGAAACATCGGGTCAAAAATCTAATCACGTCATATTGTCAACGAAAATAAATGGCAATGAGAATGGATTTTTAATTCCGGAGTAGAACAAAAAAGTGAATTATTTTTGAATTAGGTACTTCTTTTCTGATTCTAATAAAAGAGGTAGAGACAAATAGATTTTTAATTTCCATTACCACATTTTTGCCCACTTCAAAATGACGTAGGTAAATCCTCCGCAATCATTATTAACTAGCATTGATGATGGTTTTTAGTCTGAAATATCGGAAAAATGTTAGGTGTGATATGCTGTTGGATTTAGAATTAAAATTACTGTTTGTTAAGAAGAACACAAAATGTTTGACTATTTAAAAAGCAAAGTTTATGATGATCGTTTGGAGATTAATCGTCGCATCGTAAACCTAATAACGTATTTTGGTAGAGGGAAAGAGGTGGCTGTGATGATGTGACATTTATTTAAAAATATCTTTTTAAAAAACTCGGTAGAAAATTAAAAGGATTTTCAAAAATCTATATTTTTTCGGATATCTATTAATATCCTCAATTTCAAATTTGGGCAACTTTTTTACAGTTTACACTTTTTCATATCTCGTATAGCTTCTCCCTTCTAGAATTGGGATACCCTGTACACCATGTGAGCGACTTTCTCTTTATTTTAATGAAAAATTAAAGAAAAATATTGTTCATAGAAGATTTTAATTTTTTTTACAATGACTTAGGGCATAGATAAGTAAAAGCAAAGTTGAAATAAAATGGCTTTATTTCAAAATTTTCAAACAAAACATGTACTTAAAAAATAATACATAATCAAAACAAAAGGTAAATAAATATGCAACGTTTGTATTAAAAAGAAAATGGAAATTTAGAAAAAATGTTAAAATAAACTTACATTTAACTACTAAATAAGTACTATCCATAAATATTGAAGACATACAATTTACGCAACTGCTGTTCTTTTTACTTCCCTCGTAAAATGGAAGTATTGTAATTGTGAAAAAATGTCTCTCCGAGATTTTTTCGAATCTTCACGTTTTAGGGTCCCTAGATGACGAAAAACATCTTTTCTCAATTCCGTTGGCCTGTCTGTGTTTTTTACATACTAACATAAAAGTTATATTTAGTTATTTAATTTTGAAATTTTAGCGCGCGCTATACATGTAGATTTTTAAATATCAGTATACATTTTTGTTATTTTGTTAAATAATTATACGAAACGTCCAAATTTCTGCTTAAGGCACTTTTTCCTTAAATTATTTTCGTGAATTAAACACATGCTAACGAGGTCCCGTGATTTCGTTCGCGTATGACGCTAACGAAAGGGGATATAAATAGGTAGGTACTTAGATTGCCTTATTTTTTTTTAATGTTAGAAACCACGTTGTTGCATTTTTGTTCAGTTTGTGTCAACAGGGGCTTGAGAGATTTTTGTTTATAAATTATCTCCGATTTTTTAGACCACCCTGTATACATTTTTAAAAAATATGTAAAAAATAAAATGCAATATACCTGGTCAAGCGTTGTTCTGAAAAATTAACCGTTTTTAAATAAAAAATATTGTATTATTTAAAGGGCTGTTTAATCCCCTTAAAATTTGATTTTTTAGCAGAATCTTGATTAATCAGTGGTCCAATTTTTTGAAACACCCTGCATAAATTTTTAAGAAACCTTAAAATATGTTAAATAACCAAATAAAATACACGAGCTTAAGCGTTTTGCCGAAAAACAACCCTTTTTAAATAAAAAATATTATAATATTTAATTTCCCTGCCGAGTTATGAAAAATTCCTTCTTATCCAACCTCTACATTCTACTACCAACCAAAATGCATGTTTTTTCGTCAAGCAGTTTGAGCAGAATCGTGATCAATCCGTGAACCGATTTTTTTGAAACACCCTATATACAATACTAAAAATAGATGTGAAAGGTCTCGGTTACCAGACGATCATTTAAAAAAAAATCATATAAATCGGTGCAGTACAACTCTCTCACGAACTTGCTGAAAACTTTAGCTCAATGTTTTAAATATATAGATTTTACAACAAATATTAAAAAGCACTAACAGGTTTTTTCTAAATAGCAAACCATTGTTTTGTTGTTTTGGATTATTTCACTGAATTGAAACAGTAAATATTAAACTTACCATCACAGTCAGGAAAGGAAACTGAAAAAATTATGTATTCGACAAAATTCTTATTTTTCTATGTGGTTAATTTTCCAAATCTTTATTTTCGTTACTATGCATTCCTTATTCTTTACATTGCTACAAACCGCCTTTTTATAGGTTATGTTGAACTCGTACCAGTTTATCCTTATATCACATTCAGTTGAATAAGATTTTTTTGCGTTCATTTAAAAAAAGAAATATTTGGCCGTCATTTTGTTCCGCCATCTTGAATTCGTAGCACAACTTTACCAATTTATCTCTATATTAAATTTAATGAATGTATACATTTTAAAATTAATCTAATGAGTAGTTCTTTCAGGTTGATTTCTAGGTCATCCCCATATGACTCTTAAACCAGACAGACGAAACGATGGCAATAAAAACATTTTTTGGCATCTAGGGACGCTAAAACCTGAAAATATTTAAAACCTGAGAAGGTGATTTTTTCACGATTATAAATATTTTATTTGCCAGCTATTTTGTTCCCCTACCTTGAATTATACCCCAATTAGTTATGGCACACAGTTTGAAATCGGTCCATTAAGTAGTTTCTTTCAGGCTGAATTTATAAATATTCCAATAAGCCGCCATTTTGAATTCGTACTACAATTTTACCAGTTATTTCTACATAATTCTTGATTTTTGTGCAAAATTTAAAATAAACTGGTTAAGTAGTTTTTAGTACTAATTTCACTAGGCCGCCATTTTGTTTTGACATTGGATTTTTACCAAAATATTACCAGGTCATATGACCCTTAATCACAGAATTAAACTGTGCCTTAATTTTTGACGATAATTTGTAGTCAATCTGATAAGTAGTTTTTAGTTATGCCGGGAAGATACGGATCGACAGACAGACCGACAGAATTAAGAAAACATGTTTTTCGGCATCTTGGGACCCTAAAACATAAAGATCTGAATAAATCTCGTAAGGTGTTTTTTCACGATGACAATACTTTAAGAAATTAAAAGATTACTTGGCCGCTATTTTGTTTCGCCATCTTGAATTCATAACACAACTTTACCAGTTTATCTCTATGTCACACTTAATGCTTGCATAAATGAAATTGTTTTTCTATCTTATATTCATACCAAAATATTACCGAGTTCATTCCCAAATTGGATAATTAATTTTTTTGTAGTAATTTTTTTAACGTTTCACTAGGTCGCCATCTGGTTCCGGCATATTGGACTTTTATCAAAACATTACCAGGTCACCCACATGTGACTATCAGTTGTTGACTAAAATTTGAAGTCAATCTAATGAGTAGTTTTTAAGCTATGCCGCGAACTGAGAGACAGACAGGCAAACCGACAGACGGACTGAGGAAATTGATAAAATATTTTTTGGAATCTAGGGACGCTAAAACCTGAAAATATATAAAATCGGCGATTTTTTCGCGATTATAAATATTTTATTTGGCCGCCATGGGGTTTCGCTATTTTGAATTAGTACCACAGCTTTACTAGTTCTACTCTATACCACAATTAGTTATGAAGCACAATTTAAAATCCGTCCATTAAGTAGCCATCCTGGATTCGTACCAAAATTTTACTAGTTGATTCCTACATATTACTTGATTTCTGTACACAATTTTAGATAAATTCGATAAGAAATTTTTTAGTCAAATGTTTTATAACATTTCAGTAGGCCACCATTTTGTTTTGCCATATTGGGTTTTTACCAAAATATTACCATGTCATCCCCAGATAACCCCTAATTTTTGATCAAAATATAAAGTCAGTTGGGTAAGTACTTTTTTAGCTATGCCGCGAACAGGCAAAACATGTTTTTCGGAATCTAGGGACCTTGAAACCTGAAGATCTGAAAAAACCTCGGAGTGTGATTTTTTCACGATTTCAATATCTCCCTTTTAGGAGAGAAGTAAAAATAAAATAGGAATGTGCCAACCGTTTTGCTCCGGACTTTCGCTAAGTCAAACTGTTTGGATTTTACAGGTTGTCAAAATTATAAAATGAAAATTTTCCTCAATATTTTAAAAATTTTTAAATTTAGGCCCCAGTGTGTCTGAAAATGGTGATGGATGTATATCGCAATATCGATTTATTTTGATTTTTATAATCTTTCGAACCCCTCATCATCTATTACACTTGTTTATAATATAATATATATATATATATATATATATATATATATATATATATATATATATATATTTTTTTGTCGGTATTTTCTTGGGTATAGGTTAATATAAAACCAGTTCTATAATTTTACATCGACGTTTCGCTCACCATATTGAGCTTTCTCAAGATGAAAATTTATTTCCTAAAAAGACACATATATATAGTTAAAAAACATAAAATTATCAAATTTAACTACATTTTTTTAAAAAACATTACATCTAAGTTTTTCGGTACAAACAAACCAAGACTTTACAATATACAGAATACACTTAACAGAAAATTAAAATTTTTATTTGCTACGTACCTTGAAAATGACATGTTAATCCTAAACGGAATCGAGATTAACAGTGATTTCTATAGCATTGGAATGCTGTTAGTTTATAAGAAATGATACATTTTTTTCCTTTTTTTTAAATTTTATATATGATATATGTTTGGGTTTCTGCTATTTATATGTACAGGATGTTATGTGAGAATAGCTTTTTCTTTGGAATAAACTTACTTAGAAATTAAATTATGATAAATTTGGCTTAAGTTGTTGATATCTTTTTTATCATTTACAGCATTTTTCTCTTTTTTAATCTGAATCATTTCTTTGATTGTTAGTTTCCGGTAATTAGTTTCCTGATCCAGAATTTGTGTTTCTTTAAAATTGAACTCGTGTTTTTCTGAAAGTTCGTGTTTGTGGAGTGCAGTAGAGGCATTTTTTGTATATTTGTGACCGTTTAATCTACTATCTAAATATTGTGTTGTCATTCCAATATACTTTTTTGAGCAATTTAGACAAGGAATTGAATACACCAAATTTGATTTCTTTTTATTTATTACCTTGCTTTTCAAAGGCGTGTAAAGACTTTTTAATAAATTATGAGCTTTATGACAGACATGTATATCATGTTTAGATAAGATGTGATTTATTTTTTCCGATAGACCGTCTGTGTAGGGCATTGCAATGTACTTTGTGTTTAGATTTTTTTCTTTTTCAGCTTTCTTTATATTGTTATAGAATAAATGTGTCCTTTGTTTAAAAATTCGTAATATGATTTTCTCAGGATAATGGTTATTTAATAAAGTTTCTTTAACTTTCTCAATATGGTGAGCGAAACGTCGATGTAAAATTATAGAACTGGTTTTATATTAACCTATACCCAAGAAAATACCGACAAAAATATTTCATAAGGTTAAAGAAAAAAACGAATTATATATATATATATATATATATATATATATATATATATATATATATATATATATATATATATATATATATAATATAGAAGTATAAAGAAATAACGGAGATTCGACCAAAAAGTCTATAGTACATTTATTTTCTAATAGGCAAGCTTTCAAAATAATTCATTTCTTCTTCAGGGCTCTATAATAACATAATTATCAGAAAATTTAGGACTTTTTTACAATTAAAAAGTTAAGTTCTTTTACACTAATCAAAATGAAAAGACAATTTTGACTGAATTTTCAGAAAATATAAAATTATATACCTATTTGACATATTTAACGTATTTCTGTCATTATTATTAAATAGAAAAACAATTGGTTTCAAGTTGTTTATTTCTTGTCAAATGATGTCAAAATTTTAGTAGTTAAAATCTATCCAATTTTATAATTTCTGAAAATTCCCTCAATATTGTCTTTGCATTTTAATTAGTGTAAGTACTTTTTAATTGTAAAAAAGTCCTAAATCTTCTGAGAATTAGGTTATTATAGAGCCCTAAAGGAGAAATGAGTTACTTCGAAAGCTTCGCTATTAGAAAAAAAATGTATTATAAACTTTTTGGCAGAATCCCCATTATTTCTTTATACTATTGGTAGTATACGGCCGTTACCTACAAACACGTGTATTTATCAGGCGTGATAAGTTCATGACCCATCTAATTCATTTTAAAAAAAGTACTAATCAAGAGAAGAGAGTTCCAATACTCAGAGATTCAAAAAAACATCAAATTCCTGTGAGGTAACATTTGTAAGATTATTAGGACCCTGCGTAGTTTATTTTTTATTTCAATTTAATTTTAGCAAAGACATTACAAAAATAAGATTCAAAATAAAAAACACTTACCTTTCCAGAATATAGAAACGGCATTTTTCTTCAGTAATTGTCTTTCGCCACTTGAATACATATCTTTAGAAAGATGATTTTCACAAAAACGTTTATTTATTCAACATTGCTATAGTTTCGTACCCATTGACAAAGAATGTGGGGCCTCGTCACGGGGAATTTAAAAAAGGTCACCAAATTATTTTTATTTTTTCTTTTATTACGCACACTCTATTTTTCTGGCAGACATACTTGCTTTAATTAACAGTTTCATAAGAATGAAACGAACTCTAGTTTCGTAGAGTTAAAAATTCACGAGTTTGACTCGAAAACGTGCAAAAAAACAATAACCACTATGATGTAAACAATACAGGTAAGCGATTCGTACATCTCCGCCGATTATCCGATCTGTCCGCTGGTTCGCTGTAAACGAATGGCAGCCCGCGGCGCCAAGCATATCTCGGACACCTTTCCTGGCGGCGACGATGTCGCCAGCTACATCTCGGACACCTTTTATGCCACGAATTCGCCGGCAAGCAATGCTCAGTCAAACAATTTAACAAACTATATCCACGCTTTCACTTTCCAACAAGCACACTACCTCATCAACTTTGTTGGATAAACTTTGTACATCTATATGATAAGACTAATTGTTTTGATTCATTTATGTTACTAACTTACTAACAGTATTTACACAACTGTCACCTAATATACCTGTAGCTTAAACTACTATTATTAACAAACTTTTGTTTCCTATTACTACTGACTAATTCCTTAAATTTTATTTTTGTTCTTTTACTAAATGGAGTAATGAAGTATTACTAGTAAATATTTTTTATTCTTTTAACAACTTTTATGACAAACATCTTGAAAATATTTATTATAATGCAATTAAATATCAATATACCATTAATGTTTACCAGTTTTTTATTTCAAGGCCTGCTAGGTCCAGTCTTTGGCGTATTAGATTTATAGTGCTTCTTTTGGTGAATATTTGTAAATAATTATGTAGGTACCGGGCGACCATTTATAAAATACCTCCCGCTTAACCCCTTGTTTGGCATTCTGGAAAACAATGCCTAAAACAAAAGTTGTAAAGATACATTTTTAGGTTTTATGCTGTTAGACAATATACAGGATCCGCCACAAAAAGTTACAAACCAGAGTTAATGTTTTTTAAATGTAACACCCTGTATTTGATCCGAAATTTAAAATCTACTTGTTTTATATAATACTATGTCTAAATCAGTTGTTTTTGAGCTATAGCCAAATTGATGAAATATATGTTGATTTATGCTAGTTTTTTTAACCTACGGAACTTTTCAATTTCAAATCACACTCAGAGTAATTTAGTACCAGAACTTTTGAATAAAAAACTTACAGGAAGGAGTCCCATGCATTATTTTATATTAGCAGGCTTTTGACGGAACAGGGGTGCGATTTTGCACTTATCATTTCGTTAGTTAACGAAAATTTTCTCCGTTCGGAGAGCTGTTCGGCATGACAATCGGATTTTCCGATCCTGGTTTGTTAAACACCAACCTACTACTAAAGCCGCCATTTTCCGAATCTGTCAGTTCTTGAGTTTTTGATAATATCTAAATTTACTGCCTTGGAGTTTCATTTCGTAAGATAAAAAGTAGTTTTGATTACTTGAAAGCTAAGCCATGATATATTAGAATAGGCATCATACCGTAAATAATCAACAGATGCCAAAATATTCAAGAAAATCATGAAAACATGGAAACTCCAAATAGGCAGCGAAGATACGAAACTCGTAAATCCTTCAAATTAAACAAGGTAAGCTAATCAGTTTAAAAAATATTATCTATGTCATATTATTACGAAACCTGTATATTTTAGTTATTAATGAATCATTATTTTTAATTCAGTGAATTCTTCTTTCTTGATCATTTTGTTAGAAGTGCGGGAAAACATAAAACGCTATCCTAACCAAAGTTGTGAATATTCAGTTTAAATATTAATTACATTATTTGCTATATGGTACAAAATTCTATATTACGTATTTTATTTTTAAAAGAAAAGGAACCTATGTTAATATGTATTCCATTTATTCTAATCCAGCACCGCGGCTGTTATGCAACCACATAAACATCATACATTTATCCGCCTTTGAAACGGGGCGCGCCTTCCATAGAAAAATAATATAGGCGAAATGAGTTCCTCGGGAGAACAAAGCGTTTTAAACTTAGAGTAAGAATAAAAATCTGACTCTAGGTTGTAATTGCCCGTTGTTACTGGGGAATGGCCCTCCCTATTTTAAGAATAGGTAGTATTTTATTTATTTTGGTCTCTCGTAACCTAACTTAACTTTTTTAATTCACAGATACACAGTAAACAAGTCGAACAGCTGATGGATCACTTGCGGAAACATAACAGTGGTTTAATAATGGTGTATTTAAGTATTGCAAAATTGAACATAAATACCAGTAACTAGGAACCAATTTAAGAATAATATTTTCTATTGATGGAAAGACTGAAGAAGCAATAAGGGCAGTTGAATCTAGATTATCATAATACTGTTACACAGGTAGGCATGAATTTGTATATTTTTAAGCAAATAGAATGTACTTGCTAAAATTATATTTTATTGTCTATGTCGAGGTCTATGTATAACTTGTAAACAAAAGTATTCCTTAACAGGTATTATCAAAGAAAATTTATAGTGTAAGCTATTATTTTCTTTGGTATTGTATATTTTCAGTGTTGAGGGCGAAATGAAATAATCTTTTTTTTTCTTTAAAAGAACTATAGTTGGAATTATATAATGTTATAATTATTAGAGTATGGAAATAATTAATTATATTATATTACACAGTATGTGGTGTATGGCACATTTATTGATTATAGCAATATTTTTATACTTTTTTGCGGAATATGACCCTAAAAAGAAGGGAATGATACAAGAAATGATGTCAAGTATCTGATACAATATTTTCATTTACCTTTCACATACTTAGTCAATATAAGGAAGAACAATCACCGAACCACAATTACAAATTCCTCGATAAGCTATTTTGTTGCTTCAAATTTGAACTCGACCATTTTGATTGTAGAAGATATATACCTGTGTAAGTATTAATTGTGATTATTTTTTTTTATAAAGAAACTTACTATAATATTAGACTTAAACAGATTAGGCTAGTATAATTCATAAGCTTATGTTTAGCAAAGTCTACTGCAAAACATACCTATGAGTTCGTTATTATAACAAATTATCAGTTTACAGTATCAAACAGAATTTAACACTTGAAACCTTGTTTAATTTGACTAATTGTTTTTGCACTGATATTCTGTCGGAAAACAGCAGCAAGATAATGCATAGCAACTCAACTGAAGAATGGTGCACGTATTTTTTTATTATGTCATCCATTAAACTTTGTGCTAGACACCTCATTATGTTTTATATGTTTGTCTAATTTCTTACAGTGTAATACAAATATGTTTGAAGTGTTTGTTTTTCCTTGGGTTTTGCTAATTGCAACTTTTAATGTGTATTTTTAAATTAATCTTTTGTTCAAATCTATGAATCGCTTTTGAAGTTTCACATCACAATAAAAATATTCTATTTAAAAAAATAACTATTATATGACTTAATAAGTTCATTATGTTTAATGGAATTTATTTGTTTATTACTATGTAAAATTGTACAGGGTGCCTGATTATATTTTAAATGGTACGTACCCTAGAGGCCTTATGCTATGAGTTATCAGAAAACTTTAAATACAAATGTTTTTGGGTTTGAACAAAATCATCATTCATTAATCATTCTTGCCGATTATAAATATACTAGGTCTAAACTTTATCTCTAAAGATAATAGAGAAATTTTAGAAAAACCCTGCCATAAGAGGCAATGTGTAAGAGAGAGATGGAGAAAGCTCCCAATATAGTGGAGTCAGTTGGAATACATTGCTCCTTCTGATAGGGTTTTTCTTAAATTTCTTGATTATCTTTAGAGATAAAGGTCTTAAACCTAGTCCATTATCAATAATCAGCAAGAAGAGACCATTTGAGGTGTATCTATTATGCAGGGTGTGCATTTTAAAATAATGCAGTCGATGCCCATTTGCTAAATTTCCGATTATCTTTTCTTTGTTTTTCTTGTAAATTGACCAAATCTAAACACTTCTATATTTAAAGTTTTTTGATAACTCATAATAAAGTCTCTAGGGAACTGTTTAAAATATAACCAAACATCCTGTACATAAAATCTGTATAAAATATCAGATGTGTTAAAAATTTAAAAAAAACTACATATATATATATACATAAAGGAACAAAAGTGAACCAAACTTAATTTTAGAGAAAAAATTATACACCATATACATTATACCTATATCATGAAGAAACCTTATTTTTTGTAAGTTAAGTTAACTGTCTTTACCATTTTTGACCAGAAGAGGTTATTTCAAATCCATTATTATGTAATTCTGGGATACCTTGTTAGGTACTGGAAGAAACTAGGTTGCTAAAAGTACATTTTGTAAGGATATATTAAATATTTATACAGGATGTCCCAAAAATGTTGTATAAGGTGCAGCTGCTGTTTTTTTAATATGGACTATTTTGTTTTATTAAAGAACAAAACGTCTTGTTTATATGCGATTTCGTAAACTGAGGTTTAATACCTTAAAAAAGACTATACATGAATTTGTAATTCGTTTTGTTTAAAATTTTATTTTTTAAACTTCAATTTACTTGAAACATCTGTATGTTGCCTTTTTTAATCATATCAAATAAAGTATAACTGACTTAAGTCTATGAAAATTAAGATTACTCACAGTGAAAACTGTATTTTGTAACAAGAAACATTTTTTTCTAAATTTTTTCTTCAGAATAACTTTATTTTATAAATTCAATTCTGTCTTTATTTTGTAAGATTTGGAGGTGATCATGGTATCTATTGTTCAGAAAGTCAAGAACTACAACATATATAAAATGTAGGGAATTTCCCTCAAGCTAGTTTTATAAGATTTATGTGTAGTCCTAGTAGCTACCTCGCAATTCACCCTTTCTTATAGGCTTTGTTCAGTATAATTTTTAGAATACCTAGTGGCATTGTGGATTGTGACGTATAAATGACGAACTTAAAGATGGAAATTTTTGGACAATATTCAGATCTCAATTTTTGTTCAACAAAAATTAACATATTTAGTTACGGTTTTCGACACTGTCTAGCAGGCGCGTAACTAAGGGGGGCATAGGGGGGGGCGATGTCTTTTTTTTTTGGGATATTGCATGGGCGCCCGCAGAACAATAAATAACTGATGAAAAAAAAACCAAAAAAGGTCATGCATAGTCCATTTGGTATATAAATGTAATTTATATATGTAATATACAATATTTACATTTTCCAGGGGAGGCAAGCGTCCCCCTCCCTCCTTCCCCCCATTCAGTAACAGGAGTCTAGGCACGCCCCTACGGTCTAGCACTAAGTTTATAGCCTAGAGGATGTTAATGCAGAGGTCTTCAAATAAGTTGTTTTACAGAGTGTTTTGTAAAACACTTGTAAAAAAAGTTTTCCTTGTTTTTTTTTAAATTCTTTAGTTTTTTTTGTACAGGGTGTTTTCAACGAAATTGTAAATTTTTTTTAAACATGTTTTTTTTCTCAACTTTTGTATCCCTTATACTATTATTTCTTACCTCAGTTATGAATAAAGGTAATGTCTCTAAATTTATAAATGCTACTGTTGTACAGGGCTTTCATTTATATTTTGACACCTAGTTACATCTTTAATTATAGAAAATTAAAAAAAAACTTTAATTTCAAAATTTGTAGGATTATTCCTGTATTATAGTCTAAGAATATCAAATATTTCTAAAAATTATTGAAAAGTAGAAAAAACTACATAACGTGGATTTTTTAAATGTGACACCTTGAATATTATTATCTAATTAAATTAGTCTTTTCATACCGATTATAAATATATGAGTTCAGAGAAAGAGAGAGGACTAATATCTTTGTCTCTTATGAAATGGCTTTTATCAATTACCAAACCTGATATAATTGCTAACTTCAGATTCATTTAAAGTTGCATTAAATGGGGCCAGTTAAAAAAAATATAGGTTATGTAATTTCTTCTATTCAGTAATATTTTGTATTCTTAAAAGATAATAGTGAAAAAATCCTACAATTATTGTGTTTTTATTTTCTATAGTTAAAGCTGTATCTAGATGTCAAAATATAAATAAAAACATTATACTTATAAGAAACTGTTTTGCATATTTTTTACTTTGAACTAACTTCAAACTCATCATTAGAATTCATTAATGTCTATGTAAATTTAAATAATAACAGACCTTTTTACCATTATTTAATAAGTTTCATTAATTTTTAAACTCTCAAATGACCTTTTGATCTGATGGATCATGAAAGTTAGTTTAAAGTAAAAAGTTCACAATAGAATGGGGTAAGAAACAATTGTTTGGGCATACAGGAGCTGAGAAAAACAACACATCCAGAAAAATTTACATTTTGGTGAAAACACCCTTTATATAAAAAAAGTTTTTTGGTATTCGGGTGTGAATTATCCTGGGTAGAAAAGAACAATATAATATTTCGTTTTGTAATAGTCATTGTGTGTGTATAAACATTTTGTGAAGATGACAAGGGCTTAGATAATACTCTGTGTAACAGATTTCTTGTGGCCTTTTGCATTTTCGAAGCGATAAATCCAGCATATAGTGCTAGGGATTATCGAAAACCACAACTCAATATATAAATTCTGGTTGAAAATTAGTAAACTTGAATTTTGTCTACAAATTTGGACATCAGTACCCAAAATTAATTAATTAATGTAGGGGTTATGGTTATATTGAATAAAAAAAATTGGGTGGAGGTACTATACATGCTGTTGGTTACAAACACAAGTTTAAAAAGCCATATTTATATGGATATTCTTCATATTTTCTTAAGGGGAATATGCTTCTTAAGTATTGCTTTTAATTTTTAACGAAAATTGGAAATATACTTATTTTATCAATAACGAAGTTTTTTTACTAGCATATTTACAGCTGATTTTTCGAAATGCAATTTTTTTACAATATTTTTTCTTCTTTTTAGGTATTTCAAGTCACAGTGTGAGTCCTTTGGACCCTTTGTAAAAGAAAATGGTGCGTACTTACATATCACCAGAAATCAGCAGCAATGGAAACTAATTTCAGCTTGTAACAACTTGAACAATAAAAACATGTCCAATTGTAATATTTTTTTATTTAGTGACAAATATAGAATTGATTTTCACTATAAAATATTGCAACACTTTAAAAAAAAATTAAAAAAGTCAATTTCATAATAATCAAAATGGAAAATTATTTCATTTATATCTTAAAGATTTATGACTATACTTAAATCTAAAAAAATAATTATATTTAGGCGTTTTATAGATACAGATTTACAGGGATATAGAAAGTTAGAGATTGATACCATTATGAAATTAGTTATGGGTGGTATTATATATGGATATTTAAACAAATTTCCGAAAGTTAAGGTATGATCGTGGAAATATTTATTTTTCAGTTCCAACTGTTTCTTTTGGTAATTATGTAAACTCTCCAAACGTCAATTTTTAGTTTCTGGACGATAAAATTACCCTATTAGGTATAGGATCAACTGTGCAGTAATTTTATTATTTTTAATGCAATGAAAAAAATGCAAAGTGAATTTTCTTCTTCCCAATCGTATGGTAATTATCAGTATCTTTGAAATATAGAGAGAGTGACAAAATATCTATTTTTATTAAATGAATACCCAGTCTATTTTTTACACCTATGAAAAGCTAAAAAATATCTTTCCAAAAAACTTCATGCCAAATTTTCTAATATACCCACCTATGATATTTAAAAAACTAAAATTAATACCTTCCTGCAAATGGCCATATTATTTTTGAATATATAAATTTCGTAACAGTTACAAATAGAGTATTTCTTAAAAGGGCTTTTTTATACAGAGCATTCCATGTAAAAAATTACACTGTGTGTAATATTTTTTAGTACGAGAAATAATAAAAATATTAGAGAGGGACCACTTTAAATGACAATCAATTTCCCTTGTACAGATTGTCACTACAATTTGCTGCATATTCAAATAATTTATTATTTTATTTTTTATTTACTTTTGTCATACAAGATTCGGACTAAAATTTTACCAGCCTGTCTCTGTTTCTCACTTGAGTTTTATGCAATTTTATTTCATTATTTATTCCGTTGAAAACTTAAATTCAACTGGATAAGTAGTTTTTAAGCTATGCAGCGTACAGACAGACTGACAGCAGTGGGAAAACATGGGGCCCAAGCACCCTAAAATGCAAAGTTCTGCAAAAATGTTAAAGGGTTAATTTTTCATTTTTTACTCTTTTAAACTGATCTAAATGCTGATGGTTGCCCTTCTTTAATAAGGACTTTTATTTATTTTAAACTTTATAATTAAATGGTAAAAGTATTAACTTCTATTTGTTTATTTTTCAAATGATTTAATAAATCCTATTATGTATTTTAATAATTTTAACACAGACTAAGTGTGTAACTTATTTTATTAAGACCATATTACCATTATATTAAAAATCGTCTTAAAATAAACAATACATTTGGAAAAATAAAAAACATATTTTTATTACCAATTCATTAGATAAATATAGAAAACAAATGTATTAGAAATTAAAGTTGGAAGTTTCATTTTGAAAAAATATTTAATTCAGAATAAATATAACATTTTGACTAGTACGTCTAAAACTAGTCCACTCTAATAAAGATATGTATGCATTTATCACTACAGTACATTGAATTTGTAGACAATAAAGAAAAAAAACTTAAGCTCTATCTCAAAATATGGCTTACTAAAGTATTCAACAATTGTCTGTTAAAATTATTAGATTTTAGTTTAATGTTGATTCTTTAACAAATGTTTGCTTAGTGTCCTATTTATTTAAAAAGGTGTTATGTATCTTAAAATAGTTATTTCCTACCTCAAAATACCTGACAGTGTCTTTAAGAATATCATATTCTCTAATGTCTCTAAAATATCTGGAAATACAAGTGCAAAAATATTATATTACGCCTTTATAATAAGGTATAATAACATTAAAATCTGTTCTGGAAAAGCACAATATAATATCCACTAAAATGTTTACATTTTTCACTGCACTCACATGTAGCGATTAATTAAAGTCAAATTTAGGTCTCTTAAAATCACCACTTATTTGTTAACTTCTGTTTTATTAGAATATTAGTAGGTATTAGGTACAATATTATTCACCATCACCAATTGATGCAAACAATGCTACTATATCTTCCATTTTAGAAGTATAACAAACACAAGTATTAAGGATCTCCAGGCAGACCTTAGTAGCTTTAGATTTTTAACTCATTCACTTTTTAATTATTTCCAAAATAATAAAGTATACTTAATTAATTAGGCCAAACAAATGTGTCGTGTTTTGCTCAACGTCAACAAAATAATTTTAAGGTTAACAGTAATTGTCAAATCGTAATGAAAAACTGGCCTACTTGACGTCAAAAAATACATGCAATTTTCCATTTAAGAAATGGATGCTACTTCCAACCTTTGTCAGTTGTTTCGCTAAATCACGTGATTTAGCGATTCGTTAACTAACGAAATGATAAGTGCAAAATCGCACCCCAGTTTTTTTATTCAAAGGCCAGAACATTATATTGACAAGTAAAATGAGATATTTCAATAACACAATACGTGTGTACGCTGCTCGACATCCTACAAGACGGACCATCAAACATATTTCTGGGAGGTTTAGAACAACTTCTAACCTTGGAAGGAAATGAAAATAAATATTTAAATATTCTTTTAAGTTTAGTAGTGATGTAGCCAATAAATAAAATGTTAGGCATTGGGCAGTAGAAAATCCAAATTTTACTTGGGAAGTGTGTTTTCAAAATCACCAGTCTATCAATGTATGGTGTGGTATACTGAAAAATCAAATAATAGTTCCATATTTCTTTGAAGGTAGTTTAACGAGCTACCTGAAACACTAGAGAAATTACCAGTAAGGCAGTATCATACTGTGTGAAACATTTTAGCTGCAAATAACCCTGATATGACGCCGATGGATAACTTTCTATGGGGACATTTGAAAAATTTAATTAACAAACATTTAGAAAACATTGATGTCTTAAAAAATTTGATTACTCATGAAATGATGATCTAAATCAAAGAAATAACCTTTTTATAGAAAATGTAATTGCAAAATTGCAGACGTGTTATGAAGAATGCCTGCGAAACGGCGGAGGGTTTTGGGAAGGTGTGGCTGATGTTATCATTGTTGTTTTTGCTGTAATAAAATGCTTTAAATTATTATTGTTATTTCATAAATAGAAAAGTTTCGTAGGTTAGAAAAACTAATAAATCAATATTTAAATAGCTATAGCTCAAAAATACCTTAATTCAACATAAAAACCCGTATTCACTAAAGAGGTTTAAATTTAGACTAGGTCTAACTTGGCAGTTATAAGTTTAAGATGACATTTTTAACAAATGAACAAACAATTTTTCTAAATGTCACAATTACAAAATGATAGTGACATAAGGGAAACATAACTGGCGAACTAAGTTTTAAGTACCATAGCAACTAGACCTGGTCTAACTCTTAAACCTTTCAAATTTCGGATCAAATGGGTTGTTCCATTTAAAAACATTATCTTTGGTTTGTATCTTTTTTTGTGGCAGACTCTGTGCATTGTGTAACAGCCTATTTAAAACCTACAAATTAATCTACAAGTTTTGTATTAGGCATTATTTTCCAAAATACTAATAATGGGGTTAAGGGTGGTGGTATTTTATAAATGATCACCCGGTACCAACAGAGGGACAAGAAAATTTTCTCTTTTAAATATAGTGTTTTGCATTATGCTAACCTATTTTTCAAAATTTAACAAAATGTGATGAAAATGTTTAAGAATTAAGATTTTACAAAATACAAAATAGTTTATTTGTATCAAAATTACAACCAGTATAGTGATACACATCAATAATGTAAGACATATCTGAAATATATAAAATAATTGTAAAATTTACTATTTTAAGTTAAAAATACTTAGCTCAGAATGCAACAGAATAGTTCTACAAATAAAAATTATTAACAAAAATATTTTAAAAAGACTATGAATGATTTACACATTAAAATTTATTGTAAGTAATAAGTCATTGCTATGCTTAGTAATCGAGGAACAAGAATATTTTGGGAACAGGAAACAAAAGTTTGTTACATATTAGGCAGTTTGTTTTGACAAACTTCTTATTAGAAATATTTTGATACATTATTTCATCCGCTGGGAATATTTTTTTTTCATATTTTTTAAATAACCACCTTCCCAGAAATGTGCACAGATATGTAAAATCAAATCCTATACATTTTTATTCTTATAAATCTTTTCGATATCTCATTACTTCACCCTACTTTTACCAATTTCAAAATTCTCATTTAAAATTTTCCACCATCTTGGATGTCGAAATCTGTTTATTAATTAGTAATGTTAATATTAACTGGCATTACTCCTAAAAGATCGGATGAGTCTTAAAAGACTTCAGAATAGCTGTATATAACTTCAAAATGACTGCGTATTTGCTATGGTCTGAGAAACTTGATTACGTAAGTCAAGGATATATAACTCGACATGGATGAAATCGGGATTGATGAGAACAGACTTTTTTCTTAATTATGTGTATTCTTTTTTATAGGGTTGTGAAATCTAAGCTTCCAGAATAATACTATCAGATGCTTCGATTCCCACAGCAGAAATATTTTCCATAATAATCATTTTAGTTATCCTTAGCATAAAACACTCTTATTTCAGCGATCTTTCAGCAGCAACGCTATGGTTTTTTTTCTGTTCCCGCCTGTATAAAAAAACTGCGAGATTGTAAACACTTTAAGAAAAAATCTTTAAGGACTACAAGCACTTAGTACATAAAAATACTCTTTGCTTACGTTAGAGGTTTTCTCGTTTCTAAATCCTATTTCATTTGTTTTTATTTTTTTTTCAACTAATACAGCTCTATAACATGGACTAGTAGCAATTGCACATGCATTGCTTTTTATAAATTTCTTCAGAGAAAAATAAAGTACTAGGTATTAAGTACGGTTTTCTTTTGTCTCCAAGCCTTATTTTTGCTTAGATTAGATTATTTATATACGGTGAGTAGGCATGTTTCACGTCTATATGTGTATATTTAGCCATGAGTTTTGTAGCGTTTCACTTTTTTACTATTTTCACTATTAAAATTCAAATTTCATACCTTATTTTATTTTATAACAGTTTATATTATTAAATATAGCATTTTTGTGCCTTTAGTTCAAAACTTAATAATACAAAAGATCCGTGTTACAACAAATAACTTACTAGTTTGCCGGGGAACCAATAACCCTATGACACTTGGATCAGGGCTTGTAGGTTCTACACTTTCTGGATATACTGGTGTTGTTGCTTTGAAACTTGAGACAAAATTAACGTGATTACTGTTGTCGATACGTTGACTGATGTTGCTTTCGGTTCCTGTGGGAAGAAGTGGCGGTAACAACCCAAGTTCATCAGGAATTGGAGAAGTAGCTTCCACTGTTTGAGGATAAAATGGTGTTGTTGCTAAAATTTTAAGTTACATGGTAAATCAGTGAACACTATTCCATGTAAGTTATTTTAGCGAACTAACTTATGTTCAAAATTTCATTTAACATTATATTAAGATTAAAATCAAATGTCGATACAAATTCATCACAGATGTTATAAAATAAATCAATTTAGTTGCCACTTAAAACGTCATCATCACCATCATATCATCATCAACAGCCTTTTTATCCACTGCTGGATATCGGCCTACCTCTTGCAAATCCCTATGCTGTGTGTCTTAGATGTAATTTACACAGGTATATTGGACCTACAGTTTATCGTCGAATCCGAACGATGCTATTTGAGAAGTGATTTTAGCGTATTACTGATGGAACGCGCAACCACCAACCCATCAGAAGGCGAGCGCATTATATATTCTTAACACAAAGTCTGCCTCAGCTCGGAATCGAGCCAGGGACCTTGAGCGCCCAACAGCAAACACACAGCCGTTGGCGCCACACTTGCCTTCCCTTAAAACGTACCGAAGAAGAATAAAACGAACATAATTGCATTTATTGGAGGCAAATCTTAAAATAAGCTAATATTGCCAATTCTGTTCCAAAGGAAAATTGAAGGACTCTCAGTAAATTATATGATATGACGATTGTATATCTGCAAATACCGGAGGAAAAATCACTATATTGTTTTTTTTTGCGTAGCATGATTTCCTGATCATCGGCAAATTAATGAGAAAACAACGAGATTGTTACGCTATATGGGAACTGAATTGATTACTGTTTTTCGTCTACAAAAAATGCGTTATCATGCCACTTCCTTATATTTATTTTTATATTTTCGGAAGGAGGTAATTAATATCCCTGTCGACGCCCTTGGATAATTTACAGATGTTAATAAAAACTTGTTGGATTTGTTTATTTATGTACGGATAAAATTATTTTACAATAATAATAGCAAACATTATTTTAAGGCAAATAATTTTTTCCAACCTATGAAATAAAAAATATTTGTTCGAGAAATTGGCTTCCGATTCGCTTCCGCCTAGAAGAAGTCCATATCGGTTTAATCACTAGTAATTGTTTTTCTATCTTTTTGACTTGCGTGTGTAACAGTAAAATAAAAAAGTGTTTTTCTTTTCTTTGAAATGTTAATCATGGTTGATAGTTTTAAGCGCACTTTTTACAAAAAAGGGTGGGCCAACATTTTAAAATTTAATATCATATTAATATAAATTTTACTTATTTAATGAAAACAGGAAGAGATATTTTGATGATATTTGACAGTTTTTATAATACTTTTAACAAGATGGAGAGAGTCATCCGAAAATCCTGTTTTACCGGAAGTGACCCTTACTCTTTTATTTCTTTTCAACGATATGTTACAGGCCATCCCTTGTTTTTAAAATGGCGACTAAACAGTTATTCCTTGAAAATTAAACAGTACCGCTTTATGAAAAAATACAGTCACTACTATTCGTTAAACAGTCCAAAATAAACTTTTTTTTTTCAGAACACTTTGATCTAAAAATTGTTTTTTGGATAGATTTTATTTTTTCTTTCACTTTATCCCAATATTTTCAACCCTTCAGTACCCGTTAACGGTCTATGAGTCTGATGCGATAATGAATTTTTATTTTTAAAGCGCCCGAAATCCCCACCACTTCGCCCGCCTGTGTACCTTCCTGACATGCGGTGTTGGTAGTGGCCATATATAAATAAAAATATATAAGAAACTTCAAATGAAACCCTTGAAAAGGTTTTGTGTAAGCAACCAGTTTATCGTATTTTGGTTAGTTTTGCAACGATCCACAGTCGCCGCTAGTTGCGCTTTTGTGCGGCTTGACGTTTGACGCCAAACGGCCAGTTTTGATCGGAAACGTAAACAACCAACAGTGGTTTTTGAATTTAAATTAGGTGTATGTGATTGTTATTTTTTTGACACAAATTTTGGTAATGTGAAAGAAATCTATAAATCTCACAGGGTATGTGATCTACATTTTTCTGAATATAATCGCATGCCAGGAATGAAAAGAGGAACAGAAAGTTTACAACATTTATTTCGTACTGGTAAGTTCATTCGTTTATATAAAATATCTATCTATTTATATAAAGCAGAAATACCTAAATACCAATACAATTTGATTAAAAACAAAAAGGTATTTTGAAAATCAAAGAAGCCAAGAAGCGGATTTCATGGTTCTAGTCTTGTTTTTCATAGAGAAGATAAAAAGTTTTCAAAAATTAGTTTTGTCATTTATATAAAATTACCTAATGCTTTTTTTGGATTACACTGATTTAGAGGGCTTGAGGTTTTCAATATGAACTCATGTTTATAAGCTTGCCGTAGGGAACATATCAAATCAAACAATAAAAATACATGTAAATTATTTTTAGAAATTGATGTACCTATTCCAACAAGCAAAAAAACCAGTAGAAAAGGGAAGAACCACAACTAGAATGTAGTGTTACCCGAGGAAATAAGAGTTGTTGTAGGAGGTAGGTATTATCTAATAGTTAATAACAAAAAACAGGTACATCTGAGTGACGTGCATAAAACTGTATACAACTAAATAATTTTACTAACACTGGCCTTTAATATTCATTTAGATACACCAGCTAGCCCAACACTGGGAACTTCTAGAGACCTGTTTACCCTCAAAGAATGTAAAAAGCTTTTTTTCTAATAGTCATTATTTTTAAATATAGTGTTTATTTGCCACAGTTCAATGCAATTCATGCATTGAACTGTGGACGAAACTAAGGAAAGATATAAATACATATTTTTTAATTCGAATGTTTTCTGTTTATAGATGCATATTTTAAAATAAAAAACAATTTTGAAAATTATATCATAATTTTTTGATTATATGGTTTAAACCTAAATTAGTTTTTTGAATTTAGGGATAAGTCAAGATAAAGCATCAAGTTGAGACGAAAATACTGTATATGACCATTTCTTTTTCCCTAGGAATTTTGTGCTTTTTCTCGAAAATTAAAAACCGGTGTTTGAACCATATTTTTAAAGAATTATCCCATTTTTAAAAAATAGATTTCATTTTGTAGGCCGTATTTGAAAACAGAAAATTTTCAATTTAAAAAAAATATCTCTATATATTTCCCAGGTTTGGTCCTTTTTATTTGTCATGTATTGTCAAAAAAGTGCTAATAAATTAATACACTACAAAGCAAGAGGGTGATACATAAATTAAGGCCGTTTTTTCTTTAGGTCCGTCAAATCTAAAAATTATTTAAATTGGGCGCGCGCATTTAGTTTTAACAAACTCGCGATAGATGGCGCCATCGCTGCTATCAGTTTGTACAGTTAACTGTAAAAAAAAAGTTAGGCATCTCGTAACTTTTGCAACGACCCGAGGTATGGCGCTGCAAACTTTACAACAACTCGAAGCACGGCAGTTTCCATTATATTGTCAGTGTTATGTGATAGTGGCCGTATAGCAGGTTGGTACGTGCCGTCGTTTACTTGACAAAGGTGTTTTCGGTCTCTGAAACCGAAACGGGTAGTGAGGTTAAAATGATTTAATTGTTTTCTTCTCGCAGAACTTTTTAACAGGTAAATATATTTACATTGAGTTCATCATTCAACTATGCAAATACTTCCTCGGCCGATGAAGCTTTGTAATCAAAAACGGTGGAACTAGCTAATGTGATTGATGCCTGAGAAGGGCAAGTGCTACTAATGTGACAGTAAAAGCAACAGAAAATCCCGGTATTTTTGTAAAAAATATAAATAAATCATGTGTTTAGAACACATTACTATTGTATGCGATTTCTTCTACCAAACATTCACATAAAATATTAAAATAGTAAGTGGTACGTAAGTTTAGTTTAGACGTCTTTAAGTTAGGTCTGTTATTTTCCTATTTCTAGAATATTATTTGCATTTTTTTAGTTTTTAAAAACTCGTTGCCGAATAAAAAAAAAATTTATATATATACGTTGTTATTTATGTATTTTCTTCATAAATAAATTTATTTAAACAAGTTATTTGCATTTTTTCTTATATAACTTTTAATATTTCCTAATATTACAACACCTGCTCGTCTCAAAATTATAAACGGTCTCTCAGACCGACACGGGTACTGACTCCCAAAATTTTAAACGGGTACTGGAAGTGACATCTTAACATTTTTGCAGCCATTTTCGCATAATATTACCTCTTGAAAGATGTATCACATGTAAACCTTTATTTTCAAGATAGCGATAAGATAATCATTTATTTTATATGGAGGCCATGCGGACTGAAACAAAAGTTTCTTTTATTAATCAAAATTAATTTTAAGGCTAAAGTGTACTAAAAAAATAGGCAAAGCTTTATTTTGAAAATTTTAACTATTTAAAAAAAGTATTTTATAAATAGGGGCTACCGTATTTTTTTTATAAAGCATCAATGTTGAACTTTTAAACTATCGAAAATATTAGCGAGAGAAGATAAAGGCATCAATACTCTAGATGCAGCTTGCAAGGCTCATGATATTTATGCAGGGGATGATTATTTAGATTCAATGTAAAAGGCAGATTTTCTCTTACAACAAAGGTCTTGGGAAAATTTCAAAGCGAAATATTTTAGTTTTGAAGACAAAATAACTGCTTGGTTGGTTACAACAGCTAAATTCCAGTGTTATAAAAAACAGGAAAAGAAACATTAAAACAAACAAACCATTCAAAGGGAGACTTGCTTTGGTGATGGATTAGTTAAAACAACTAGAAAAACATTGCAATCTCACCAATTGTATAGAAGAACTAACAGTTTTATAAAATCTGCAAAAACAGCTCTTGCTGCAACTCGAAAGTTTATTTTAAACACAGGTGATAAAAAAATTACTACTCTTCGAACTCTCAGAACAAGGCGGGTTATTACCTCTAATTCCCATATTTACTGTGTTATCTGTATTAGATACTCTGGCTAGTGGAGCAACTGGTATTGTAAAGACTGTGAATAAAGTAAGCCCGAAAAGCTTTAGCAGAGTCCAAGAGACACAATAAAACGTTTAAGTATTAGGAAAGAAGGGGGACGGGTTGTTTTTCAAACCATACCACATCAGTTAGGCTTATAACTACGTGAGCTAATAGGCAAAAAAACTAATTTTGTTCCTGCCCCAAACACATTTGACAAATTTTGATATACTAAAGTATGTTTCAGAGCTAGCGATAAAAACTTTAGTGGTATTTACATGAGGGATACTTTAGCTTTTCAGGACCTCGAAAACATGAACCAACTATAGTTTCTAGACAGCAGTAAAGGAGCAGGGATTTACCAGGTTGTATTTAAAAAAATTGGATGGGTGACTCACTATTATGGCAGTTTTGGAAATCTTCCTCCACTTTGGGGACACTTGTGTTTAAAGTTTCTATAACTATAACGATGGATGGTGATTATATAAAAAAAGATGGAGTATTCTTTGAAAGTATTTTCTGATAAAAAATGTTTACTTGATATGACTACAGAAGAATTAGTCAATTTACCCAAAGAGATTATTATTGCTTGTGCTCCAGATGAGATTGTGTATGTGTATCATAAACTACCGAGAGCTTTACAAGAGGATCGAGATATACAGAAATATTTATATTGCATCGATTACTACAATAACAAAGAGGATGATGTCACAGATGGACCTCCACCAAGGAAAGTATTTTGCAATTATTGCAACTATTACCAAGTAAGCCTCAGGTCTGATATGGTTGTAATAAAATGTATCGAAAGAACGGCTAGATATAAATAAACATGTTCCACAATTTGTTGAAATCTTTCACTTGATCATATCATTTTAGTTTGCCAAGTGCAAATTTTTGTCCTGACACAGAATTAGATAAATATTCACGCTATGGACTGAGCTTGCTCGGATTTTATTTCTACAATTCCATTTTTAATATATGAAATTTAAGAAATTCATAACGAAATTTTGAAGGGGCTAAATATATCCTTATTATGAAAGTTATGAGAATTGTTACGTGATTTTTTCCCTAAAAGCAAATATTAATATCTTTTAATATGAGACAAAATCAAAATATGAAATTGATTTCTCATCAAATTCCTCTATTGGAAATTTATTGGGGTTTGATCGGGGAGTATTGAAATCAAATATCTTACACTAGACAAGTTTGTGGGACGTCAGTTCATGGATAATATTACACTGAGGAAATTGAATGATAATGGTGAATTAGTAAACTTTCAAGGTGAAAAATTATAGTAAAATTACAATTGAAAAAACTGTCGTAAATCATGGGTTTCCGCTTTAATAAATTGGTGCAAGAAGATGCTGATCTTAAAAAGTATTTGAAAAACTATATAAGTAATGATATCAGTAAAAAAATGGTTACTCTGTCTAAGCGTGTTAACGACATACATCGCTCGGTCTAAGTAATAATAATATGCGTACGTAAAATTAAAAAATAAGTAACTTTTTTTTCTTAATACAACTTTTTCATATTTTAGTAAATAAGTCCCTTTTCTGCAATTTTTTAAAGAAATGTCAATTTTGACAGGTAACGCAAGTCACGTGATTATTTTCGAATAAGCCATTTTTCATCCTTAGTAAAGCAAACGTTATTGCCAATTTTAAATTTTTACTGACCTAACAAAAAAAATTCTATATGATGCAAAGTTTTTCAAGGACACTGTATATATAAATACATATACCAAAACTGCATAATGAAGGTATATCTTTAAGGCGTATAGTGTCACGTGTTCAATCTACGCTAAGCGCACTATCAAAATTTCTAGAAAACATCAAATGTTATTAACAAAAACGAATATTATATTAGGGATTCCTTTGACTTTGAGAATAAAATTTAAAACATCAAAGTGCCTGATAACTACATGTTGATATCTTTGGATATCATATCGCTCTATACAAACATTCCCTTAATCTGGCAAGAAACATAATTGAAAAGAAATGGGAGAAAATTAATAAAATATACTGACATATATACCAGGAAATTCGATCCTGAAAGGGGAGATGTGGTATTATCATTGTTACTGAAGATACCTGAACAGTTCTGAGGTTGTCATTAATTTTAATTTGAAGTTGTTAGAGAATATAAAGTGTCTCTTAAATTATTTAATAAACACATCAGGGGAGGTTGGCTCAGAATCGATTTGACTACTGTTGTTGGGTTACGAGACATTTCAAAGGAACTAATTGGGTAGGTTACCTAAATATTTTTTAGGCTTAAAAATGTCACATAGTTGGGTTAAATAAGCTTTATTTGAGGCAAAAACTATTTGAGATTAGTAATTAAAAATAATGCTTTTTGTCTATCGTAGCTTTGTGTTGTTATCATCAACATTCAAAAAAGACATAAAGCAGAAATAATTACTACCTTACATTACATTACATCAAAATATTTAAATCTCAGAATCCTCTAATAGTAAATTGAAATGGCAATTACATAGATAACTCATGTGGTCAATATAATTACTATAATACGGCATTATAGTAATAATATGATCCGGACTCATGTTGCTATCTTTTTCTTCGTTAAGTATGTCTACCCTGGCAGTAATTTAAAATTTTAATTGAACTTACAGTCAAAAGAGAATATCATGCTATAACCAAAAAATTTTACGTGGTTTGTAATCCACGCCTGTGACTGATATTTTCATAAATTGACGACGCACGGGTAAAGATTTCGTGGTTTTTAGTGTTAAATTATATACTTTTTTAAATTTTATTAAATCTATAATTTTATTATTTTTACCTATAAATTGTAAAAGAATTTTTGCAACTCTTATTTAAGTCTCACAGATCGATTGCATACAAGCGTCTTCGATCGTCGAAAACCGTTGTATATAACTGGTATTTTTTATATTTTGGCTTTGAAGTTTGAATGTCAATGTCAAAACTAACAAATATTAAACAACAGGCGACATTTGGTTGTACGGGATCGATCACGATTGAATACGATCGTGTGTGACTATTAGCCAAATCAATAAAAGTTTTTACTTCTTAATCCTCAAAAAAATTTCCGACCTGGATAAATTTCATAAATGTTTTTGAATATTATTTAAAATAAGAAATATTTTGGTGGGGCACATACATATTTATATTTTTAAATAATAATCTATATATACATGGTGATTCAGAAATAAGTACTGAACTGAAAATTCAGGATTCTTTGAACAATTTTGAGTATAAATGTTCAGGTATAAATTCAAAAATGCATATTTTCCGCGATACGGGATGGCAGATATTGATTTGTTTTTTAAATTTATATTCTTCATTTCTAAAGATATATTAATGAAAATTGGTACACATGTTACCTTTAGCAAGATGTATAAAATAATATCCTTGGAATTTGGATCAATGATCAAACTTTTTTATGTGAATACACTGACCTTCTTGTACTTTTTTAATATATTACATTGTTTAAGAGTTATTTAGGAAAATACTTCTCCTTACATATGAAATTTTAGTACAAAAACCTCTAAGTACGTATGAAATGTAAAATTCTAGATATTGGCATTTTTCCCCTAATTTGCCATAGATAAATAGATATTTTGCTAAATAGCTTCCAAATGGTGCCGAATATCGAAAACGTGCAAATGTCAAGATTTTTTATAACTCTTATGGTCTGGATAAACGAATACATTTTGAATAGGGCATTTGTTTGTTCTATAAATTCAAAAATGCACCAAATATTGTTTCTTTAGTTTTAATTAGGAGTTTCGAATCTATTTAGCCATACTATAGTAAATGTGGAAAACACAATATGTAAAATTTATTTCACGTACATTAATTTACATTTATTGGTTCCTTACATTACGGGAATACTACAACCCCGTAAATAAACTAAAGATAATACATAGTACCTACATACATCTTTATTAAACCTAAAATTATTGAATAAAAACATATAATTAAACAGTTTTTTTGTACATATTTATTATTAAACCTTAGTGCATCTTTTAAACAACTTCAATTATCGAAGTTTGTTCGCATTAGATCTACGATTTCTTTCCAACAATGCTAGTGTGTTAAAATACATATTCATAACTAATTGTTTATAAAATGTTTTGGCAAATTTGAATATAATTTTAAGCTTTTTATTATGGTATTATGTTAAAACGAACTGAAATACCTCTTATTCATCAAAGTTTCGATAAATAGCATGATTATTCTTTAAACGATAAACGGTCTGTTTATATTTCGTTAACAAATGGAAAATTTTTTTATTATTGATTTTAGCAAAAGTTTATTCTTGATAAAAATTTTTGCTTATCGTAAAAACGATAGATAAAAAAAATATATGTGATTCTATGCAGAGCTGTAAGAAGTACTGAGAAAAAGTATTTGAAGTACCAGGACCAATTACTTACGAAATCAACAACACGAATCAAGTAACAGGTACTTTCAAATTTTAAAAGTATTTTAAGTATCAAGTAACTGCTAATTGTACTTGCTTTTTGTTAAGTAAAGTAATTAAAGTACTTTGTATTTCATATAATTTTACAAGTATTTAAAGTAAAAACATATTTGAAGTACTAAAAAGTATTTCAAGTTCAAACATATTTATGACAAATACATTTTAAACTGGTGAATATATATAGTTTTTAAGATAAATTTTAAGCTAATTAGAAGCAACCAGCAAACCAATGATAAATTAGTTATTAAGTCATTGTAACAAACTGTGTGGTGGCCGTATAAAATGGCTCCAAATGGTTTGTGATTTTTACTTATAAGGGTCCTATTTTGATACCGGCTAACACTTATTTTACTATATGATTTTATTTTTTGCTCATGGCCCTTTTTCAGTTTGGAGTTTCGCTATGTTTTTATTTTTTGAAAAGAAATTGTTCATATTTTTCGATTGCGCAATTCTATCGCAAGACAGCAGTGCTGTTGTATTTTTGGCAGCGTTAGACAAACTTCATGAGATTTGTAGAGTCAAATAAATATAATATCAAGATAGCATTGCTAGGGTTTAGACTTAATAGACAGATTGCGTAAAAGATACAAAATTTGAACATTTGGCCAGAATAAATGTTATTATCTGAATTGTTAAAACCACAAAATCAAATTCATTAGAGTAAAATTAGAAAAAAACCGTAGTGTTACAAAAAATAAGTTCTAAAATTATTTATTAATGAAATACTTTTGCAACATTTTAATAGTCTTGACAAAAATATGTGTATACAAAATAAACAGAATAACAGATAATGTAAAAGTAGTTATGCAAACAGAAAACAAAATATTGAATAAGATGCCACTTTTATTAGCGACATTAATCCCCAAAAAATACATATAAATATTACTTATGTCGGTATGATAACTCAAAATTTTTTTTCTTGTTAAGTATTTTGTCTACTTATGTCAAAATCCTCCATTATTACTGTTGTTTAAATATATATACTTATTTTGTTGCTGCTCTTGTTCTTTACTCGGAAAATACTGTTATCAAAATATAAAGCGTGGATTTTTTTTTCAGGAAAACTGTTTAATTCCGTCAGTTATATTTCCCTTATAGGCCCTAGAATTTTTTCAGTTTTGATCTTACCATATTCAGTCCCTTCTTGTTAATGGCCTCGTTTAGTATTTGTTTTTTATTACAAATTCTAAAAGAAGGTATTGAATTTAGTATATATCCAAAATTTCAGATGTTTCCGAATTTGTTTTCATATTTAAATAAATTATCAAACACCGAGCGCCTGGGAATGGTGTGACGTCATAGACTCCGGACAGTCGGCCTCGGTTGGCTGTTGATATGCTATTCGCGTGGTTTTCTTTTAGTTCGACATAGTATACGGGAAGATCATAGATCTGTTTTTTTTTTGTGTGAATCGAATATATAGTTAATTGTTTTTTGGTATTTTTAAAGTAGAATTAGTGTCGTAGATAAAGTAGGAAGGATAATTATAAATACTGCATAGTTCCGAGTTGTAAAAACACGACTGCTACTCCCCTGATAAACTCTTTGTTACTTTGCCATGAAATGTAAAAGCAAGAAAGCTGTGGCAGCAAGCTATGCGGAGAACAGAATTTGTAAGCCATAAATCAACAAAATACTGCTGTGAGGGTCATTTCAATGTAAGTTTTTTTACACGTTTTTAATATTTACTTGACTCTGGAAAAGTTCCCTTTCTCATGTAGACAAGGGATAAGGCTGGATTTTTTAAGTTCCCACGGGATAGGGAATAATTTTTGGCTTTAAAGTTGTAACGTGAGCGAAGCCGCGGGCAAAAGCTAGTTAACTAATAAATATATTTATTTTGGATTGTTTCATTACTTACGTAGGTATATTTAATTTTAGCTTGAAGAAGATCTGGATAGTTACATGTTCTAAATGTGATGAAAAATGTGAACATTAAAATGAAGCCGGGAGTGATTTCGCACATTTTTGCCAGAAACAGAGAAAAGTTGCACAGTATAGAAGTTTCCGAAGTGTTTTTCTAAAGCGACAGCGACACCGAGATTTTGGAACCTTCTAACAGCAGAAAAAATCTCCAACGTCATCATCAGATAGCAAGTCACTTCCTCTTTATTGTTTAGATGCTCCCCACAAAATGCCATCTAACCAAAATTGAAATTTTTGTAACTTTAAAGAACATTAAGCTTAACCTTCTATTTCAAAAATTATGTAGGTTCAGAAATGTGCAAAGCATAATAGATTGTTTTGAAATTTGTTTCTAAAAATTAAAAAATTCTATATTGCAATCATTTTCTTGGACTTGGTTAGACCGCTGTCTCTATTGGCTTAAATGAAAAATTCGAAGCAAGAAGTAAAACAGTATAAAAGAATTTCTATTCTGCGAATTCATGTTGATATATATATATTTTATATATATATATATATATATATATATATATATATATATATATATATATATATATTTGAATTTGTACAACCATCTCGGTGTAAAGATAGAAATACAATAACAGTGCAATTAAAAATCTCCACGTCTGTAAAAAAATATTTGTTTGTAAGAACAGGCAAGAAAAAATCTCGTCTAAAGTCTGGAACAGTTCTTTCAATCAATCATCGTGTTTTTATTTATGTTAAAGCTAATATAGTTATTATAATACTTGCTGCTGCATTTTCACACCCCTCATTTCGGCACTAATAAAGTCTCGATTCGCATTAAAATACTCCGTTACAATTATAGCATCTACTTCCGGCATATTAGAGAAATCGGCCCTAATATAGTCCGAATCACACATTGTTTATAATCAGTTAAATCAAACAGCATATAAAAATGCTCTATCAAACACAAAAACAGTGATTTATTATCTACTACATCAAGTTATTTAATACGCAGACTGTCAACCTTTCGAATGCAATGACTTTACATATTAAATTTTCGCCCCTGAGTATATTTTTAACTTAGCAGAAGCATGACTTTTTAATATTCATTTGAACGAGGTGATTTTTTTTTATATAGTTTTTTGGTATGTGATACTTCATGAAACTATGAGAAAATATGATTTTTGGAATTTTACTGAACGCGCCTATTATAGATGTACTAGATTTGATACTGAAAACTTATCTAATTTATTTCGTTCTCGAGTCACATAATGGAATTTACATTCTACGACGTCCCGCCTCTTTTTCCGATATTGGCCGCCTTACGAAACATGTCGGTTCACGGTAGAACAATTAATATCCCCACGCGGTAAAGAGGGGTCATAGTTTTCCGTCAATAAGCAAGGAGCAGAAGCAAATATAAACCGGTTGCCTATATTTCTTGAACTCAAATTTAAACGCGTAAAGTACTTGATTTAAAAACCTCAGAGTATTTGAAATACTTTTGGACGATTTGAAATGGTTTTTGGTTACTTGTAGTACTTAAATTACTTTTGTATTTCTAGTATTTCAAGTAAAATTTATGTATACTTCAAATATTTTTTGTGAATTCAGGTACCAAATACCAATCACTTTTTAGGGCGTTATTGAAATTTAAATATAATTACCAAAAATAAATCTATTTGAAGAATTGGTATTTGAAATAACTTTTCCAGTATTTTACTTGAAGTACAGACAGCTCTGATTCCATATACAGAGTACGAAACAAATACAAAAATAAAATTCTGCAAAAAAAAAAAAGAAAATAAAATTGTTGAAACAGCTAAATTAAAGAGCCGGCAAATACAAGTCAAAAAAGTTTTTAATTTTTTTTAAAGACGTAGTTGTCGAGAAAATTAGTGGTAAAAATAATGCCCCATATGAAATTTTCAACTAATTGACCATTAATTTACTCAAAAACTACACATCGTACAAAAAATTTTTAAATTACGTTATTTGGATCATACGTCTTTTGCGTGTACGCATTTTTGCAGCCAAACTTAGTTTTTTAATAAGTAAAACTTTTTAGGAAAAATGACTTTTTTTGCTAAAGTCGATAATAAAAAAGTTTTCCATTCGTTAGCTAAAATTAGACAGACCCAGTATAAATAATTATATGCACCCACCAAAATGTTTTTGATTTTAAACAATATATAATAACACACATTTAAAAAATATCATTTTAGACCGTTATTGAGTGGACTATATGTATAGGGCATGGAGACTTTATTATATGAGTTATCAAATATTTTTAAATGCAAAAGTTTTTCGTTTTTTTTCGGAATTGTTAGTATTTACAAAAAATACAAACAAAAGGCGATCGGAAATTTAACCAACGAGCATCAACTTCGTTATTTTAAATGAAGCACCCTGTTCTGATTATAGATATATTAGGTTTGTTACCTTTATTTTAAAAGAAAATTTGAGAAAAACCCTGCCATAAAAGACAATACATTCCCACTGTGTAGTGGAACGTTCTCCATCTCTCTCTTACCCATTTCTACTTATTGCAGGATTGCAAGATAAATGTATATTTATAATCAGCAATAACGAAATTGATGCTCATTTGTTAACTTTCCAATCATCTTTTGTTTCTTTTTTTTTTTTGTAAATTCTAACGGTTAGGCTAAAACTCAAAAACTTTTATATTTAAAGTTTTTTTATAACTCATTTAATAAACTCTTAAGGGTACCCTTTAAAATATAACTAGACATGGTGCACAATGGGTACTAAAATGATTGAATTGTTGTCACTCATGCAATGGAATCAAGTCTGATTCCAAAATTTGGTTATCTAGTTCTTAATCTTAAATCCAGTTCACAAACCTTTAAATTTTGATTCGAAATTAATTGAAGCAAAATCCACATATGCCTTGTCCGTTGGTAAATCAAATTCGGACGACTTTGAGGAATCTACGTCCACCCGAATCGGATAAACTGGTGTCGTTGCTGCAGAAAAAAAAACTAAATTTATGCTTTTTTATTTTCACTTTTTAATTACTAGGTACATACTTCCTTCTTCTTACAGTACTGAAAACCAGTTTGTTACTATATTCTAGCCCAGTAATGCAGTTACCAAATAGGACCGAATTACAATGACTCTCGTTGATGTTTTTATTCAGCCGACAGCACACGTTGGAAATCGCATATTTTTAAAAAACAATTAGCTTACCTGATGGGTCAATGGGCAAAGCTTATTTTTAGTCATTTCTAACGTTGTTACACTATTCAGGTTATAGATAAAAAAAGGCAAATTATATAATATAAATAAATAAATAAATATATATATATATATATATATATATATATATATATATATATAATATAGTATAATATAGTATATATATATATATATATATATATATATATATATATATGTAGAATAGTATAATATAGTATAGTTTAGTTATATATATATATATATATATATATATATATATATATATAGAAAACCAAAAAAATATCTGAATTTCTTTTTATAGACATTTTCGTTTTTTAAAGTAGATGGGCTAGAAGTAAGAACATTTTTACTGATTTTCAGAAAGAAATATTAAAACCAATCTCGATTGACAAACCTTTAAAATTTGATGCAAAATTGATTATAACCTTTTCCACATTCTTGTTGTCTTCTATGGGCACGTCAAATTCCGATAGTCTTGAACTGTCTGCCTCGATACGTTTAGGATACACAGGAGTCGTGGCTGTAGGTAAATATTATATTAAGTTAACTTTTTTATAGGTACTGTACTAATTTAAAATTTCGTAAAGTGCATGTACAGGGTGATCTCTTATATTTTGCACCCCCCTCGTATCTGGGTTATTTAAGAAGATAGCGAAAAACTTTAAATAAAAAAGTAATAAGATTTTTACAGAATTTTTATAATATGATATAAAGATATAGAAAAAAAAACAATTAGAAATAGTTACCAAACTTTTGTTTTTTCTTATGGAACACCCTGTATATTATGTTTATCAAATGGGTCTATTCTAGCTGATTATAAATAGGGTAGACTGGGGTTAACTGGTCCACTTCGAGATTAATTTTACATTCTGACCTTCTTTCGAACAATAAGGGTGTAGCAATTTTTCCACGCATGACTTGCTCAAAGGGTAATTGAAAAAAAATATATTTCAAATGAAACAACAAATTATAGATTTATCAGATCAACTTTTACGAGAGCCTGCAAAATTGTTCAGTTAACCTGACAGACAGGTTAAGTGAACCATTAGACGGGGGTAACTGAACATAGCCATAAAATTAATAAAATAGTAAAGATTTCATTGAAAATGATATGTATATTTGTAACATAACACATATAACATAAACTTATAAGATTTAATAGATTGTAAAACTAAATTCGCTGAAATCTATATTAAACGACATCATATTAGCAAACCGGGCACTGCTATTTTTTATTGGCATGGGCAGCTTATAAATAACATCTTCGGAAGGAACAAAACCGTTTTCATGATTTGAAAAATATTTTGTATGATTGTGTCGCTTTAAAAAAGTAACGTCATAACCGTTAAAATAAATGTCGTCGATTTTAACTACGTAATGTCTGAAGTTTGAATTAGTTTTCCCATAAACTTTTACAATTACATAGTCACCCTTTGATACTTCCCTAGGCCTACTTTCGTATTCATCGAAATCTTCAGGAGAATCAGAGCTTTCGTGGTAACTGATATTACCGTCACTAGAAGATGAACTATCGTCCAAAACACGCCTTTTCACAGTCTGTCTCTTAACCTCACTAACTTTAACTTTTTTCTTGATTTTCGCTTCCCGGAGTCTTGCTTCTTCTTCTAGGTTAGCTTTAATAGGAGTGTCTGGCAATACCAAGGACTTTCCTTTTTTACGTCGATTTGTGGATTTGCGCGGTTGAGCTTTAGGATGAGGACGAATTTGCTCCGGCGTTATTATATTGATGTGTGTAGGTTGGGAGAGTTGTTGAGATAGATTTTCTCCAGGATTCTGTTGCTCTGACTGTAATTTCTGAGTAAACACTTGAGGTATGGGTATTTGTAATGTTACCGGCTGAACTTCTTCTGACGATGGTCCAGGCTGTGGCCCTTGCTCCGGAGTTGGCCTGTCAGTGACATAAGAGGACAAAAAAACATCATCGGGGAATATTTGATCATTAAATGGCTCAATGCCTGTTGCTCGAAATCCACTGCATATATTTTTTGGTGTGAAAGCTTGAAGGAAAGCTTCTCCAACCAGGCTGCCCACGTCATAATAGTGATGGCTTTTCCTGCATGATTGACCATCCATCTGTCACAAGCTGCACCATAAAACTTCTTAAACGGACCAAATACTCCGACGTCTAGCGGTTGCAGCTTATGACTGCAGTGGGGTGGTAATGTCAGAAGGTGAATACCATTTTCTTTGGCATAATTAAGGGCACAAATACTTAAGTGGCTTTCATGGTTATCAATAATAAGTAGCTTCGGTTCTTCTTTCATTGGCCTTTCATGTTGGACAAAATGTTGTAAGACAGGCAAAAATAGCTCACTTTTCATCCACCCAGAAGGCGTAGCAGCACCTTTAGTATCAAGAGGAGTTCCATAAAGCATATTGTCCTTAAAATGCACGCGTGGGAAAATCATAAACGGTGGTACAAATTTTCCTGTGGCACCAATAATTGCCACTACAGTTACGAGGGTTCCTCTTTCACCAGAAGTCATCTGCCCAACATTTCTTTGACCTGTTGTTGCTAGAACTTTAGGAGGCTTATGCACCGTGGTAACGCCAGTTTCATCTAGGTTGTAAATATCTTTGGCCTGCAAATTATATTTAATTTTAAGGTCGCGAAGATTTTTAAAAAATGCCTCCACATTTGTTTTGTTGAAGCTGGTTGCTCTGCTCAAACTTGTCTGACCTGGGGTCCTTAGTGAAAATTTATGCCTCTGCATAAAATTAAACATCCATTCCTGGCCTGCCATGCCATCCCGAGACCAATTCTCTTTTATGGTCTTGTTGTTGGCCTCAGCAAATTCGTAAGCCAGTGCTCTAGCTTGTTTTGCGGAAAGACCATAATGAATGTTTGACGCACGTTGTAGATATTGCTTGAGAAGCAGTTCTTCATCTTGTGTAAAAGACATAAGATGTTCATTATTTGGACGGAAATTAATTGACTCCAAGTCGTGTTCACGGCATTTGTCAACGTACCGTTTCAGTGTAATTCTAGGTATTACAAATTGCATAGCTACATTTCTTACTGAACGGCCATTTTGCAGAACCTCTTGACAAGCCTGCTTGAGTTCCGCGGCACTGTATGACCTATTATTGGTCGTTCGAATTCTTTTCCTAGGCATTTTCTGTAAAGAAAAAAAAATGTGTTTTGGCAACCCTGTAGATCTTTCCCCGTATATCTATGTTATGGCTAAAATAGTTATGTTTGAAATTAGAAAAAAAAATTATAATGGCTTTTTCGCAACTGAATAGAAACATCTATCTTTCTGTACGTTGATTTAAAAACATTTAGAAAGAGATATTGTTTTTTATTTTACAACTCTGAAATTTCCCGGTGTAAAAAAATGTACTTATGTGCAAAAATAAAACATATTTGACCCCTTTTACAGTTTAAAAAAAGGCTTAACATTTTATTTTGGTTTATAGAGGATTATTTCGGTTCTGAGCGCAACTTATATAAAGGAAAAAATTGCTGTATAAAAAAAGACAATATTAATTTGAAGTGGTTTTTCCATTTTAAAGAAGCAAAATGTTTATAAATATAAAAAAGAAATATATTTGATTGAAGGCGGCTATTTTATCCGTTTAGGACCTTCCTGTACTAATTATTCATTAAGCGTTTTTATTTTTTTTTTTTTAAATACTTAGAACCAGTTTATAGGAATTTTAACAGAACTTTTGCAAAACTTTATGGACGCACACTATTGTTAATATATTATATGGGCTGTTAAGCAGAAAAGCCAGAAACAGAGACGTGGCAGGTTAACTGGACACCTGTTCATGTAACCCCTTATGGCAGGTGTCCACTTATACCCACTACGTATGAAAAATTTGAAACAATAAAATTCTTAACATAACATTGCTGTAGAGGATTCTATATAAACGTAATGTATGCTAAAATACTTACAGAAAAACACTATATTTACAACTTTTGTTTAAATGCTGTCTTTACACTACTATTTACAACAATTCAGGGAGCACAAAATTTACTCTGACGCCATTAAAAACGTTTTGATTCGTTTACGACATTCCGTTAAATATCAGAGAACATTGCATTATACCAGAAGAGCACAGGCTAGGTGATGCTCTTTATAACGAAAGTTAGTCGCAACCTGTTTTAAAAGATGGCAGTTAGATCGCAGTGTTCAGTTAACCCACCTGTTCACCTAACCCCGTTCTACCCTATACTAGATTTGACACCTTTTGCTCTGAAAATACCCGAGAAGTGTAAGAAAAACCTTGCCATAAGAGGCAATGTGTATGAGGGAGAAAGCTCCACTCTATAGAGAGTCAAATAAAATACATTGCCTCTTATGGCAAGGTTTTTCTCAAATTACTTCTTTTTTAGAGATAAAGGTATTAAACGTGGTATATTAATAATCAGATGGAAGGGACCTATTTGATGAACAAGAAAAAATAAAAGTTTGGTAAATAAGTCCGATTTTTTATGTTTATTTGTTTTTTTATATTATGTTATAAAAATTCTGTAAAAAATATAAGAGATCACCCGATACAGTGTGTTTCAGCCAAAAGTTAAGACTGTTTCAGTAGGCTTGTTGTATTAAAATGTAGTATGAAAAAAATAAACATCAAGATTAGAGATGTGAGTCGGACATCTGACTAAAATGACCTAACGTTCACAATGCTGATTTTGTCAGGTCATTTTGGTCATGTTGGTTATTTTGATTTTTTTTTTGTATTTCCTTATACTATATACCTTCTCTAACTTGTTTTAAAAAATATTGTTTTTCGTTATATTTATTTAAGCAAGTCTCGTATATTATGTGTTAAGTATTATATTTTGATATGAACATATATGCCTCTACAGGTTTTCATTGGCTTAACAGTAAACTCTGATAATGTCAAATTTTACGTTTATAGGTTTATGTTAACTTACAGAGGCGTATATTTTGTTAAAAAATCAAAATTAATGCCGAATATATGAAGGGAATGGGGAAAACAAGGTATATCCTTCAAACATGCAACTGCAACAAGGGATAGAATTTAATAATTTATTTATTTTTTCCTCATTTATTAAAATTTCTTTATCTTCTACACCTTCAGGGTTTAGATTTCATCATACTAGACACTATTTCTAGACATTTTTAGCAATTAATATTTTACACAAGTCATAAATGTCTTTATCACTTTATCATAATTATTAAATGTGCAGTCACTGGACAACGCATCCAAAGCAAAAATTGGAACATTTATGTGAAAACACTACTATAAGTCAAAATTCCGAGTTTGAAGTTGGAATTCCGAGATAGAAGTTGGAATTCCGAGTTACAAGTCAGAATTCCGAGATAAAAGTCGGAATTCCGAGATAGAAGTCGGAATTCCGAGTTACAAGTCCGAATTCCGAGATAGAAGTCGTAATTCCGAGATAGAAGTCGGAATTCCGAGGTAGAAGTCGGAATTCCGAGATAGAAGTCGGAATTCCGAGATAGAAGTCGAAATTCCGAGATAGAAGTCGGAATTCCGAGATAGAAGTCGGAATTCCGAGATAGAAGTCGCAATTCCGAGATAGAAGTCGGAATTTCGAGATAGAAGTCGGAATTCCGAGTTAGAAGTCGGAATTCCGAGTTAGAAGTCGGAGTTCCGAGATAGAAGTCGGAATTTGTTATAAAAATAAAAATAAAAAAATTGTGGCCCTTCTACGCTTTCGTAGGAAACAGTGATTATTTTTAAGATTTCTAAGGTTTCTTTACTTTTTCTTTGACATTGTGAAACTAGGAGCTTTACCTAACTATGGTGCGGCAGTATGAAATTTGCAAAAAAGTAGCCATTAAGTCCGGAATTGTCTTTTAATTGCTAAGTAAACAAGTCGGCCATTTTTATTCTTTAATTGATCTTTTATTTCAATGATAACTGGCAATATCGCCATAAGCGACCTCTGCTGAAAATTAGAGAGTCAGAATAAAATTTATATTTCATAATATTTTCAAAATTATATAAATCATCATTATGATACTTAAGTATTGTAAACACTTAAAGGTGATTTAGATAGTTAAACTATTTAATCCGACTTTTGAATTCTACGATCGTAATCATTTTAATCGTTTTAATTATGGCGGCTGAAACTTGATATACATATACAATAATTTACATGCTTATTGAGGATATGCAAATTATCAGCGATTTAAAAAAATACTCAGGCATTTAGCCTACTATGTTCAAGATCACATGTGTGAATCTTCAGAAGAGAGATGATATAAGAAAGAAGGTCCCGGGGTTGATTTTTTTTCACGATAGCAATACTTTTTCCTATTAGAGAAATAAAATGATTATATATTAAAACGGCATAGCGGGCAAGTTTGGCTAATTGTCCTATTCGAATAAAATAATATCTGTACGTACATCCAAATTATAAGTCTATCTATATAGCAATATTTTGATGTTCAACACAAACATTATTCCCAATAAAATTTACCTTGATGCTATTATATGCTAACCAAACCTAAGTTAAAGTGTATTATTGTATGTAAATATTGGGTAATAGCCGAGGGGCACCCCCAAAAAAACGCTCAGCGATTTCAGAAAGCACCAGATTTCGGATGCTGTGGGGGAAATAATTTGGTTCTGGATGATTTCGGGTCATTTTTTAATTTTCACTTTAGAAAAAAGATGAATGTCACAAAAAAGAGTTTTTGAGAAAGACGGATTTTTAAATTTGAAGACTTCTCCAATGTATGTTGAAAAAAATATTTGGTTCAAATATTTGTTTCTCATTGCATACTAGTGTAAACTTTTTTTTGCAAATTATTGAGTATACAGATTAATTTTTGTAACTACAAAAAATTATTTGGAGTGATACTACATATATTAAAGGAGGGAAATAAGGTAATTTACCATAAACAGTACGCTAGAAATTGCATTTATTCGAACCAACAACTTTAATGTTATATATAAAAGTGTGATACAAAGATAACAAATTTTTATATAAAAAACACACAGGGCGTTTCAGATGTAGTAAGATTAAAGAAATATTTCTCCAAAAAAAAGATTCGAACTAAGAATAGTGCAACTTTCTTTGTTAACAAACAAATCTAAATAAGCCCTTTTTATTGAAACGAAGGCACGTAGTAATAATTTTGCGTACAATGTATTATAGTATGTAATATAAAAAAAATATAAAAAACATATAGCTTGTGATAAAAACTTGAATAGTATAAGTTATAACTTCAACATATCTTAAACGTCTTCATCTTTTGTAGTGTCGTTGTCAGGCAAGTTTTCAAAGTAGTCCCTTGCACTGGGATCACAAAATCTTTTAAGTTCTTGCAGGTCCTGGAACTTTTTTAATGATATAGGAAGCAGGTAGTTCAAATTGGTCAGCAGGCAATAAATCGGTATTTTTTTGCTTTCCTTTAGGCGGTACCCCTACAGAAGTCGTGCATGGTCCATTATATGATTCACGATATTCTATCATCCCAGTGGGAGTCATGAAGACTGTAGTGTGATTTTTGGCCTTCAAACCACGCAATATGCTCACGTACAGCAGTAGAAATTTTATCTGGGAGAGATTTTTTCGATTGGAATGTTGACCTCGCTCATCACGCTTAACTAACTGCTGCTGGATATTTTGAAGTCGTTTCGCAGATATTCCATGCATAGAAAGCATCGCTTTGTAACACACTGGCACTTCAATTGCTTTATTTTCAAGTTGCACACGAATTTTGTATGTGTACGAATATGAATGATATTCAACATCTTCGTCATTATCCTTCCTACTCCTTTGTCGCTTTACGGTGAAATTAAACCTCCCAGATGCAGATTTTGTTCGTCGTGATTTTTAAGTGCATAAACTGTTTGATTATTTGTATTCTCGCTTCTTTGGTGACATTTTCAAAGCATTTAAGTCTGGTACAATTACAACTGGGATCTGTTTCATGACCTCTTAGTTTTAACAACTTAGTAACGTTCTTCATACGTCCATGAGACACTCGTTTCTTAGTCTTTAAAGATAAAACCGCACTATTAACTTCACTGTCTCTCTCACCCATTGCTAACATTTTTTCACGTACACGAAAAAATAACCCATGACAGTCAATCACACGTCCAACTCAACGGAACGTTAACTATTAAACTAGTGCGTAATAAAGTTAGAGCAATGTCAGACCCGCAAACAATGTACTATTGCCATATTTGGACATTCATCTTTTTTCCTCAGTTCGATGGGACGTTCATATTTTTTCTCCTGTATGGTATAATTTAAATTCGCTGTGGTTTGCGACTCTCATCTGTTTTGCCTGGTTTTAATATTCTATCAGTTTCTTATGATATTTTATCATATTTTCCCTCTACTATCTCAGAACTGGAATGTTTGGACATTCATCTTTTTTCTCCTGTACCCTTCATGTTGTAAGGTAAAGGAATTTAAATGGTGATCCTTTGAGTAATCAAAAGTAAAAATGTGTTCGTAAACATGTCTTAACTTGGTCAGAATCTAACATTTAGTATATTTAAAATAACTACAGGAACTTATTCAGTACGATCTTTCAGTTGTGTATTTTATTGTCGTTCATTTGTAACTATTGTTTTTAATTTAATTTGATTTAATAACATCCTTGAATTTATGTTGTGTCGAAATGGGTAACGAATGGGCTTTATTTAAAAATGTTAAATTCAATTGGCTCGTGATCTTTTATTACACGACTAGGTACATTTGGCAAAGTCTATCAGGAGGATTTTACTATCCCATACCAATGAAAAATCAGCGACCCTTGACCTATGAAAATATAATTTTATATTCTTCAACTTTGATTAAAATTATTAGTTTCCTCTATTCGGGATGACTAATAAAAACATGGCTGCAAAAGTGCGCTTAAGATTAATCGTGAAAATCACCCTTCCAGGTTTTCCCATTTCCGCCAGTCTGCCTGTTTATTCGCACCATAGCCAAAAAATCGTTAAATTTCCAAATTTACCAGGAACTTCCTTCGTTATGAATATTTCTTTTTATTAGGAATAGGGAAGTATGACCCGATTTAGGTCCGTACATAGTCATTTGGTAACACATGTATTAACTGCGTTTTCGTTCATTTTTGTAGACAGACAAAAAACAAATCAGGTAGGAATTTCCAGTTAGATTCCTTTACAGATTGTTTTGAGTTTTTTTTTTTATAAAGGTACCTATTAAATCTGTGAAATATGCAACTACTAAAAAGAAGCCTATTTCACCAATAAAATACAGCTTATATATCCTAGAACATTCGTAGAAAAATTTTTTAACCTCATTAAGGAAAAAAAAAGTTCCGTTTTTACTGAAACTCCCAATATAAAATTAAATAACAAAATACAACTTTTTGTTATGGTTTATATTATAATATTTAAAGTAATATATAAAAAGACAAGGGTAACTTGTTTTCAGGTGCCTGTTTTAGCAAGAAAAGAAGTACATATACAACTTTATACAGATTCTATAAAACTATAATTTATTATAATTTTTTAACGTTATTAATTTGTCAATTATTAATATGATTATTTATATTTCATAACATTATTTGCGTATTCGACAAAAATTAAATTATGTCCTTTATCATTTTCCTCCATAATATAAGGTTTTATTCCAGGAATAAAATTTTACCGAATATTTAAATGTTTTATTAGGCCATCATTTTAATTTATCATATAGGATTCGCACAAAAAATGTACCAGTTTATCCCTGTGTAACACTTGATTTTTCAGCAAAATTTAAAGTCAATTGAATAGGTAGTTTTTTGGCACTTAACATTTCATTAGGCCGTCATTTTGTTCCGCCATAATGGACTGACCCAAAAATGATATCAGTTTATCACATCTTATTCTTGTGCAATTTTGAAGTTCATTCGATAAGTAGCTTTTTAACAATGTTTTTTTTAATATTTTGTGATGTCCCCATTTTGTTTCGCTATATTTCATTTTAACCAAAATTTGAAGTCAAGTGGATAAGTGGGAGCGGCTCAAAAAATTACATTTTTTACTATAATAAGTATATAAAAAAAATTAATACTTGATGTCCTTTGATTGATGAATGTATATCTTTTATATATAAATATACAACAGTTTAACTGGTTGCGCGATTTGCGAATGTTTCTCGTGTTATTTTGCACGTGCCCTGTATAATATTTGATTATTTAAAAAAAAATAAAAGCTTTACATTTTACTTTAAATTCGTATTATCAGTATTTTCCCATTATATATCAAAAACTAAAACTTTTTATATTGATTTTTACAGACCCTGTATAATATACTCGAAAATTAACAATAAACGTTTTAATTTTATGCCGAAAGTTAAGTCTTTTCAATAAGTAAATTAAAACTATATCTAAGTAATGCCACGTGCCAATCTGCAATGATTCAACCACCTTTTTGCATATATTATTACATTTTTTACGTATTATATATATATATATATATATATATATATATATATATATATATATATATATATATTAGTTTCCTTGTAAAATAGGATACTGTGATAAATGTACTCATTTTTGAGAAATGTGTGCTTATATTGCACCCTGTATATATTTCAGAACCCTTCCCCAATAGTCCATTTTGTGTAGCTTTTTTCATTTTCCGGTGAGGTAAACAGACGCCTACTTTTTCTTATAAAAAAAGAAAAGCGAAAAAGATAATTTTTTGTCACTTTTATGTTTTTTAAAATAAATTATGTCAATAAAAGTTACATGGAACTGTGAAATCCGTATCTAAAAATTCTAAGCAGTTTAGAATTCATGGGGAAAGCATTTTTTTCTAGATTTCAAAATGTTTCTTGTTTTTTAATAAAATTATCTCAACAAAACTCACCTTGAACTGTGAAACTCGTATTTAAAAATATACAATTCAGACATTACGTAAAAAATCAATTTTTCTGGTATGTCAAAAAAAATTTTTTCAAATAAATTACACAACGAAAAGTTACACAAAATATGAATACAGGGAAAAACTATTTTTAGACATCTGCCAAAATATTTTTTTAATAAATTTCGCCTATGACTATGTGAAGGTCGTATTAAAAAAAAAATAAGAAGCCTAGAATTTACGGGAAAAAGACAGTTTTGGGACAGATGTCAAAATATTTTTTAATAATGTAGGCTTCTAAAAGGTACATGGAACTGTAAAACCCATATTTAAAAAATTTAAACAGTTGAAAACTTATGGGGAAAACAATGTTTATTGACAGCTGTCAAAATATTTTTTTTAAATAAATTACGCTTCCAAAAGTTACTGTAAAAACTGTATTTAAAATTTTAAGCAGTTCAAAAGTTACAAGGAAATTTTTGTTTTGTTGAACTGTCGCCAATATTTTTTTAAATAAATTACGCCATTAACAGTGAAACCCGTATTTAAAAATTTAAGCAGCTAAAAAGTTACGAGAACAAATCAATTTTGACAGCTGCCAAAATATTTTTTCTTTAAATTACGCCACTAGAAGTTACATGGAACTGTAATTTAAAAGTGCTGCATTTAAAAGTTTTAAGCAGTTGAAAAGTTACAAGGAAAAAAAGATTTTTCTGACAGCTGTCAAAATGTTAAAAACTAAAAAATACACCACTAAAGGTTACATAAATCTGTGGAAACCGTATTTAAAAGTTTAAAAATCACGGGGAGAAAACAATTTTTAGGCAGCTTTTTTAAGCTTTAATAAAACTTACATGAAATATCCCCTTACCGAAAACCCCAAATCGATACTTCTAATCCTATAAAGGTTTCAGTAAAGAAAGAAAGATAAATTCACGGCTGTGAAAATAAACTTTTGCCTACTAGCCAAACCTCCTAAATCGATGATTTATACAAAAATGTTTCACTGGGAAAAAAATTACAGCTCTTAAATCAGAATTTTTGAAGAAAAAAATTACCTATTTCCCCTATATGACATAATACAGGCTTTACCTGTACACCAAAAACCTGCGAAAGTAACAAAAAAGTTTCTTAAATAGTGTAACCTGCTTTTTAATTTTTTTTTTCAGAAGGCTGCCTCTTCTTTTTTTTTGAACTACCTTGTATTGGAAAAAAGTTAGTTGTATACGAGAAACTAAATAAATTTTACCTGTTTCGTAGTTTTTCGAAATATCATGTTAATTATATGTAAAATCGAAAAAAATAAATAAGTATCTACGCCAATGACAACCACTATGTTAGTATATTTACCCCAACTATTTCTGTTTTCAATTTGCTTATTATCGAAGATCTGCGTCCATGACACCCAAAATCTAATTTTCTTTAGAGTGACCTAGTCTAATTTGGTCAATCTCAAGTTATTGTTGGCTCAAATTTTGTTTACATAAACACATCCACACAGACATTATTTTTTTTAAATGTGTTTTTCGTAACCTAAGAACTCTAAAATGTCGACAAAACCCAATATATATTTATCGAAAATTTTTGCGATTTCCAAAGTCGTCAAGCCAAATATACTGGTATCTCTAGACTGTAAGTCAAATATCCTGTTATCTTTAGACTAACTACTAACTAGAGTAAAATGCATTGTCCCATAAGGGGCGAGTTCAAAAAGTGGTTAGAGCTTGACCTAGGAATGTAGAATATCTGCCAATTGCAAAGAATATACATACACGAGCTTGCATTAAGTAAAATTTCGTTTAAACATTAGTCGATTAAAGTATTTATTATTTTATAAATCAAAAATATATCAAAACAATTTCTTCGGCTCTCCAATGACTGCATATTATAAAATTTCAAATTTTTATTATATGTAAAAAATATTTCTCTCTCTATTAAATCGGTAATTTAGAGCGTTAACTAATTTTTTCTGTACAGACTCTATTCGAGTTATGTACATTTCGTACATTGTAACTAGTGCATTAAACAGGATAATTAATGAGAAGGCTTTAAAAAATCCATTAGTAATACGCAGCAAAAAACCTAAATGCTTTAGCGCTTTTTGAGTAATTAGCTCTATGTGTTTATCAAACGAGAGTCTGAAATCCAAACTTATACCCAAATCTTTGACAGTATCGCTTTAAGTTAATTTCGTATTATTTAGATACAAACAATAATCACTCTGAAGCCTCAATATTTTCCTAGTAAACATGATGCACAAACGCTTTTCCAAATTAATAAAAAGCTTATGCTTTGTACGACAGTTTGAAAAACAAATTATATCGGTTTGTACATTTCTAAGATCAACTCCGTTATTAATAGTTTTAAAGATTTTAAGGTCATCAGCGTACAGACAATAACTTGAATTAAAAAAATACTCTCCAACACAGCTTCATATATATTTTTAAACGGAATTAAATTTGTAAGAACGGAGCGACCTCTGTAAAAACCATGCTGATTACTGTCTATTACACATTTAATATTGTAGAATAGCTGCTCATAAATGAGTGATTCAAATAATTTTATAAAATGCCTAAGCAATGAAATCGGTCTGTAATTAACCACGCTAGTTTTTACACCAGATTTAAACACAGGTACTATATGCGCTAGGTGCCAACCAAAAAGCACTTATTATAATATATACAAAGGTTTACACAAACATGACCTCTACTATTTATTTTGTTACTAACAAAAGACCAAACATATTTTGTATCAGTTTTTATATAATCCTCAGTGTTTCCAATGTATTCCTTATAGTTTTTTTAACTTCTTTTCTTAGGTAAGAAAAACGAGTATAGTTACCTGTATTTTGGTAGGTCTTCCACTTTTAGTGAGCTTTATTCTTATCTTTAATTAATCTAATTGTGTGTTTTGACAACCATACGGGATTTTGGGATTCCTTTATAATTAATTTTGACATGCAAGTATCGATTATATTTTCTAATATTTTGTAGAGTGATTGAACATTCTCAGCTATGCCCCCAGAACCAAAAATAAATTTCCAATCATATTCGTTTATTTTATTGTTAGTAAGAGAAAAGTCTGGTTCCTAAAATTTTACTTTTTGGTGATTACAGCAAGGAAGATTTTTAGCCAGGGTGAAATCAATTTTAATATCTAGCGACACAAGATGAGTATCCTCAGTCACTAAAGGAGTATCACATCTACTAACACTTACTTTTAAAGATTTTGATAAGACAAAATCTAAGATTCTGTTATTAATATTAGTGTTATTAAATTGTTTTAGATTATTTAAGAAAAATGAGTCGGAAAGGCACTGACTACAGGGATCCGCGACATTAGTGGGAAACAAATCGATACCATTTTGAGAAGGCAACCAGTTCAAAAGAGGCAAATTAAAATCCCCTGTTATTAAAAAGTAGGAGCTATTGGTATTTTTGGAAATAATACTTTCGAATTTACAGCAAAAACCTAAGTATATGTTGAACGAAGCATAAGGGGGAATATACAACACTCCTATATATAATTTCTTACCTCACACTATTGACATTACACCATTTTAGGACTCTCTCGGCAGGTAAGCTACTTGAAAAGCAATAAATACATCACCAGCGTTCCATTTACCACTAACCACCGGATTTCGGCCCAAGCGAAACACATTACATTGAGAAGGGAAAAGCTCAGATGACAGAATTTCAGGTTTTAACCATGATTCGGTAATACATATACGATCATATTGCGATACACTAACACTCTGGTAAAAACTACTGTGTTAGTTCTTAAGCTTTTTGGTAATAAACTGAAAAACTATTTTTTGCTACCATAGGGAAAGTTTAAGGAGAACAATTAAGCAATAAAAATATTGTTGTATAGTATTTTGACGGCTTTCCCGTTATTTCCGGTATAGGTACCTTATCCTAATTTCGAATCTTTTTTAAATCGAACGCCCGTCTCATCTTGACTAAGTAAATATGGTTTTGGTCCCGGAAATTGCTTCAAAGTTACCTCTTCTTTTTGGATGTTTACGTTTAAAAATTAAAAAAAAAACACTTCCCAAACTTCGATCGCACCGATTGTCAATAAAGTTCACGTGACCGCAAAAAGGAATGTTTTCTAAAAATTTCAACTCAGTATTTCAATTTTTTTTATCGCGTTTCACAGGAAATTCTAAAAAAACTGGAAAAAAAAACAGAAACGATACAGCTGAAGACAAAACAGATTGGAAGTTACCTTCAACTAGGGCGATTCGAACCCGATCAGCTTTGGATTAAGCTGGTTTGGTACCGTTCGAGAGCCCCAAGTGTACGAAAAGCTTTTCCTACCGACCGAAAATTAAAAATGTACTCTACTAATTGAATGTAATAAACTCTCTTCGAAGCTATATCTCAGGTTGTGACGTTTCTTCTAACTTTTTATTTATTTTTTTATATTTTTTGAAGACCATAACCGTACGGCTATGATTTTTTTTATAAACTCTCGATAGGTCTACTTTTTTATGTTGTTTTTGTCAGATGTCCAATTGGTTGAAAATAATTACGCCACTAAAAGTTACATGGAACAGTAAAAACCATATTTAAAATGTTTAGGTAGTTTAAAAAGTGATGGGAAATGGGAATGGTTTTTTTTTGACAGCTGTCAAATTATTTTTCTTAAGGGGGAACTGCACGCAGTATTATGGATTATTTGCAAGCCTTCCACCGCTGCAATATTATGTTAAAGCTGTAAGAGATATTTATTAGCTTCAAGATGATTTAATTAGGGAAATATATATAGTTGGGCGCTAAATACGATTTTTTATGAAATACTTAAAACTAGAATTATAAAACAGAAGTCGATTTGTCCATTTTTGACCATTTTTTGACCACTGTTTGACGCAAATGCCATCGCCTATAATTTTTTTATCCACAAAATGGCTCTTTACCGCCTTGCATTGATCCTTTGTCTACGTAACTGCAAAATTTGAAATGGTAAATCGTACTCATGTCTTTGTATTTCTGCAGCGCGTGAACCCTTTTGAACCCATTTTTAACCGAAATGTAATTTAAATTGCCTATACATAACACATTTTTTTAAAGTCGGACGCTTAGGAACTTTTTTCTAATACGTAGATACCATTTCATCTTACTTTGAACTTGACTAGACCTTGTCGCTGATTTTCCACTTTTTGCGTGCAGTTCTCCCTTAAATAAATTAAGCAAATAGTAAATTGACTATTTTTCAATTTTAAAACATTTATCCCTACAATATCTGTTGTATCTAATAATTTGCGTTCTCGCAATACGATTTTTTTACGCTTTTATATCCCTTACAAAAATCGAAGATCAACGCCAATTTCCTGAGACATTGACCTAGTCTATTTTTGGTGCAAATTTTTAAACGAATCAGATTGGTCGTTCTCAAGTTATTGTTGGCGCAAAGTTTTTTACATACCACACCGTACAGACATATTTTTTTTTAAATATGTTTTTCGTAACCTAAAAACTCTAAATTGTCGGGAAAATCTAACTTATATTTTTCGAAAACTATTGCGATTTCATTGTTGTTTATACTATTCCTGTATAACATAATGTATGCTTTATTACTACTTATCCCGCCGCCCAGTATAAATAAAATCCATATTAAGTACTATTAGATCTCGTATGTATGAGCTTTCATGAACCCTGAAAATTCTCTAAGTGTCTGGTACATATAATATAAAAAGCAGCACGGCAAGCGGGTATCTGTAGATTAACTAGGGAAAAATATATCTGTACCTGTAGAGATTCAAAAATACCCAAAAAATCGTTTTTGATGCCCTGAAATCAAATCAAATATATTGAAATATATACTCATTAGTTTTGACAGCTGCTATACCCACGCCGTACTTGATTTAAAAATAAAACAAACTTGATTATTTTGCGAGCTTTCAATTGATAATAAAGATGGGTAATATTTAATTCGTTTTTGCCACAGATCGTACTGATGCCAACCTGCCTACTTATAGATATGGTGTAGGTATACTATACTGATTTCGAACCGCCTTTAAATTTCCTATCGAACCTCCGTCTCACCTTGACTAAGTAGATCGGTCCCGTAAATTTCCTCCAAAGTTACCCCATTTTTTCGCTTTTATCATTTTTTTAAACGACGGCTTTGTCTCGATATTGCTGTTTTACGAACTTGTCCGAGATTTTCAGATGGAAAATCTGAGAAGACGTCACTGCTCAGGTTATAATCAGCTCTACCAAAAAGATGCGCCTATTTATCCCCTACGATAGAAGCATATTTCCCCGACTTACCATTATCGAGCGAGAGCGTGCCGATTTCGTCTACCAAAACTGGATATTTTCAGTATTCCGATTTTCACCAAATTTTCTTCAAGTTTAATTTTATGATAGTTTGCTACCTTGTTGAAGCAAATAGTAAATTGTAAAGTTGTGAAAAATATTTTAGCGTTTTTGAATCCGCTCTGCTTTTGTTACTTTAAAGTAAGAGCACCGTTGGTGGTTAACTCAATTTTCAAAAAATTGCAACTGTTCAAATTTTTATTAGATACGGTTGTTTTTTTGTAAGAACTCGGAGGCATCGATGTGCTTTTAGGAAAATATACCCCAGTACTTCAATGCATTTTGCTGATTTATAATAAAATTTAACGGCGATAAATGTAATTTGCTCCCATATTTTTGAAAACATCGCCCGATAAGAATATCTATGCTTTTTCAATTTGTTTTTTGTCGAAAACTTGCAAATTCATATTTCAATTTTTTCGAAAGTTATAGCGTATGACGGGAAATTCTAAAAAAGTCGAAAATAACATTTGTTTTTCATTAATAGAGGAAAAACCAAAAATGATACGATGATCAGTTTAGTACTTTGGTACCGTTCGAGAGCCAGAAATATGCTCTAAAAACATGCCATATTTGAAAAGTTTATCTGAAGCGTTTGTGAGATATAACGACAGAAAAGCAACAATGTACCAAGAGGTTCTGACACCATACCGACGAAATTTGAATTCTGGGAAGGACATAATAAACTCTCGTTGAGTCGAATAACACTCGCCACCTATTATACCATTGGCATATGGTTTTTAATATTAAGATTTGTTAGTATAAGGAAATATTAAATTATGAGGAAAAATAATTTTTTTAACAGCTGTTTTTCACGAAATCCGTAAAAAGTTACAATAATCTGTAACAATCTCATTTAAAAAAAAGTAGCTGTTCAAAAGTTACAAAGACTAGACTTTTTTTGACAGCTGCCAAAATATTTGTATAAAATAAATTACGCCGTTAAAAGTTACATGGAACTATGAAAAACATATATGAACGTTTTTAGCAGTTCAGAAATTACGGGGGAGAATAATTTTGCAAGATGACAATTTTTTTTTTTATATTAAATCGCCTCAAACAAACATATCTTAAACTTTTAAAAATTTAAGAAATTATGGGGTAAAAACATTTTTTTTTTGACAGATATATATGACAAAATATTTTTTGTAAGTAAATTCGTATTCAAACATTTGAAATTACACAAATTACTGCAAAACATTTCAGTGAAACCCGTTAAAAATTTACATTGGAACCAATTCTGACAGATTAAAATTTCTGATTTTTTGTTTTCATTCCGGATGTACATCCGTTCACTACTGTCGTTCTGAAAAGAACAGTTTTGTTGACATTTTGCCAAAATCACATTTGGCATTTTCTTAGCTTTCCCTCTCGTTTTGGTGACTGCGACGCTTTCTTTTATACCCCCACCCGGGGCCGAAGGATATATCTGAGCGGCCGTTGGTCGTTATTTATGTTTTCCGGATGATGCTGTTGTTGCACTAATTGCGATTGATTTTTTGTGATGTTAGATTTGTCGTTTATTGTCTTCCATACTGTTGGTAGTTTTAATGATTCGTCCCCTCAGATTATTCTAGTCTTACGATGTTCTGTATTGGCAATCTCCCTACCCATCGGAATTTATTTTGTGGCCGGTTTTCTGATTATGTAGGAATAGAACTGAGGTTGTTTGATGTTTCTGATGCTGAATTTATGCTCTTCCACTGTTGCTGATATTCGCCTGTTAGTTTGCCCCACGTACATCTTTTTACAGTCCTAGCACGGAATACTGTATATCCATGGTTTTCCAGTTTGATTTCATCTATTGGGTTTTCAAAGTAGTTTACCTATAGTTGTTTGTGGCTTGTGTATTATTTGTATGTTGTTTTTCCTAAGAATTCTTCCGATTCTGTCTGTTGTGTCTTTTACATTATGGTAAGACTACTTGTTGCTTTCCCGGCTCTTATTTTTTGTTGTTCGTTGTTCGGGAATCCTGTGCATTCATAGCTTTCTCTATGGTGCGATTTGCCATTGCCATTTCTCTTTAAAGCACTAGATATTATATTAAGTTTGTTTCGTCTGTGTTTCAGTTCATCGCGTGGATCTGGATATTAGGGCATTTTGCCACAGCTTGAATTTGGGCTGGATGATGATGTGATCTCGTATTTAAATATATGTCTGTATGTGTTGGTTTTCTATACACGGTTTATTCGAAATGTCCGTTATGCAATTTTATGACCAGAACATCTAAAAATGAAAGCTTGAAGTTTCTTGTTTTCTTCTAACTCTAGAGTAAATTGTATTCTGTGGTGGATTGAATTTACGTGAGTCAAAAAATTTTTCGAGTTCTGTATGACATGTTGCCATATAATAAATATGTCATCCACATAACGAATCCATCAGGGTAGATTCACACTATAATGTCGATCACGGTTCGTTCTCGGTCTGGTAAAATATTATCAAGTAAGAAATTATGTGTGCATTCATACAATCCGTAACAATCCAGTTCCGGTCGAATAGAATTCAAGTCACTATCAGTCTTGAAGAAATTTTATTTGAGCGGGGTCGAACTTGTTACGGCATGTACCGATAGTGTGAATGCTTATTTTGTTCCCGGTTCAGTCAGCTATTACCCGCTGAAGCGACAAGAGCATCAAATGTAATTAATGTAAGTTTAAAGATTTGATCGAATTCCTATTTAATAATTTAAAACATAAGTGGATGGAGGTGCTATGCCCGCATTGTTTTGAATTGTGATTTTTTTATATAGAAGTACAAATTTTTGCGAAGAATATTTTGGATTTGAAATGCATTTAATATTTAAAAATTAAATAGAAAATATAGACTGATTAATATATTTATTACACGGCAGTTTATACAACATATTTTCATTACGAATTTATAAGAATTAAAATTTTGTTAGATAACTTTGGGAGTGATTTTCTTTAAAATCATTTCAGACGTACACCAATCCAATCGACAGTATTGTAAAAATGTTTCTTTATCATTAATTAAATGACGATAGAGAGTATAGTATTCTCCTTCCGTTTTTCGTTGCAATAAACTTAGATGCACCCACATTTTTCTCCTTGCTTCATGTTTTCTTCTTGTGTCGATATTATCTTCTTTATCAACAATAAGCGATATAATAGCAGTAGTAAATAATAAAAGCAATTAATAATTGTGTTACGTTAATTTTATTACTAATTACGAATCAAATACATCCGACTTTGATTATTGAACGGTTCAAGACTAAATCGTGAACTGAGTCAGATTGTATAATGTGAACATGATTAGACTTTACCAGACCGAGATCGGACCGAGAACGTACCGTGATCGACATTATAGTATGAATCTGCCCTAATTTGGGCTTTGTTGAGAAAATGTTAGATCGAATTCATTTTTCTTTTTTCTCGGGAAGCAGTATAAGTTTGGGAATTTCCGTAATATGTAGGATATTATAATTTAAACAAAAATTTTAATCTGTCAGAATTTGTTCTAATGTAAATTTTTAATGGGTCTCACTACCTAATGTGATTTTAACAGCGCAAATGAGGAAGAAAATGAGATTTTCCAAAAACAATTGTTTTCCCTATGACATCCGAGCCATTCACAATGATCAAATATAACTACTAAGAATTTCATGCTTAAAAAAAATATTCTGACTGCTGTCAAAAAAAAATGTTTCCCCGTGAATTTTGAAATTTTTATATACGGTTTTCACAGTATATAAAATTTTAATAATTTGACAGATGCCAAAAAATGATTTTTTCCTCGTCACTTTTCAGATGAGTAAAATTTTTAAAACGGTTTTCACCGCAATGTACGCAACTTCTATTTTAATATTTTTTTAAATATCTTAAAAGTTGTCTAAAAAATTGTTTTTTCTCCGTGACTTTTGAAATGCTTAAAATTTTGAAATTCGGTTTTTACAGTTTAATGTCATTTTTAGAGGCGTTATTTATTAATAAAAAAAATATTTTGACAGCTCTAAAAAAATTGTCCTTTTTTCGTAACCTCTGAATTACTTAAAATTTTTAAATAGGATTTTCACAGTTCCATGTAACTTTTAGTAGTGTAGTTTATATGAAATATATTTTGAGGTATGTCAAAAATGCGTAATTTAGTTAAAAAAAATTGTCCTTTTTCCGCAACTTCTGAATTACTTAATGATTTTTTGATTACTTGAAACATTTAATGGCGTAATTTATAAAAAAAAACAAATTGATACTTGTAAAAAAAAAATTTTTCCCATAATTTCTAAACTGCCTTAATTGTTAAAATATAGTTCAAGTTAAAGATATGTCTTTTATATATATATATATATATATATATATATATATATATATATATATATATATATATATATATAAATAACCGTATTTAAAAAGTTCAGTTCAGGGCGAAAAACGATTTTTTTTGACAAATGTCAAAATATTTTTTTTAAGTAAATTACGCCACTAGAAGTTGCATGGAACGTTGGGAACAGTATTTAAAAATTGTAAGTAGTTTAGAACTTCAAAGTCAATTTTTTTTTAAGTTAGAACTGTAAAAATGTTATTTAGAAATTTTAATCAGTTCAAAAGTTACGGCGAAAAAACAATTTTTTCCACACTGTCCAGTATATTAAAGAATGCGCCTTTAAAAGTTACATGGAACTGTTAAAACTGTATTTAAAGATTTCAAGCAGTTTAAATTCATAAGGCAAGAACGATTTCTTGACCGCTGTCAAAATATTAAAGACAAAAATACGTCACTAGAAGTTACATAAATCTGTGAAAACCGTATTTAAAAACTTTAAGCAGTTCAATACCCACAGGGAGAAAACAATTTTTTTTGTTTGTAAGTCATATTTTGTTTATAAATTACGCCTCTAAAAGTTGTAATTCTATCTACTACCGAAAACCGCAAATCGAGACTTGGAATCCTTTAAAAGTTCCAATAAAGAGGTTTTATCTCATTGGAGGTACTTTTGGGCTCAGTAAACTTTTCCTCGTCAGGAATATTGTTTTCGAAAAAAAAAAACCGTGAACTGTCTGAAATTTTAATACAACAGTTTTTTTTTAATTTTGACGGCTTTCCGTTATTTCCGGTCCGATTTCACGAAACTTTTTTCAAGTTTGTTTTTATGATATTTTGGCACCGTTGCTAGTTAGCGGAATTTTCAAAAAATGTTTTAAAAATTTTGAATTCAACTTTTTTAGTTTTTATTTGATAAGGTCGGTTTTAGTCGGGACGATATGCTTTAAAAAAATACCACAGAACTTCGGGGCATTTTGCTGATTTGTAATAAAATTTAATGTTGGTCAGTGGCGGGCGAATACCACTAAACCGAAAAAAAATTAATGCTTATTCCCAAGTAGTTTTTCTTCTGAATCATTTAGCTGCAAACGCATTTTGGTACCTTTTTGCCTCCTCATTAATTTTGCCTTATGGCAATTTTCAATAAAAATAATTTTTAGCGGGCCACAGCAAAAAATCAAAAAGAAAAATTAAGAAAATTGAATATGTTTTAAAGAAGTGGAGATAAATGTAAGTTGTACACACTCTTTTGAAAATGTTGTCCTAAAAGAGTTTTTTCTTTTATCTATGCTCTTTCAGAATCCTTTTCTATTTTGTCGAAAACTTGAGCCATTTGATCACCAGAGCGCATTCAATAGACCCTCGTTTTTGACCAAAAGAAGAGGTTCAAAAATAAAAACAAAAATACTTCTGAATCTTCGATCGCGTTCATTTTCAATGACCGCAAAAATTAACGTCTCCTAAAAGTTTCAAATCGATATTTCACTTGTAAAAAAAACATTTTTTTTTTTTAAATAGACGACAAACTAAAAACGATACGAAGATCCGTTTGGTACCGTTCCAAAGCCCCAAGTGTGCTCTGTGTTTATCTGAAAGCGTTTCCGAGATACACCGACCGAAATGTAAAAATGCACCAAAAGTACGCTGTGACACGACACCGACGATGACACGAATACAGAAGTTCTGAAAATGGCACGCGCATAATAAATTCCCGTTGAAGTGAGAGTTTATAACAATTGGCTATTGTATTTTTGTCTCATAGCGCTTCTTTTTACTTTCCACATAAGAGGAAAGTATTGTAATCGTAAAAAATCTACTTCCGAGATTTTCTCAGATCTTTACGTTTCTTCCGCTTATCTGTTCGCGGCATAGAACAAAAACCACTTACCCTATTTACTTCAAAATTTGGTTAAAAATTAAAGGTCAGCAGTCAGTCAAAAAGTTGCAGAAAAATTAGGTGTGACATGGCCATGGAATGGTAAAATTTTACTACGAATCCAAGATAGCGAAACAAAATGGCGGCCTAATAACTTCATCGGTTATTTTCATATTTTGTGCAAAAATGTAGTGTTTAGGCATAAACTGGTAAAAATGTTGATACAAATCCAAAATGGCGAACTAATTAAATGTTCAAAAGTTCTTTATCTTTAAAGTTTACACAAAAATCAAGAGTGATAAAAATGTTTTGGTGAGGGGTCGTTATGGTGGAACAAAATGGCGGTCTAATGAAATGTTTAAACAGTATCAAAAAACTACTTGTCAATCATCTATAGCAAAACAAAACGTCGGCCTAATTAAACGTTTTACTAAGTCGGTAAAATTCCACTTTCTAGATCTAAAATAAAATAAGAAGGAAATTAATAAATGTCATAACTGATTTTTTGTAGATTATTTAACAAAAAATAAAAAATATAAAGTGTGTGTGTGGCAGCGTTGCGTGAAGTGGGTGCGTTTATGCTGGTGAACTATTCAGTGGAATTTACGACTTAAATTATGAATTGGTGCTAACTAGTTGCAGTAACGTCAACAATTGCAAGAACAATATTAATTTACGGGTAATTCATGGCTTCGCATCTGTTTTTCAAATAATTAGAAGCCTGGCAAGATCTATCCTATTTACCCCACGTTATCTGCCCGGGTAGGAGTGATACAGTGTTGCCACGATGGCGCCGTCGGATGGTGATCCCGGAAGTAACTCAGGAGAAGATGACACTAATTGTAAGCAATGTACGAAACCTGCTCTAGACGAAGAATTATCAATTTACTGCAAAGGCATTTGTCGAGTATGGCAAGCAGCGTGTGGAAACATTATGAAACAAATGAATCAAATAGAGGCATACAAGAATATTATAATATGGATGTGTCAGATTTGTAAAGGAAAAAAACTTGACCATACTTTCTTGAAAATGGATAATAATAATTTTTTGGATAAATTAACTTTTAATCGAAAAGAAACTGAACGAAATAGAACACAGCTACCTCATCATATGCGGGCATAGTGTTAAATGGAAACAGGAGCAACTATAAAGAACAACTGGTGTCACATGTAAAAACACTTTTAATGAAGCCAATACGAACGCTGAGGGATTTTAAAAGAACGATAGAGAAAGTCTTGAAAAAATATTTAAGTTTACAAAGAAAAACATGCTAAAGGATTATGACATACAAGTTAAAGAGCAATATAAACCAAGACTAAAGCTCACTGGACTACCAAAAGAATATAAAGATGGACAATAGCTCTTTTGTGATTTGACAATCGGCACAACATATAACAAAATTGGATTTAGGCTGGTACCATTGTTTTGAAGACTTAAAAATTTAAAGGTTCTTCAATTGTGGTATATTTGGACACAAAATGTCTGATTGCATTGATTGCAACAACCAAAAATAGTGTTCATATTGTGCGTAAGTTCAATGCAACTCGCCAATTTGAACACGATAGTGAAAGTGAGGAGGAGTGTCCTGTTTTTGCCAAGAAGTGTCGTGTAGCTAGAGAAAAAGTAAATTATAACGCTATAATAGAATTGAATAGTATTTTTTAAATAAATCTGCGCTCTCTTTGTTAAAATAGTTATGTATTTTAAATTTGTAATTAATGGTTTTAATCCATAATGATAAGATAAATAATGATATTTTTAAAAATTAAACTGAATCAATTTGTATTGATTCAATTAACGTTAAAAACTTAATTGCAGATAACAGAGTATTGTATTGTTAATTTAAACATAAGAAGCAGTAAGCAACCTTTCGATTATTTATTGACATTTTTGGAGATATACAATTGTAAATTCTTTAATATAACTGTTCTTGGGGAATGTTGGATTATTGATATCTTTTAATATACCTAATTTTATTAGTCATTATGATTTTTTAAATTGTAATAAAAGCACTAGTGTATTTATCCTTATTAATTCAAACATTAATGCTAATATTACTGACATTAAATTAAAGAGTTCAAACATTTCTTTAAATAGAATAACTCTTACATTTAATAACCTAACTTACGTTATCAATGCAGTGTATAGTATCATGTTCCAACGTTGATCTTTTTTTCAGGATTTGAATGATTGTTGGCCAACCATACTGAGATCTTAATAGGGGACATTAATATAAATTTGCAAGAAACTAATATAATTACCACTGAATATACAGCTTTACTGAACCACCATGGATTCTGTTCATGTGTTAATATTCCTAACAGAGAGAATAGTACAGGGTGTTCCAGCGAAGACTGAACAGGGACCTATTTTCGACCTTCCTTGTATTTAGGAAAAATTCAAAATAGCCAATCGATGTATTTTTTCTTGTAGAATCCAAAAATGTCATCGAAAAAATATTTGAACCAGAAACAAAAGAGTTACGCTATGCATCAGGTGTTTTTTAAATGGAATGTATCGTTTTTTATACGATTTTTGGAAAGAGTGATTTTTTTTATGTCCGTTCTGATTAAAAGATTTGATTTTGCGATAGCTGTTTATATTACATTTTAATGTTTTACAAACTAAAATTTTAGCTTCACCTGTTTAAAATATACGATAGGTTGGTATAGGTGATCAAGGTAAAATGACGTTTGAATGCTTTGTCAATAAAAATTGACATTATTTTAATTATTGTCGAAGTCTTCACCTAAAAAATATATATTTGACTCTGATCGAAATGAAATACTCTTTGGACGAGAGACAGATTGTTATGCTATTTTACAAGTGCCAAGAAAATGCAAGAGAAACAAGAAGAAGATTTATTGCAAATTTTCATAGAAATATATCCATCAATACAATTCTAAGGATAAAAAACCTATTTGAGGAAAATAAAACTTTACATGATAGAAAAAGAAATTTACAAAGAAGAAGAAATCGAGACCAGGCCTTTATAAATTATTTTCAAGTTAATCCAACCAAATCTATTTCGGATGCAGTTTGGGAAGTTCAGTACGGTGGCGGTGTAAGGCGCAGAAGAGTTACCCGAGGGACTGTTCACAGGACTCTGAAAATTCATAAATTTAGGCCTTTTCGTATCCTTCCACTTCAGCACCTAACACCGGCACAAAAAGAACTTCGCTTCCAATTTGTTTCTCAAATGGTAATTCGGCAAGAAAACGAAGACCCTGATTTATTCAAAAATATTGTGTGGACCGACGAAGCTACTTTCACAACATCGGGAGTATTCAACAGACATAATAGTCACCACTGGGCCGTTGAAAATCCAAAAAAGTTCCAGATTATTAAATTTCAAGGGAGGAATTCTATTCATGTTTGGTGTGGGATAAAAACAATAAAATTTTGGGACCAATATTTTTTAACGGGACTTTAAATGGGCACAGATATTATGAGTTTTTAGAAAACGAAATTGAAAATTTTTTGGAAGACTTACCATTGGCAGAATATCAGAATTTAATTTGGCAACATGATGGGGCGCCTCCTCATGCCGTGCATGATGTGGTTCAATTTTTAAATCGGCGCCATAACGAATGGATAGGACGAAATGGAACATATGCTTGGCCGCCCAATAGCCCCGACCTCTCAGTTTTGGATACATTTCTTTGGGGCCATTTGAAGAACGTCGTATACAGACAACGAAACGAAAATATTCAAGAGATCATGGGAAAAATTGTCGATGAAATAAACCGCCTTAACCAGGAAAATCATATTGTAACAGCAAGTTTAGAAAGGCTACAAAGGGGTTATCGATGTTGTTTCGAGAAAAACGGCGGTCACATTGAAAACTTATGTTATTAGTAGTTTTATTTTATTATTTAATAATTATTTTTTATTGAATTTCTTTTTCTATCATGTAAAGTTTTATTTTCCTCAAATAGGTTTTTTATCCTTAGAATTGTATTGATGGATATATTTCTATGAAAATTTGCAATAAATCTTCTTTTTGCTTCTCTTGCATTTTCTTGGCACTTGTAAAATAGCATAACAATCTGTAGTCTCTCGTCCAAAGAGTATTTCATTTCGATCAGAGTCAAATATATATTTTTTAGGTGAATACTTCGACAATAATTAAAATAATGTCAATTTTTATTGACAAAGCATTCAAACGTCATTTTACCTTGATCACCTATACCAACCTATCGTATATTTTAAACAGGTGAAGCTAAAATTTTAGTTTGTAAAACATTAAAATGTAATATAAACAGCTATCGCAAAATCAAATCTTTTAATCAGAACGGACATAAAAAAAAATCACTCTTTCCAAAAATCGTATAAAAAACGATACATTCCATTTAAAAAACACCTGATGCATAGCGTAACTCTTTTGTTTCTGGTTGAAATATTTTTTCGATGACATTTTTGGATTCTACAAAAAAAAATACATCGATTGGCTATTTTGAATTTTTCCAAAATACAAGGAAGGTTGAAAATAGGTCCCTGTTCAGTCCTCGCTGGAACACCCTGTACATGGCATTTGTGTATTGATCATATATTTTTAAAGCACAAACTTAAGAATAATACGCTTGACTATCAGTCTTATGTATTCAAACGGATATCACAGATCACTACCCCATTGTTTTGAATATAAAAGCTAGAATTCCTCAAAAAAGCCACATTAATAATGAATCTATAACTAGAACTAAAGTTGATTATAATAAACTAAATAACTTAGACTAGAAAATTGACAGGAAGTTCTGAATAATAATAATCCAATATCTGCTACCCAAAAATTCATACCTTTTCTGAATAAGTATCTTTCGCAAACAAAATTGACCAAAAATATTAGAAAAACAAATAAAAAGCTAAAACCTTGGATTACCTTAGGAATAATAAATTCTATAAAGTGTAGAGACAAATTAAAAAAACTTTTATTAAAAAATTATAGTATCCGGCTTAGAACTCAGTATAAGAATTACAGAAATTCATTTTAAAAAATTATCAATAATACAAGAAATCTTACTACAAAAATCAAATTAACATAAATTATAATAATTTTAGAAAAATATATAAATTAATTAAAGATGCCACCAATGAAAAAAAAGATAATAAATCAAGCAAGATCCAAATAATAAATAGTAATGGTGAAGTATTCTCAAACGATAACGACTTGGCACACTATTGTAATGGTTTTTTTACTACAATTCGGAAGAATATGTCTAAAAAAATTAAAGTTCCTGCTAATACGATTAAAATTGCCTATAACAATATTCGGTCTATGTATCTTAAGTCCGTAAATGACAAAAAAATTGCACATTGATTAATTAGAAAACAATGAAACAATCAAAGCTACTCATATGTATATAGTAAAAACTCTTGCCTGTATTATTAATCTAGTTTTTAAAACAGGAGTTGTTCCTGACTGTTTTAAGACCTCTATCGTGTCTCCAATATATAAATCAGGAAATAGTAATGAAATTACAAACTATAGGCCAATCAATTTGATTAATAACTTCAGTAAAATTTTTGAAACAGCACTTAAAAAAATAAATTATATGATTTTCTGAAAATGAGTAAAGTATTATCTAAACAGAAATTTGGCTTTCTCAATGGTATTGGCACAACTGACGCAATGTCGCAACTTCTAAATGAAATAACCAATAATATGAATCTTGATAGAAAAACATTGGCAATATTTCTTGATTTAGCAAAGCCAATCGACACCGTGCAGCATACTGCCTTTTTGGATACTCTATCTAAGTATGGCGTTCGTGGCACGGTACTGAATGTCGTTAAACCCTATCTATTAAACAGATAGCAAGTTGTTAGAATAAATAATCTCATCAGCAATACATCTAGTGTGATTATGGGAACTCCGGGGCACTGTCCTGAGTCCCTTATTATTCATTACTTTCATTAACCCACTACTCAGTCAGATTGAAATAGCTGGTACTATTTTATTAAATGCAGATGACCCTGTTCTGGTTTTTTCTGGTAGACATGAATGGAGGTCAGGGATAGTGCTGAAAAGGGAATAAGGATCGTTATGAAGTGGTTTAACTCCTTTTGTCTTCCCCTTAAAGTAAAAAAACTAATTATCTGGCTTTCACTCTTACTAAACACTTAAAATGGGACAAACAGATTGATACAGTTGTAAGGGGCGTAAGGGGTCTAATACATAAGTTTTATTTACTTCGAGAGTTTTTGAGTGAGAGAATTATTGTTTTAATTTAATTGAATCACTGATTTCATACGGTATTGTGATGTGGGGTGCAGTGGCGGCTATTCAGGTGAAGTAACTGAAGTGCTACTTCACCAGGAAAAATAAACAAGCAAACATCTAACTACATTTATTCACCTAATTGGCAAAAAACAAACTGTACATCCCGTATAAATATTTTACCTGACCGTTGGCGGCATATCTTTTTAAAACATTCAATCAAACTTTATTATAACAACTATAACAGTGGCGCAAACCGCTTCGACTTTGCTGGAGGTGCTATGTTTAGTTTAAGATGACGTCGAGCGCATGGAAGAATAATATTAACCAACGCCATACAAAGCTCTCGGTGAATTGCTGCCGCAGTACACTACACCCACGTGTCGTTCAGTTTGGGGTGGATGTTTGCTTTTATTTTCGCGGATTTCGCTACAACCGGTGAGTTCCTTTGCAGTTTGCTTGACTGTTTTGTGTTATATTTATTTATGGTGTGGTTACAACTTTATTTGGTGTCGGGTTTATTAATGTACATTATTAGTTGACTATAATATTTTCGCTTTAAAATGAATCCGATCACGGATGTGGTTTGCATTTTGTTGAAAACCCCATTTAATCTATGGAAGGAACAAGATCAGATGCATTTATTAAATATAGGGCAGCCAAGGTTTGACTTGACAATTTCCGCTAAAAAACAAATAAAAAAGTGGCAGAACATGCAATGTAAGTTTTAAGTCATCCTGTTTTTCGATGGTTATGTAGTAGTCAAATATTACAAAAATTGTTTTACTGGCCTTGTTTAGTATTTTCCAATCAATATTCAGTGTGGAATAAGCAAGGATTTGCAGATATGTTAAATAGATCAAGGTCTTCAAATAAATGCTAAAAACATTTGTAAAATAATCAAAAGCACTATATAGACTGTTTATGTGCTTGATAATTGACGCAGTGTTGTACCTTGCAAAACAAGAGTTAGCCTTTCAATTTACTGCAAGGGCATTTGTCGAGTATGGCAAGCAGCGTGTGGAAACACTATGAAACAAATAAATCAAATAGAGGCATACAAGAATATTATAATATGGATGTGTCAGATTTGTAAAGGAAAAATACTTGACCATACTTTCTTGAAAATGGATAATAATAATTTTTTGGATAAACTAACTTAAATCGAAAAGAAACTGAACGAAATAGAACACAGCTACCTCATCATATGCGGGCATAGTGTTAAATGGAAACAGGAGCAACTATAAAGAACAACTGGTGTTGCAACAGGATTTGCAGATATGTTAAATAGATCAAGGTCTTTAAATAAATGCTAAAAACATTTTTAAAAAAATCAAAAGCACTATATAGACTGTTTATGTGCTTGATAATTGACGCAGTGTTGTACCTTGCAAAACAAGAGTTAGCCTTTCGCGGCCATGATAAGAGCAGCGAGTCAATAAGCAGGAGGAATTTTAAAGAGGTTTTAGGTTTATTAATATCGAGAAGTGCCCAAGAACTAAAAGATCATCACGAAAAAATTAAAAATGTTTTTACTGGTGACTCGAAAATAGTCGAAAACTATTCAAAATGAAATAATTGAATGCATTTCTGATTATCTAAATTATCATGTAAAAAATGAAATAATGAACACACAGTTTTTCTCTGTGCGAGTGGAGGACACCACTGATATTACGCAAACCTCCCAGTGCTCCATAATTTTAAGATACGTTAATTCAGAAGGTTCAGTAGTTGAGAGATTCTTAGGATTTTATAATGTCAGCTCCGATAAAACGAAGGAAAATTTATTCTCTATTGGATCAAATTTTGGACCAATTTGACTATAAGCATAAATTAATAGGGCAGTGTTACGATGGCGCAAGTGCGATGTGTGGGCCTTCAAAAAAAAAAATAAAATAAAAAGCCCCGCAGGCTGTATTTGTCCATCGTCTGTTAACCTTGTGATGCAGCAAAGTCTAAAAAATATTCCTAAATGTCAAATTTTTTTGCAAACCTTAGTGGTATTGCCTCATTTTTTCATCACTCAGATAAACAAACGTATGCTCTTACATTTGCATCTACAAGGCGTATACCAACAATTGCAGAAACTCGTTGGTCTTCAAATTCGAAGTTAGTAAAAGTGATTGTTCAAGACTGGAATAAATTAAAACACAAAAAGTCAACGACTTAAAAATGAACTCTGTTTTATTTTTGCCAATGAGAGTAGCATATAAACTGTTTTCCCTTATTTTGACAATACCGTCGACAAGTATTTCAGTGGAAAGAAGTTGCCTCAAACGTGTAAAAAACTTATTTAAGAAATACAATATCTCAAGAAAGATTTACTTCTCTAGGCAATATTTCAATTCAAAAGGAATTTCTGGAGGATATCGGGGCAACTCATTCATTTTATGAGGATGTTAAAAATAAATTTGCTGCTATGAAGGTTAGGAGAATTGATTTAGCATACAAAATTTAGGTAAGTCGTAAAAAATATTCTATTCTAGAAAAAAATTATTGCGATATTTTCTTGCTTCATTTGTACTTCACTTACTTTTTCACCCGCGAGCTGCCACTGGTGGGGTGGTTCGTATAAATCGACTTTGAATCCTCTTAAAATCATACAAAATTATATCCTTAAAATTATCTATAAAAAACTTAGGCTTCATCATACTCCATTGTTGTACTCTGATAATATTTTAAATGTTAGATGTCTGTATATATTAAGCTTATGTAAATTTGTGTTAAAAAATAGCAATAAAGACCGCATTATTCATAACTACAGGAGAAAACAAATTAGTTTGAAACAATTTAAAGTTAGCTTATAGACACAATAGTCTCATTTTGGAATCAATTACCGATATGGGCCATAAAATATTTAACTGTTTACCTATAAATATTAAATAAGTAATATGTACACAAACAAAACTTTTAATAAAAAATACTCTACATTCATATATCGAAACAATGATTCTCAATTTCCTAGGCTCTGTTGAAATGTCTTTGAGCTATTTTCTGGTGAGGTTTTATTTGGATGTGGTTAGGAGATTGAGTTTATATTTCTTCTTCTATACTGTTCATATACAACCCATCAAAAAGAAGTAAAAAACATAATTTTAAAATTGTATGTTCCTTATAGTTATGTCTGTGATTAAAATTGCATTATTGTTTTTTTTAGAATTAATTAATGGAACTCTAATATTTGAATACCAGTTTGTAGAGATTTATCTCATTGTACAATAGCACATACAGGTACTCGATACCTAGGTGCTTCTGCATATTAATTAAATGTGTAAGATGTCATTAATTACATATGCCTAAAATGTAATTCTTGTTGTAAATAAAAATAAATTAAAATAAATTAACAACAAATAAAAACAAAATTTAAAAAATGGTATACATTTTAGCACATACTGGTACTCGATACCTAGGTGCTTCTGCATATTAATTAAATGTGTAAGATGTCATTAATAACATATGCCTAAAATGTAATTCTTGTTGTAAATAAAAATAAATTAACAACAAATAAAAACATAATTTTAAAAAATGGTATATTCGAATATCGAAGCTTATCTAGGTTTTTTAATCTAGTAGGTATGGTAAGTAAATAAAAATTTGTATGTACGTACGGATGATGTTAGATCTGGACAAAAAAGTTTTGGAAATGAAAAATGTATATTTTTTAAAACTGAACCATTATTAGATAGTAAAAAAAAACAAATATATATATATATATATATATATATATATATATATATATATATATATATATATATATATATATATATATATATATATATTTGTTTTTTTTTAATATCGAATAATGGTTAAGTTTTAAAAAAATATACATTTTTCATCTCCAAAACTTTTTTGTCCAGATCTAACATCATCCGTACGTACATTAATTACATATGCCTAAAATGTAATTCTTGTTGTAAATAAATATAAATTAAAATAAATTAACAACAAATAAAAACAAAATTTAAAAAATGGTATAATGGAATATTATATATATATATATATATATATATATATATATATATATATATATATATATATATATATATATATATATATATATATATATATATATATATATATATATATATATATATATATATATATATATATATATATATATATATATATATATATATATATATATATATATATATATATATACATATATAAAGCCTAACACTAGAGAATGTTAAATATGAATTAATTACTCCCTTGTACTGTAATAATAATGGAACTCTAATATTTGAATACCAGTTTGTAGAGATTTATCTCATTGTACAATAGCACATACTGGTACTCGATACCTAGGTGCTTCTGCATATTAATTAAATGTGTAAGATGTCATTAATAACATATGCCTAAAATGTAATTCTTGTTGTAAATAAAAATAAATTAAAATAAATTAACAACAAATAAAAACATAATTTTAAAAAATGGTATATTGGCATATCGAAGCTTATCTAGGTTTTTTTATCTAGTAGGTATGGTAAGTAAATAAAAATTTGTATGTACGTACGGATGATGTTAGATCTGGACAAAAAAGTTTTGGAAATGAAAAATGTATATTTTTTAAAACTGAACCATTATTAGATAGTAAAAAAAAATAAATATATATATATATATATATATATATATATATATATATATATATATATATATATATATATATATATATATATATATATATATATATATATATATATATATATATATATATATATATATATATATATATATATATATATATATATATATATATATATATATATATATATATATATATATATATATATATATATATATATATATATATATATATATATATATATATATATATATATATATATATATATATATATATATATATATATATATATATATATATATATATATATATATATATATATATATATATATATATATATATATATATATATATATATATATATATATATATATATATATATATATATATATATATATATATATATATATATATATATATATATATATATATATATATATATATATATATATATATATATATATATATATATATATATATATATATATATATATATATATATATATATATATATATATATATATATATATATATATATATATATATATATATATATATATATATATATATATATATATATATATATATATATATATATATATATATTTGTTTTTTTTTTAATATCGAATAATGGTTAAGTTTTAAAAAAATATACATTTTTCATCTCCAAAACTTTTTTGTCCAGATCTAACATCATCCGTACGTACATTAATTACATATGCCTAAAATGTAATTCTTGTTGTAAATAAATATAAATTAAAATAAATTAACAACAAATAAAAACAAAATTTAAAAAATGGTATATTGGAATATCGAAGCTTATCTAGGTTTTTTATCTAGTAGGTATGGTAAGTAAATAAAAATTTATATGTACGTACGGATGATGTTAGATCTGGACAAAAAAGTTTTGGAGATGAAAAATGTATATTTTTTTAAAACTGAACCATCATTAGATATTAAAAAAAAAAATATATATATATATATATATATATATATATATATATATATATATATATTAACTTGTGCATTAATAGATTTCTCTATGGTGCGATTTGTGTAGCTATTTTTCTTTAAAGCACTAGATATTACCTTAAGTTCGTTTTGTCTCGTCTGTGTTTCAGTTAGTCGCACGGATCTAGATATTAGAGTATTTGCCACAGCTTGAATTTGTGCTGGGTGATGATGTGATTTTGCATTTAAATATCTGTCTGTATGTGTTGGTTTTCTATACACGGTGTATTCGAAATGTCCGTTATGTAGTTTTGTGACCAAAACATCTAAAAATGGTAGTTTGTTGTTTTCCTCTAACTCTAGAGTAAATTGTATTCTGGGATGGATTGAATTTACATGAGTCAGAAATTTTTCGAGCTCTGCATGACCATGTTGCCATATAATGAATATGTCATCCACATAACGAATCCATAATTTGGGTTTTAAACTTGCTTTCTCAAGAGCTTCTTTCTCGAAGTATATCATAAATAAATTCGCGACTACTGGTGATAGCGAGGACCCCATTGGAGCACCATCCATTTGTTTATACATTTGCCCGTTGAAAGAAAAATAAGTATTTTTGAGGCAATGCTCCGAGAGTTCTATTATATGTGCCTGGAAATCCTCGTTCATAGCAATCTTGTCCAATGCTTCGTCGATGGGAATACTGGGATATAACGATTTGACATCTAGGCTTGCCATGATATCGTTTTTTTCAAGGACGATATCTCGTATAATTCGAGTGAAATGCTCCGAGTTTTTTACAAATGAATCAGCTTTTTCTACAGTTGGTTGCATAATTTTAGAAAGGTATTTCTCCAGTTTTTGTAGCGGCGAATTAACAGCACTAACAATAGGTCTGATAGGCGCCCCTGGTTTGTGTATTTTTGGTAAACCATAGAGTTTAGTACATCTGCTCGACTTTTCCCGTGGTATGATTTTTTGTTGAATTTCGGGGTTTATTGGTGAACTTTTTATTTTATTTTTAGTTGCTTTTTCTAGGTACGTTGTCGGGTCCCTTGGAACAGGCCTATAACAATTGTCTTGTAGGATATCCTGCATTTTTTGTACGTAATCTTGAGTATTCATAACAACAGTTGCGTTTCCTTTATCTGCTGGAAGGATTGTGATGTCTTTATTTTTTCGGAGGTTTATTAGGGCCCTTTGTTCAGTGGCATTTAGGTTTTGTTTTGGTGTTTTGCTTGATCTTAAAATTCTTGCCACCTCTTGTCGAATCTCCTCTGCTTTTGTTTCTTCAGAGGAGTCAAGGACAGCTTCCACTCCAGCTATTATTTCTTCTTTAGGAGATATCGCAAAATTAAAACCCTTACTCAGTACGGATTTTTCACTTTCTGAGAGACTGTAGGATGATATATTATGTACTAATTTATCGACGTCTACTGACGATTTTTGTGGCTGACTCGACTTTCTTAGAAGATTGTCATACTTTTTCGAAAGTTTATACATTTGCCCGTTGAAAGAAAAATAAGTATTTTTGAGGCAATGCTCCGAGAGTTCTATAATATGTGCCTGGAAATCCTCGTTCATAGCAATCTTGTCCAATGCTTCGTCGATGGGAATCTGTCTAAATATTCTTATTTGTTTCTGTTCGCCAAAAAGCCAAAGTTTCTATGCGATTCCACAATAAAGGGTGAATGATGTTACTTAGTTTAAGGTGTAACTTTAAAAGTTCTTTCTCTGTCTCGGCTAGTTGTTTTCCAGTTTGATGGATTTGTTCTTTTAATAACGCCTTACTAGCATTTTGAAGTATGGTGTTAGTTTTTCTAGTTTTAGTATGATAAGACAACCGGGTAAAAGTAGGAAGTAAATCGCTGTCACGACACTTAATTTGAAAGGTTAGATCACATAAAAGATTAGTTTTCTTACCTCTCAGTTTCTCATACATCTTGCTTGTCTTGAAAATCTCCTCCCCGTAGAGGTGTATAGTGTTGATTTTTACTCCTTCACGGATGGAAAAATACAATGTGTTTTCATTCCGGGTGTACATCCGTTCAATACTGTCGTTCTGAAAAGAACAGTTTTGCTGACGTTTCGCCAAAATCACATTTGGCATTTTCGAAGCTTTCCTTCTCGCGTCCGAATAGAGACTGAAGTGTTGGTGACTGCGACGCATCCTTCACATTTTTTATTTATAAGCATTTCTTTATGAAATACCATAATAACGAGTCATTTTTAATGATTCTAATAGTAGTGTGCCGTGAAAACAATTGAATCGAATATTAATAAAAGGGCACAAGTCCAGGTTTGGGCAAAAATTACATTCTGATCTCAATTATTTCTTTAAACCTAGACCGATTTGGTTTTAAAACGGCACGAGTCCCCCTTTACCCAATACGATATACGAGCCAATATAAGTTACCGTTTATTTTTAAAAGGGGTCATGTCATGTTGCGCCCTTTTAATAATACCTACTTTATGTACTCACCGCCACTTATTTTTTCCTCTAATGCGGACTGCAAAGATCTTGTTTCATTTTTGTTAGTACGTTTTTAGTTTGTTAATGTTTTTCGAGTGTAAGCATGTCTGGATAATTTAGAGCCCGGGAATAAAAAAAGAAAATCTACAATAAAGAAAAGTATGTACAAAATTTTACTGGCGTAGCCAGAAAAACTGTCTAGGGAGGCAGACAGTTAATTATGTTGTTCATTGAGTATAAAACCGAGGATATTTTATCATAAAATATATTTTCAATACAAATTCGAAACGCGCCTAGAAGGGAGGAAGCTGCCCATATTTGGCCTACTTCCCTGGCTGCGCCAATGCAGTAAAATATCATAAAAATGAGGAACGTTTGACAAAGCCTTCTATTCTGATCACAGGGGCAACCTGGTTTATTATTATTTTGTAAAAATTCCACTTCATTATAACTGTATTCGAGTAAATATTATTCACTTCCATTTCAACTTTAACTTAGAATCAGAAGCGCAAGAATAAAACTTCTGTCAAAGCAAACTATCATGGCGTCTCACAACAATTATTTTCATAGCGCACTACTATTAGAATCCATTGAAAATGACCTGTTATTATAATATTTCATAAAGAAATGCTTATAAATAAAAAACTTGAAGAGTTTGAGTTGAGAAAGTATACATTATTAGAAAGCTACTTTTATCAGCTTCCCTATTTAAAAAAATCGATTTGATATAAATATATATTTTCTTCCTTAGTACAAACTGAGGTTCCCCCATGGAAAATTTGCTTAAGTTGTGAGGTCCTTAACAAAGTTAGAACCGTATATGGATCTCACGTTGATACCAATCGACTACTAACAACCCAATTTACTATTTAAAACAAAAAAAAAGTGGACCTCACTTTTGTCTAAAATCCGTAAAACTAGTATACCGTAGTTCGTAGGTTTATTTACTGACGGCGCACAGACTAATATTTTAGCTCAAAACCTGGCCAAAAAGGCAAAATTTAAAACAACAGCAACAGACCTGTGGGTACGTATTTTTATTTGATAGATAAATATGATGTTGCGTAAAAAGTGACTTGTACGCGTGATCGTAATTTAGCAATTGTTTTTAAGAAAAATGCGTTGACAGAATTGTGTTGACAAGCATCATTTCGTTGCGATAATTTATAAATTGGCTGGTTATTTTGTGGCATAATTGATCATGGATATTGTTGCAGAAGGTATGTACATTGTATTAATTATTTCTGTGAATGTTAAAATCCTTCTATAGGGTGTTTTTGCCGACCCGCCATTCTTACAAAAAAATTGTCAGAATTTATAACTTTTTTGTATATAGTAATGGTTTTAAACATATGCAACTCATCGCAACAGCACAAACTTTACGGGTTATTAAATTTCAGTATATCTAGAATTACTATACTGTAGAAAAGTTTCCCCAAGTTTTCACATTAACCAGAAATTAAAGTTCAAATGTGATATGTCCAGTATAATATCATGACATGCGGTTACGGGCGAAAATCTACGGACACTCAACGTCAACTCAGCGTTTTCTGTCATATTTTATAAATATCCTCAATATATCAAAAGCAACCTAAGTGTCCGAAATTTTCTGTGCCCAACTGTATATTATGGCAACATACAGGGTGGCGCATCGGCAATGTACTTTTTTTATTATTACTGGGCGTCTTTGCAGATTCTGTCAAATCTATGACTCGAAGGGAACTGCATGATCGAGTGAGAGCGAGCGCAAAGAGACTATTTGATGAAAAACTAAACAGCTTAGAAGCAGAATTAGTTGCCATTACAAATTGCCCCCCTGAAAAACTTGCTATACTTCAAAATACCATTAAGAATTTTAAAACAGTTTATAAACGTAAATGGCTCTCGTGCAATAGTACAGAAAAACGTTTTTTGGAAAAACATCAACAATGGTAGGATGGAGGAATTACATTCCCTGCTGCCCCAGCTCCTTGCAGTTCCAAAGGTAGACCAAGTAAAGAATTTGCAGAACTAAGTGACCGATCAAAGCGCCGCAACACTATGGATCTTAGAATGAATGTCCCCCTTGATAAGTTGACATACGCGACACAGATGGGTCAGCGAGCTGCGGGTAATATTGAAACATCAAAAATAATTAAACATATTACCAAATCTCCAACTAGTGCGGGAAATTTTCGAAAGTTAGCCGCTATTGGTGACCAAAAAGCTACAGCGAAAAAACACACACCAGAAGAGGCATTGGCGATATTCGTCGAAGCTAATTTAACCATGAGTCAATACGATGTGATTCGTCAAGCAAATAAAGATATATACCCATGTTACAAATACGTTCAAAACGCTAAACACGATTGCTATCCCCCAAAAAGTATTGGAGAAACTTTTGCCGAAGTGAAGTTACAAGATTTAGTCGACCACACAACTTTGCGGCTGTGTAAATATTTGGAACCAGTTTTCGAGAACATCCAAGGCGAAAATTTCTGCTTATATTTAAGTGGGGTTGTGACGGCTCCAAGCAATGCGAATATAAGCAAAAATTTGAAGATAAAAGCGAGAGTGATGCTAACATTTTTCTAAGTTCCCTTGTGCCAGTAAGACTTATGTGTAGACAACAAATTGTATGGCAGAATCCTAACCCATCATCACCTAGATTTTGCAGGCCTATCAGAATGAGATTTGTCAAGGAAACTAAAGAAACCACTAATGAAGAGTTTGAATACGTGGAAAACCAGGCCAGAAATCTGTATCCAACAAATGTTAAAAATAATATCCAAATAAAGCGCAAATTATTGCCAACAATGGTGGACGGCAAGGTGTGCAATGCTGTCACAAACAATGCTTCGACAATGCGCTGCTACATATGTGGCAAAACATCCAAAAATTTCAATGACTTAACACAAAAAAGCACAGAAAAACCGGAAACTTTTCAATTTGGGTTGTCAATATTGCACGCCAGAATCAGGTTCTTCGAATTCGTACTACATTTATCGTATAAAGTAAAGGCAGGAGTACATGTAAGTCGCGTTACACTAAAAAGTGACAAAGAAAAAATTCAAACTGCCAAACAGAACATTCAAAAAGAGTTCCGCGAGAAAATGGGATTGCTGGTGGACATTCCGAAAGCTGGATTCGGTAATACTAATGACGGGAATTCGTCCCGTAGATTTTTCAACAATGCAGAGGAAGCAGCTGCTATTACAGGAATAGACTTTGAATTAATAACTAGATTTAAGATAATATTAGAAGTATTATCCTCTGGCTTCAAAATTGACGTGGAAAAGTTTTCTCTGTACACTATGGATTCGGCCAAGCTCTATGTAAATTTATATCCTTGGCAACCAATGTCACCAACTGTGCATAAAATTTTAACCCACTCGGCAAGTGTTATAACACATGCTTTATTGCCAATCGGTCAGTTGTCGGAGGAAGCTGCGGAAGCCAGGAATAAGCACTTCCGGCAGTACAGAGAAAGCTTTTCCAGAAAATTTTCCAGAAAGGAGTGTAACGAGGATGTGTTGAATAGGCTTTTGTTGACCTCAGACCCTTATTTAAGTAGCATAAGAGCTACGAAAAATACAAAAAAAAAGTTGTTTACAAAGGAGGCATTGGAATTCCTAAAAGCAGATATAGATGTTGATGATGATAGTGACATAGAGAATAGGCTGTAATCTTAATCTTAAACGAATAGGGGTCTTGTTTCGATTTTTTTTTTTAATTTAGGGTTTCGATATAAGCGGTAGATCTGTACCTCAGAGGTAAACTGTAGGTTTTAAGTCACTTTTTTTCAGATAATGAGATTTTAACTTCATTCTAGTTATCATAACTTCCTTTACCACTAAAATTTTTTTCAGGGTCCTGGCATTAAGCATAACCGAAATATACTCACTTTGATCCTATGTCAAGTCACTTAATTACACTAACTTACAAAATGTTTTTTGCCTTCCCTGAGAAATTAGGATTTAAGGACTTACAGTACAGTACAGTTTACCTCTGAGGTACAGAAATAGTAAATAGATATATACGTATTTTTTCTCTTTGTTGTATCTCAAAAACTGAAATTTGCTTATGTATGTCGATGTCATCATAAGGAAGCAGGCTCATAACCTAATACCATGCTTATAGTATATCTATGTATAAAAAACTAATAACCTTTTCGCTTCGCCTTCGTTATTAGTTTATTAGTTTTTGTACGTAAGTATCGATTTTTAGGATTATTCTATAATTTACCACAGAAAAATAACTTATTTTTCATTGACGCATATTTTATGTTTTAGTACTAATAATTTATTATTATATGTTACACTAGTGTTTTTATGTTGTTTTCGGCCAAATAGAATTTCATGTTAAACTAGAGAAGTTTTGTACCTATTCCTAGTTACCCTGCAAAAATATTTAATTTTACATAGCCACATTCCAATATTTACGCCCGTAAATATACTTACCATCACTAAATTAGATAAAATATTGCTAAATAATCATTAATTAACCGCATTCACGTGAAAAAAACAAGTAAACATTTTTGGCCAGGTTTTGAGCTAAAATACTAGTCTGTGCGGCGCTGCTTCGAAACGTTTATTTTTTAACAATTGCATATGCCATATATAATACACAAACCATTTTTCTTGCAAACTGAGGACCAAGATATGGCAACACAGTGATACTATGCGCACAGAAAATTATTAGTTTTTTTTCCAAAGAAGTGAAGCAATAATAGATTTGGTCAACTATCGGCTAATTTCATTGAAGTTAAGATATTTTATTTTAAATCTTGGTATAAAACGCAAACGTCTGGTGTGTACGATTTGTAATGGCGTGCAGTGGCATTAGGAATAGGGTAGGCAATAGGTAAGGGGCAATACAAAATGAGCATTTTGTGGATGTGCATTCGCCATTTTATCAAAATTTATTTAATTTATATGTGGGTATTTAGTTTAAGTTACAACTAAAATTTATTTTACTAAGCATAAAAATAAAAAAACTCAGGGCCCATTCAAACACAGCAATTTTGCTGATTTCTAAAAAAGTGAAAATCGACCATAAAAGTATGCTCAAAATATCAGAAATCAAGATACTTTTATTGTTAACTGTGGCCAAATTATTCGATTCGAAAAACACTGTAAAATAAACAATAAAAATTAAGGCCGGTCATGCACGTCAATGTATGATTCAGTGATTTTACAGAGTGGGGAAATCTGGCCACAGAACTGCCACAATACCTTTTTTTAAAAATTTAACAAATGAATGATCTCAGCCTAAAAATGGAGATTAGTATTGAAGTAGTAATTTATACGAATGTTCCTATATATAAAATTTTATAATAAAAGGTCAATGGCTTTTTAATTTATTGACACGCCATACACGGGAACAATAATAAATTATTATTATTATATCGAGATCGCCTTCGTGCAAGACTCCAAGCGAGTGACCTGTAGATATTCGGCAACCGTCCGTATACCTTGCTCTCTGTCTCTTTTCAACACAGGGCGCTTCATCCATGCCTTTTATTTCGTAGGATGGAAAACTTTTTTATTATTTTATTGATTTTATCAAAAAAAGGTTTTGCTTATTAAAAAAAAATTGTTTCGCTACTAACAAAAAAAAATGAGAAATCAAAGTTTCTAAGATAGTCAAATTAGAGAGCATAAAAATATTAGATATAAAGTGAGTTACAGTTTTTTTGTACGAGGTGTAATTTTTAGGTAATTTAATTGTCAATAAGTTGAAAATGAGTAACATATGGACATCTTTTTTTATTTTTGATTTTAGACGAAAACGTTATTCTTCACAAAAAGTTTTGCTTATCTGAAAAATACGATTGATTTAAAAATAACGTAATTTTAAGTAAAATAAATTAAAAAACAAATTTGCAAAAGAAAAAAAAATTAAATTCCAATTTCAGAGATAGACAGATTTAAGATCCTGCAAAAAGCTTTTAGGAGTTTTTTAATAATAGGCATAGTTTTTGGAAAAATTAATGATTAATATGTAAAAAATGCCTTATTTAATTTTTTTTTATTTTTACAACTTTTTTTGTACGTATTTGTTACCTTGTATATAAAATGACATTATTTTTTAAACTAATCTTATTTTTCAGATAAGCAAAACTTTCTTTTGCGCCTAGAGTTAAAAATAAAAAAGTTATCCGTATTGTTAGCCAAATCCAGGGCACTTACATGGGCATATCTAGTGCATTTAAAAGCAAGGTTGCACTAGGAAGGATTTTGGACTAGCGGAAATGCATTTGCTTTAAAATAATTTTAGATTGTAGATAGGTAATAAAGATTTGGAAGGTTTAAATATTGATAAATATTATTTAATTTTTAAATTTCCGCTAATATTACAAATATTGCTAGACCAGGCAATGCCTTTTTCCCTACAATGTGTGCACCTTACTGATGATCTGGGACCAAGTTTATAGGGGATCACTGAAGAAGACACGATTATTTGTTAGAAAAACTTTTTTAATATTAATATTTTAAACGTAATAATAATTATAGAAGAAACAGAGATAATTTATAAATTAATTATTTCGTCCTTTTGTGCTAGTTTTAACAATAAAATGTTTTATTTTTTCCCATGATTTGTTTTCGTAAAGTTTCGGAAACTCTTCTTTCGACATTAATATTTCATTTTTCTTTAGTGAAATTTTTTTCTGCATATGTTTTTGAAAAAAGTTCTTGGCGCATTTTTTTTGTGCATAATGCCCCAAATTATATTCTATATATTGCATAAAGTTTCGGATAACATACTGTCTGACCAGCAAAGGCCGCATTAAATCGACTTCTTTTTTAATAAATTACCTTTTTAATATTTAAGTAAAAAAGTTAATCATGCGATTTATTTTGCCTGTCAAATCTGATTTTTTTTAAAAATTGCAAAACAAACTTAAACATTTTAATAGAAAATAATGCTTTTTTCATTTCAATACCAACCAACGGTTCATGTCATTTTTTTTTCACTGTTACCTTTTTCACCTAAGCAAATGTAAGCAAATCTAAACTATCTATATTTGAAAATGTATGGCCTACATATATTTTATTAATTACTTTTATATTTTAATCGTCATTTTCTTGATAAAAACATTTTTCAAATTATTGAAATAACCAAATAAAGCCTAAGTTATAAAATAGCCTATGGTAACATTTGAACAAATTCATCGTTCAGGGTTTTTACTGACAAAACTGCAGTGATATTTTGAATTAGGCTAGAACATATTCTGTTATCTAACTGAAGTAGTAAGTTATAAAAAATAGATAAAATTGAATTCAATCGACAGAGCAGAAACAATAACAAATATGCATAAAATCAAAAATGAAACCATTTTATTCCATGTTTCAAAATTTTGGTGGGAAATATAAATTTCTGTCAATTTTTAAAAGCAATGTCAAATTTAACAAGCAAGACAAATGGCGTGACTAAATTTATTTGTAATTTTGCATACGTTCCCAACTGAAAACTTATTTGCTAATTTATATTTTATAAAGGTCAACTAAATATTAAAAAAAAATCAATACATGCAGACTTTACTGGTCACATAGTATCTTATCCGAGACTTAAAGTAACATGTATATGTATTCCAAAGTAAAACCCTTGATGGAGTTAATCAACCGTGGTTTTAGTACTCCCAAACAACTAAATGAAAATGTTTAAACTTAAATTGATTTTTATTCTACAGTCTGTTGAAATATATACGTATCAGTTTTAGGAAGTCCTTAATAATCTTATAATAATTTTTTCCACGCTGCAAAAATTAAGGATTAATGGCTTTGTAGCAAGAAAACTTTACATCAAACGCCTAAAAAAAGTTATAGCTTAATATGTGACAAAAATAAATTTATCAATAAAAAAATTATTGCTCGAAAATTACTAAAGATTAGAAATAACTTTTCAAATTGTTTTATATAATTTTATCAAGGACTAGGCTGATCAAGCAATTAAAAAATAAACATGATTTTTGTTTATCTCCCTGTATAAATAACTTTTTAGCATAGGTAGGTTATACGCTTAAAACCGTTAATACGCAATACTTTTTAAAAGAGGTGGTTAAAAACCTGCATTTAACCTACAAATTTGTTTGTCCCACTATTTATGGCCATCTGTTTATAATAGCAATAAGTTGTTTTATATACTATCTCGGATTCGTACCAAAATCTTATGAATTTATTCCTACCTAACACTTGATGTTGGTGCAAAATAAGTTGGGTAATTGGTTTTTTAGTAATAACTTTTTTAACATTTTATTAAGCCGCCATTTTGTTCCGCCGAACTAAATTTTTATCAAAATGTTACTAGGTCATTCTGATATGACTTTTAAATACTAAATTATTACTAAAATTTGAATACAAAAAAAAAGTATTTTTCTAACAATGCCCCAAAATGACACACTACAACAGATAGGCCAACACATTTCTTAACATCTAGGGAAGATAAAACTTGAAAATATTTAAACCTAGGATGGATTTTTTTACAATTAGTAATTTTCTTAGTTCCCATTGTTTCCAATTTCTTGAGTTTGTACCTCAATATTACCAGTGCATCCCTATATCACAATTAATTCTTGTGAAAAATTTAAAATCAGTATATTTTTAATGCTGAATTTTAAGATATATTATTAAGTTTCTAATGTGTTTTACCTTTTTGGATTAGTATAAAAAAAATTAAGCAGTTGATTCCTACGTAATACCTATTTTTTGTGCAGAATTTAAGATTTAAGATAAACTAGATAAGTTGTTCTTTAATAATACATTTTTTGTAATTTCATTTAGACGCCACTTTCTTTCGCTTTATTCGATTTTGATCAAAATTTTGCCAGGTCATCCCCAAATAGTCCTTATATTTTGACAAACATTTGAAGCAAATCGACGAAGTTGATTTTTTTAGCTATACTGCGAACAGACAAACAGACCTACATACAGACAAACTTGCAGACATACAGGCAGACCGACAAACAGACAGACCACCCCAGTCGAGAAAGCATGTTGAGAATGAAAAAATCTCAGTTTTTTTACATCGTTACAATATTTAAAAAATTGGTAATTTCTTTTACCCGAAACTTCCCTCGTTTTGAATATTTCTCTTTATTCGGAGTACTAAAGTGTAACTCAATTTGGTTCGATACATGGTAATTTATAACCATATCTGCTATCTTTTCAAACAGACCGACAGACAAACCAACGGCAATTGAGAAAACCTATTTTTATGACCTAGAGACGCTAGAATAGGAAGGTATGTAAAACTTTAAATTTTTTTCATGATTACAAGCATTTTAGTTGACTGCCATTTTGTTCTGTCGTATTGAATTCGTACCAACATTTTACAAGCTCATCTCTACACCACAATTAATTTTTGCGCAAAATTTGAAATCAATCTATAAAGTATTGAGTTTTATATTTTAATAAGCCGCCATTTACTTTCGCCATCTTGGATGCATAACAAAATTTTACCAGCTGGTTTTGACATAATGATCTCTGTGTAAAATTTGAGATTGGATAAGTATTTTTTAATAATAATTTTTTTAATATTTCACTAGGCCGTCATTTTCTTTCGCTTTATTGGATTTTTATTAAAATGTTACCGATTAATCCTCTTTGATTTTTGACCAAAATTTTAACACAATCGGAAAAGTAGTTTTTGAGGAATGCCGTGTACAGACAAACAGACCGACAGAACGACGGAAATAGGAAACATATTTCTCAGGGTCTAGGGACCCGAAAACGTAAATATTTTTAAAAATCTTGAAGGGTGATTTTTTCACGGTTACAATATAAAGGGTGTCCCGAAATTAAGGCTCAATATCTCTACATAGTAATCTAAGTTATAATATAAGTCGAAAATATCGTGTCAACCTATATCGAAAATTGCTTCGTAAAGGCCCCCCAAATATTTTCGAAACATAAGGATTACAAAATTAGGTATTTTGGTAATTTTGATACTACGCTGAGTCGTATCCTGAATTAAAAAATAGTAACCCCAATTCAGGGGCGTCCCGTTTTTTTCCTGCGTTAATTTTTTGAATCTACAATTTCAAGCTATAAAAATTTAGGTTTTTTTTAAACAAAGGTACTTTAATTCGACCTTCTTCGAGAAAAGTTGATTTGGAAAGTTTCTTGCATGGCATTAAACGCACAATTAACACAATTTTCAGTTGGAAATAGAAACGAAATAACAGAGTTATATGTATAAAATGGGGTATTCTAACGAATTAAACCAAGAGTACCTTTCTTTTTCAGAAAACCCTAAGTTTTTATAATTTGGAATTGTAAGGCAAATTTTCTACCTTCCCCTTCCATTCGGGAGGCTCCGGACATGGTAATGAAATTTTTGACATCAGGATTTGACACATATAAAAGTTACCAAAATACTCAAATTTTACATTATAGACTTTAAACTGTTCGAATATATTAAAAAAAAACACCTTCAGAGGGGGTCCATTCTTGCCTAACGAGGCAATTTTTGGATTATATGTTTACATAACATTTTAGTCTTATTTTATGACGTACAAATATTTAACCTCTAATTTCGGGACACCCTGTATTTCCCTGGCAGTCAAACCACTTGATACTCGACACTCAGCTCTCAAGTGAACTGAGTTCTTCTATTCAGGGTTAAATATTGAATGATAATTCGACGAACGTCAAATAGGTATTAAAGCGATAATTCCACTTTCTATTGTCATAATTTAAATGATTAAACTTAATACAATTTTGTATATGTATTTATTAAATAAAAACTTATTTACTTTATAATTTATATACATTATATTATATATTCTGAAAATATTCTATCGAATACTACTAGTGCACTTAAAATTAACCAGATAATTCGGAAATGACCTTTGTTTCTTGAAAAAAAAACCGTATTCGATGATTTTCTGCGTTTTTCGAAAGAAGAGCCGGATTACGCCCTGCTCCTTCGGAGTCGGACTCTTTTAACTTTCGAAAAACAAAGAATACAAAGTATATTTCCGAATTATCGGTAATTTTTCATGCTCTCGTGTTATTATTAGGGAAAACCTAAATAACTTAATTTTTACTGTACATATTACATTGTTATAAAAATCTTTTTAGGAAGCTTTAAACTAATAAATATATAAAAGAAATTTAGATTTTGTAGTTGGAGTCAGATATAGTAGTTAAGATATAGCCCAATTCAGCTTTTTAAATTGTCATCCCGTATGCGATTTTTATATTATGGTTCCAAGAGAAAAAGTCGGTAAATTTCTTTACTCGAAACTCCCCTCGTTTTGAAACTTTCCTTTCATTCGGAGTAGTAAAGTGTAACTCAATTTAATTCGATACATAGTAATCTAGTAACACATATCTCCTGTCTTTTCAGGCATTATTGTTGAGAGCCATTGTATTCCACCATATTGGATTCGTACCAATATTTTACCAATTTCTACCTATGCCAACTTAATTTTTAAGTATAGTTTAAAATAAATTGAATAAGTAGTTCTACTCTCATTTTTTTTTTGACCGTCATATTGAACTTGTACGAGTCCCTATAAAACATTTAATTTTTCTGCGAAAATTTTTAAACATTTTATTTTGCGGCTATTTTTAATTTGTACTACAATTTTACTAGTTTACCGCTATATCCCACTTAATGCTTGCACAAAATTAGAAAATAAAATAAAAAGTAGTTTTTCAGGATCATTTTTTAAGAAATTCATTAGGCCGCCATTTTTTTGGTATCTTGGATTCGTACCAAAATGTTACAGGGTCATTTCTGTAACACAAAATTTTAGATAAATTTGTTAATTAGTTTTTTAGCAATAAATTTCACTAGGCCACCACTTTTTCAGCCGTATTGGATTTTTACCAAAATATTACAAGGTCATGGTTACATAACTCTTAACTTTTGACAAAAATTTGAATTCAATCGGGTAGAAGAAGTTTTTTTTTCTAAATACATTCGAACGGTTTAAAATCTATAATGTAAAATTTAGGTATTTTGGTAACTTTTATACGATGTGTCAAATCCTGATGTGAAAAATATGAAAATGGAAGGGGAGGGTAGAAAATTTGCCTTACAATTCCAAATTACAAAAATTTAGGGTTTTCTAAAAAAGAAAGGTACTCTTGGTTTAATTCGTTAGAATACCCCATTTTGTGTATATATAACTATGTTATTTCGTTTCTATTTTCAATCGAAAATTATGTTAATTGTGCGTTTAATGCCATGCAAGAAACTTTCCAAATCAACTTTTCTCGAAGAAGGCCGAATTAAAGTACCTTTGTTTAAAAAAAAAACTAAATTTTTATAGCTTGAAATTATAGATTGAAAAAAATTCACGCAGGAAAAAAACAGGGCAACTTTTCGCCCTCCCCTCACAATCGGGACGCCCCTGAATTGGGGTTGCTATTTTTTAATTCAGGATACGACTCAGCGTAGTATCAAAATTACCAATATACCTAATTTTGTAATCTTTAAGTTTCGAAAATATTTGAAAAAACTGTCTTCAGAGGGACTCAATCTCGGGGCCGTGGCCCCTTAACGAAGCAATTTTCGATATAGGTTGACATGATATTTTCGACTTATATTATAACTTAGATTACTATGTAGAAATATTGATATTTACGTTTCCGAGTCCCTAGACCTCGAAAAACATGTGTCCCATTTCCGTCGTTCTGTCGGTCTGTCTGTACACGGCATAGCTCAAAAACTACTTTTCCGATTGTGTTAAAATTTTGGTCGAAAATCAAAGAGGATTAAACGGTAACATTTTAATAAAAATCCAATAAAGCAAAAGAAAATGGCGGCCTAGTGAAATAAATTATTAGTAAAAAATACTTATCCAATTTATCTCAAATTTTACACAGAGATCAATCATTATCTGAAAACCAGCTGGTAAAATTGTGTTACGAATCTAAGATAGCGAAAGTAAATGGCGGTTTAATAAAATATAAAACTCAACACTTTATAGATTGATTTCAAATTTTGCGCAAGAATTAATTGTGGTATAGAGATGAGCGTGTAAAAATTTTGGTACGAATTCAAGATGACAGAACAAAATGGCGGTCAACTAAAATGTTTGTAATCATGAAAAAAATTTAAAGTTTTACATATCTTCCTATTCTAGCGTCTCTAGGTCATAAAAATTGGTTTTCTCAATTCCGTTGGTTTGTCTGCCGGTCTGTTTGAAAAGATAGCAGGTACGGTTACTAAATTAGCATGTATCGAACCAAATTGAGTTACACTTTACTACTCAAATAAAGAGAAATATTTAAAACCAGGGAAGTCGAATAGCGAAAGAAAATGGCGTCCAAATGAAATTACCGAAAATGTATTATTAAAGAACTACTTATCCAGTTATTAAATTTAAATAAATCTTAAATTCTGCACAAAAAATAGGTATTACATAGGAATCAAGTACATAATTTTTTATACTAATCCAAAAAGGTAAAACAAATTAGAAACTTAATAATATATCTTAAAATTCAGCATTAAAAATATACTGATTTCAAATTTTCTACAAGAATTAATTGTGATATAGGGATGCACTCGTAATATTGAGGTACAAATTCAAGAAATTGGAAACAATGGGAACTAAGAAAATCACTTATTGTAAAAAAATCCATCCTAGGTTGTATAAAAATTTTAATAATTAAGTATTTAAAGATCATATCAGAATGACCTAGTAACATTTTGATAAAAATTCAATTTGGAGGAACAAAATGGCGGCCTAATAAAATGTTAAAAAAATTATTACTAAAAAACCAACTACCCAACTTATTTTGCACCAACATCAAGTTCAAAATACAAGAGTTCTAACCACACTACACCACAACTTGTTACGTTCTGGGCACGTGTTTCGCTAACCAAGTTAGCATCATCAGCAGATGATATAAACTGTTTATAGTTTATATCATCTGCTGATGATGCTAACTTGGTTAGCGAAACGCGCGTCCAGAACGTAACAAGTTGTGGTGTAGTGTGGTTAGAACTCTTGTATTTTGATCTATCGTCCACCACAGGTTCCAGTGTTAGGACTCAACATCAAGTGTTAGGTAGGAATAAATTCATAAAATTTTGGTACGAATCCGAGATAGTATATAAAACAACTTATTGCATATATTATTTGGGGGTTAAATGCAGAGTTGAATATTTTTAAAACGAATGAAGATATTAAGATAAAGTTTTTAACCACCTCTTGTAAAAATTATTGCGTATTAACGGTTTTAAGCGTATAACTTACCTATGCTAAAAAGTTATTTATTCAGGGCGATAAACAAAAATCATTTTTATTTTTTTAATTGCTTGATCAGCCTCGTCCTTGATAAAATTGTAAAAAACAATTTGAAAAGTTATTTCTAATTTTTAGTAATTTTCGAGCAATAATTTTTTTATTGATAAATTTATTTTTGTCACATATTAAGCTATAACTTTTTATCAGGCGTTTGATGTAAAGTTTTCTTGCTACAAATCCATTAATCCTTATTTTTTTTTGTAATCTACAGCGTGGAAAAAATTATTATAATATTATTAAGGACTTGGTCATCCTAAAACTGATAGGTATATATTTCAACAGACTGTAGAATAAAAATCAATTTAAGTTTAAAAATTTTAATTTAGATGTTTGGGAATACTAAAACCACGGTTGATTAACTTCATTAAGGGTTTTACTTTGGAATACATACATGTTACTTTAAAGTATAAAGTGTCCCAAATTCTATTCTAAAGAGTGCGCAGAGTCTCGGATGAGATACTGTGTGACCAGTAAAGTCGGCATGTATTGATTTTTTTTAAAATTTAGTTTACCTTTATAAAATATAAATTAGCAAATAAGTTTTCACTTGGGAATGTATGCAAAATTACAAATAAAATCAGCGGCGGCTCGTCAGATGAGGCAACTGAGGCGCTGCCTCACTCGCTTTCCTATAAATATACATTTTTATTTTCAAAATTAATTCTTTCCAAGTTGATACATTATTCTCTGAAAATTGTCTCAAATACTACGAAAATTTCATCAAATATGCGTAAATCATAAATAAACACTTTACTTTACTAACCAACAGTACAATGTCCAATAACTGCAATATCATTTCTTTTTTATTCGACTTTACCTATAGGCCGCGATGCGAATTGCGCCTCGGACACTTGAATGGTATTTGGATTTTTAATAAGTCTGAGAAAGAGGGAAAAGGGTCGTGTTGCATATGTAAATTCATTCCATCTCTTTTTATTGCATTTGAGGCGATGAAAACCTCGCTTAATGATTGAGACGTTTTTGGTTTTGTTGATATTTGCGTGGGCGTGTGGGGTATTCGTATTTGACTGTTACCGGTAACGGTTTGAGATTGAGCGGGAAGTGGGTGGATATTGAGATTATTCGGCAATAATTTGGTGTTTGTTTTGTATTATTTCGTGAATGTCGCGCGTTTAGTCTGTGTCGAGTGTTACTCTATCTAAAGTATTTTTGACGTTGCGTTAGTTTAATTATTGAGTAGATAGACTGATAGAGCAGTTTATATGGATTAGTGATTAAAATTTAAAATAAACGAAACGTGTGAACTATGAATCCAGTCCACGATATCGTTATGTCACTATTGACAACGGCATTTTCCAGGCGTCCCGAGGATGAGAAAAAAGAAATTCTTTGCGGAGATAGACCCATGCCGAAGATAAGTACCTTAACTAGTGATAAAAAAGACGGTCGACAATATAAACGATCATTTCAAACGTCATGGTATCAAACACACACTTGGATTTGTGGAAGTGTTTTTAAGCAGCGTTTATATTGTTGGCCTTGCTTAATACTAGGAAAAACAAAAACAGTATGGACTTCTGATGGATACGTTGATTTTAAAAATTTTTCTAGAGCGGGGTCTAAGGACCATATTCAAAATACCTTAGGTTTTGTACGTTTGTCTCAAAATATGACTACAATTAAAGATGCACTAATCGAAAATGCTCGTTTATCTAAATTATTGTACAATGAAGATGTTAGGAAAAACCGCTTGCTTTTGACATACCTTATAGATACGACTATATTACTGGGAAAACAAGAACTGGCTTTTAGGGGGCATGACGAATCCGTATCTTCTTTTAACAGAGGGAATTTTAAGGAAGCTTTTAATTGTTTAATTAAACGTAACATCGAACTTGTAAAGCATTTAGAAGAGAAAAGTGTATTTACGGGACAATCGAAAACTATTCAAAATGAATTAATATTTTGTATTGACGAACATATGAGACACTTTATTAAACAAGAAATATCGGAGGCTACATTTTTCTCATCAATTGTAGATGATACGACGGATATAGTTGCAAAAGCCCAATGTTGTGTAACTGTTAGGTATGTAAATAAATTAGCCGAAATAAAAGAACGTTTATTATAGAATTAGACTCAGATACTATACACATGGCCAAGGGGTATCTAAAAGACCTTTCCGATTTTGAATTTGCTTTTTTAACTTTTGCATTTAAAGAAATATTTTTTGTTACTGATATCCTGTTTCAAGTTTTTCAGTTAAGTAACCTAGAAATTGATTTCTGCATTTCACAATTGAACATTGCCGTCAAACGATTAAATGAGCTGCGCGCTGAAAATTTCCTTAAATCCATTTTTGAAAAAGCAAAATCACTTACCGGATTGCCATGTAGTAGACAAACCCGTAGCATGAGTGAATCAGATTTAATGGAAAAATATAAAAATCTGTTTTATGAAATTTTAGACTGTATAATTTTTCAAATTAACATCAGGTTTGAAGATTTACACAAATTGGAATTTGTGAAACTTCTTAATACGTCAAAATACAAAGACTTTGCCACAGAATTCCCTATTAGTCTATTCTAAAAAAGAAAAAACGTATCCAAAAATGTTTGACAAAGACCGCCTCAAAAATAAGCTAAGCATAATTTACCGAGATGAACAATTTTATAAAGTCAATATTTAAGAACTTAAACAAATTAATAGTTTAGAATTAATTTCAGTATTTTGTGAAGTATATCGACTTGCGACATTAATTTTGACAATCCCCTTAACAAGTGTACAGGCCGAAAGAGATTTTTCGTGCTTAAAGCGAATAAAGACCTACTTACGAAATAGTATATCTCAAGATAGGCTCTCAGCCCTGTCGATCATGGCAATAGAAAAAGAGTTATTAGTTAAACTTTCTGAATGTAATGGTGACTTTTATGACAAAATCATTGAGAAATTTGCTGCTTAAAAAGACAGGCGCATTAATTTAATTTACAAAAAGTGACTTAACTGCACCATCCACATACCTATTTGCCTAAACAGTTTTGGTTTTTTATAAAAAAAATTACTGTCCACACCATATTAGATTATTACAGGTTTATTACACTTTAAACTCGATTCTGACTATTTTGATGATTAAGTATTTTAAATATTTTTTATAAAAAAATCCAATGATGAAAAATGTGTATATTATATATCTTTGAGAAGAGTATATATGTACATATATCTGAGGATAAAACGAAATACATGAAAATTGAGTGAATATTGATTATTATTTTATTTTTATATCTATGTAATAATTTTTATTTTAAAAATTACTTAATGAAAAATTGGGCATATATCTTGGTATTGGTATGTAAAACACAAAAACAAATCATAAAAATGAGTCAATTTGGGCGTGGCAGCCCAAAAATTTTTCGTCTGCGGCGCCATCTACCTATTATAAGTAACAAACCTTTTCTTGCCTCACCAGTTTTAGACCCCACGCGCCGCCACTGAATAAAATTAGTCATGTCATTTGCCTTGCTTGTTAAATTTGACATTGCTTTCAAAAATTGAAATTTATATTTCTTCCCAAAATTTTGAAAAATGGAATAAAATGGTTTCATTTTTGATTTTATGCATATTTGTTATTGTTTCTACTCTGTCGATTGAATTCAATTGTTTCAATTTTTTATAACTTGCTACTTCAGTTAGATAACAGAATATATTCTAGCCTAATTCAAAATATCACTGCAGTTTTGTCAGTAAAAACGCTGAACGATGAATTTGTTCAAATGTTACCATAGGTTATTTTATAACTTAGGCTTTATTTGGTTATTTCAATAATTTAAAAAATGTTTTTATCAATAAAATGACGATTAAAATATAAAAGTAATTAATAAAGTCTATGTAGGCCATACATTTTTCAAATATAGATAGTTTAGTTTAGATTTGCTTACATTTGCTTAGATGAAAAAGGTAACAGTGAAAAAAAATGACATGATCCTTTGGTATTGAAATGAAAAAAGCATTATTTTCTATTAAATTTTTTAAGTCTGTTTTGCAATCTTTTTTAAAAAAATCAGATTTGACAGGCAAAATAAATCGCACGATTAACTTTTTTACTTCAATATTAAAAAGGTTATTTATTAAAAAAAAAGCCGATTTAATGCCGACTTTGCTAGTCAGACAGTATGTTATCCGAGACTTTATGCAATCTATAGAATATAATTTCGGGCACTATGCACAAAAAAAATGCGCAGACTTTTTTTAAAAACATATACAGGAAAAAATTTCACTAAAGAAAAATGAAATATTAATGTCGAAAGAAGAGTTTGCAAAACTTTACGAAAACAAATCATGGGAAAAAATAAAACATTTTATTGTTAACACTTACACAAAAGGACGAAATAATTAATTTATAAATTATCTCTGTTTATTCTAATTATTATTACGTTTAAAATATTAATATTAAAAAAGTTTTTCTAACAAATAATCGTGTCTTCTTTAGTGACCCTCTTTAAAATTGGTCTTAAATCATCAGTAACGTGCACACATTGTAGGGAAAAAGGCATTGTCCACTCTAGCAATATTTGTATTATTAGCGGAAATTTAAAAACTAAATAATACTTATCAATATTTACTACTGCCAAATGTTTATTACCTATCTACAATCTAAAATTATTTTAAAGCAAATGCATTTCCACGAATCCAAAATCCAAAATCCAAAACTTCACTATTGTCAATAAGAAGATGGATATATAACGAGTGAAAGATAATTTGCCGATTTTTAGTTCCCTCATAAAAGGGAAGTAGTGTAATCGTAAAAAATCGCCCTCTTAGATTTTTGCAGATTTTTACGTTTTTGAATCCCCAGACCCTGAGAAAATTTTCTCCATTTCCGTCGGTCTATCTGTACGCGGCATAGTTCAAAAAATACTTACCCGATTGTTTTCAAATTTTGGCCAAACATCAAAGATTATAAGTGGTAAAAGGTGAAATGGTAACATATTGGTAAAAATCAAATAAAGCGAAACAATTAATCTCAAGTTTTTCACAGAAATCAAGCATTATGTGGAAATCAGCTGGTAAAATTTTGGTACGAATCCAACAAAATGGCGGCTTAATAAAATATTTAAAAATTCAGCCTGAAAAAACTAGTTTGTAGATTGATTTCAAATTTTGCGCAAAAATTAATTGTGGTAGAGAGATGAGCTTGTAAAATTTTGGTACGAATTCAAGATGACAGAACAAAATGACGGTAAACTAAAATGTTTGTAATTTTTCGTATTCTAGCATCCCTAGATCTCAAAAAATAAGTTTTCTGAATTCCGTTAGTTCGTTTGTTGGTCTGTCTGTCTGTTTGTCCCTCTGTTAATTTACGGCATAGCTAAAAAAGTTCTTACCCGATTGAATTCAAATTTTTGTCAAAAATTAAGAGTTATGTGACAATGACCTGAATGAAAAAGTGGTGGCCTAGTGAAATTTATTGCTAAAAAAACTATTTAACCAATTTATCTAAAATTTTGTGTTACAGAAATTACCCTGTAACATTTTGGTACGAATCCAAGATAGCAAAAAAATGGCGGCCTAATGAATTTCTTAAAAAATCATCCTGAAAAACTACTTTTTATTTTATTTTCGAATTTTGTGCAAGCATTAAGTGGGATATAGCGGTAAACTCGTAAAATTGTAGTACAAATTAAAAATAGTCGCAAAATAAAATGTCTAAAAATTTTTGCAGAAAAATTAAATGTTTCATAGGGACTCGTACAAGTTCAATATGATGGTCAAGAAAAATGAGAGTAGAATTAATTATTCAATTTATTTTAAACTATACTTAAAAATTAAAGTTGGCATAGGTAGAAATTGGTAAAATATTGGTACGAATCCAATATGGTGGAATACAATGGCTCTCAATAATAATGCCTGAAAAGACAGGAGATATGTATTACTAGATTACCATGTATCGAATTAAATTGAGTTACACTTTACTACTCCGAACGAAAGGAAAGTTTCAAAACGAGGGGAGTTTTAACTTTTTTAACTACTATATCTAACTCCAACTACAAAATCTAAATTTCCTTTATATATTTATTAGTTTAAAGCTTCCTAAAAAGATTTTTTTTAATTATGTAAAGTAAAATTTAAGTTATTTAGGTTTGCATAATAATAACACGAATGCATAAAAAATTACTGATAATTCGGAAATATACTTTGTATTCTTTGTTTTTCGAAAGTAAAAAGAGTCCGACTCCGAAGGAGGAGTGCGGAGTCGGGCTCTTCTTTCGAAAAACGCAGAAAATCATCGAATACGGTTTTTTTCAAGAAACAAAGCTCATTTCCGAAGTATCTGGTTAATTTTAAGTGCACTAGTGGTATTCGATAGAATATTTTAAGAATATATAATATATATAAATTATAAAGTAAATAAGTTTTTATTTAATAAATACATATACAAAATTGTATTAAGGTTAATCATTTAAATTATGACAATAGAAACTGGAATTATCGCTGCAATACCTATTTGACGTTCGTCAGATTATCGCTGTAATTCAATATTTAACCCTGAATAGAAGAACTCAGTTCACTTGAGGGCTGAGTGTCGACTATCAAGTGATTTGACTTCCAGGGAAAAACAGGGTGTCCCGAAATTACAGTTCAATATTTGTACGTCATAAAATAAGACTAAAATGTTATGTAAACATATAATCCAAAAATTGCCTCGTTAGGCAAGAATCTCTGAAGATGTTTTTTTCTTCTAAATATATTCGAACAGTTTAAAGTCTATAAGGTAAAAGTTGGGTATTTTGGTAACTTTTATACGATGTGTCAAATCCTGATGTCAAATATCATTACTATGTCCAGAGCGTCACGAATGGAAGGGGAAGGTAGAAAATTTGCCTTACAATTCCAAATTATAAATATTTAGGGTTTTCTAAAAAAGAAAGGTACTCTTGTTTTAATTCGTTAGAATACCTCATTTTATACATATAACTAGGTTATTTCGTTTCTATTTTCAACTGAAAATTGTGTTAAATGTGCGTTTAATGCCATGCAAGAAACTTTCCAAATCAATTTTTCCCGAAGAAGGTCGAATTAAAGTACCTTTGTTTAAAAAAAACCTAAATTTTTATAGCTTGAAATTATAGATTGAAAAAATTAACGCAGGAAAAAAACGAGACGCCCCTGAATTGGGGTTGCTATTTTTTAATTCAGGATACGACTCAGCGTAGTTTCAAAATTACCAAAATACCTAATGTTGTAATCTTTATGTTTCGAAAATATTTGAAAAAACTTCAGAGGGACTCAATCTCGAAGATTTTTAAAGATATTTACCTTTTCGGATCCCTAGACTCCGAAAAATATGTTTTCAATTTTGGTCGTTCTCTCGGGCTGTACACGGCATAGCTCAAAAATTACTTTCCCGATTGTGTTAAAATTTTGGTCAATAATTAAAGGGGATTAAACGGTAACGTTTTAATAAACATCCAATAAAGCAAAAGAAAATGGCGGCCTAGTGAAATATTAAAAAAAATTATTATTAAAAAATACTTATCCAATTTGTCTCAGATTTTACACAGAGATCATTATGTGAAAACCAGCTGGTAAAATTTTGTTACGAATCCAAGATGGTGAAAGTAAATGGCGGCTTATTAAAATTTAAACCTCAATACTTATTTCAAATTTTGCGCAAGAATTAATTGTAGTATAGAGATGTAAATTGTGTCTCTAGGTCATAAAAATAGGTTTTCTCAATTCAGTTGGTTTATCTGTCAGTCTGTTTGAAAAGATAGCAGATATGGTTACTAAATTACCAAGTATAGAACCAAACTGAGTTACACTTTACTACTCCGAATAAAGAGAAATATTCAAAACGAGGGAAGTTTCGGGTAAAAGAATTTTACCAATTTTTTTAGTATTGTAACGGTTTAAAAAAACTGAGATTTTTTCATTTTCAAGATGCTTTCTCGACTGGGATGGTCTGCCTGTTTGTCGATCTGCCTGTATGTCTGCAGATTTGTCTGTATGTAGATTTGTTTGCCTGTTCGCAGTATAGCTAAAAAAATCTACTTCCCGATTTGCTTCAAATGTTTGTCAAAATATAAAGACCATTTGGGGATGACCTGGCAAAATTTTGATCAAAATCGAATATAGCGAAAGAAAATGGCGTCCAAATGAAATTACAAACAATGTATTATTAAAGAACTACTTATCCAGTTTATCTTAAATCTGAAATTCTACACAAAAAATAGGCATTACGTAGGAATCAAGTGCTTAATTTTTTTTATACTAATCCAAAAAGGTAAAACAAATTAGAAACTTAATAACATATCTTAGAATTCAGCATTACAAAATATACTGATTTTAAATTTTCTACAAGAATTAATTGTGATATAGGGATGCACTGGTAATATTGAGGTACAAATTCAAGAAATTGGAAACAATGGGAACTAAGAAAATTACTTATTGTAAAAAAATCCATCCAGGTTTAAATATTTTCAAGTTTTATCCTCCCTAAACGTTATGAAATGTGTTGGTCTGTCTGTTGTAGTGTCTGTCATTTTGGGGCATTGTTAGAAAATTACTTATCCTGTGTATTAAAATTTTAGTAATAATTTAGTATTTAAAGGTCATATCAGAATGACGTAGTAACATTTTGATAAAAATTTCAATTTGCCGGAACAAAATGGCGGCCTAAAAAAATTATTACTAAAAAACCAACTATCCAACTTATTTTGCACCAACATCAAGTCTTAGGTAGGAATAAATTCATAAGATTTTGGTACGAATCCGAGATAGTATATAAAACAACTTATTGCATATATTATTATAAACTGCTGGCCATAAATAGAGGGTTTTTTGTAGGTTAAATGCAGAGTTGAATATTTTTGAAACGAATGAAGATATTAAGATAAGGTTTTTAACCACCTCTTGTAAAAATTATTCCGTATTAACGGTTTTAAGCGTATAACCTACCTATGCTAAAAAGTTATTTATACAGGGCGATAAACAAAAATCATTTTTATTTTATAATTGCTTGATCAGCCTAGTTCTTGATAAAATTTTAAAAAACAATTTGAAAAGTTATTTCTAATCTAGTAATTTTCGAGCAATAATTTTTTTATTGATAAATTTATTTTTGTCACATATTAAACTATAACTTTGTTTAGGCGTTTGATGTAAAGTTTTCTTGCTACAAAGCCATTAATCCTTATTTTTTTTTTTGTAATCTACAGCGGGGAAAAATTATTATAAGATTATTAAGGACTTGGTCATTCTAAAACTGATATGTATATATTTCAACAACAAACACCATCAAATAAAGAAAATACTTTAGGAAACAAAACAACTCATTATTCTTTATTTATTGCAAATAAGACACATTTAAAATATAAACTTTTTAATTGAGTTCAATTCCAGGCCAGCGGATAATATACTACGTAATATTCTAGTGATAAAGAGAGAGGATATAGCAAATTTTCGTAACCAGCTTCTACGGAATGTGAACCGCAACCCGGCCTAGTTGAAGCAAAACCGGTCTGGCCGGGCGAAAACCGGCCAGATGGCAACCTTAGGAGGAGGAAACTAGGTTTTCTCAACATATTTTTTCTAACTAATATGGACTTTATAAAAAAAAATCGAATTAAAAAGCCACTGACCTTTTATTATAAAATTTTATATATAGGAACATTCGTATAAATTACTACTTCAATACTAATCTCCATTTTTTAGGCTAAGATCATTCATTTGTTAAATCTTTAAAAAAAGGTATTGTGGAAGTTTTGTGTCCAGATTACCCAATTCGGTAAAATCACTGAATCATACATTGACGCGCATGACCGACACACGGCCTTAATTTTTATTGTTTATTTCACAGTGTTTTTCGAATCGAATAATTTGGCCAGAGTTAACAATAAAAGTATCTTGATTTCTGAGATTTTCAGCCTACTATTCTGGTCGAATTTCACTTTTTTAGAAATCAGCAAAATTGCTGTTTTAATTAGCCCTGATTTTTTTTTATTTTTATGCTTAGTAAAATAAATTTTAGTTGTAACTTAAACTAAATAGTGAATACCCACATATAAATTAAATAAACTTTGATAAAATAGCTAATGCACATCTACAAAATGCTCATTTTGTATTACCCCTTACCTGTTGCCTACCCTATTCCTAATGCCACTGCACGCCATTACAAATCGTACACACCAGACGTTTTCGTTTTATGCCAAGATTTAAAATAAAATATTTTAACTTCTATGAAATTAGCCGATAGTTGACCAAATCTATTATTGCTTCGCATCTTTTGTAAAAAAAACTAATAATTTTCTGTGCGCATAATATCACAGTGTTACCATATATTGGTCCTCAGTGTGCAAGAAAAATGGTTTGTATATATATCGCATATGCAACTGTTAAAAAATAAACGTTTCGAAGCAGCGCCGTCAATAAATAAACCTACGAACTACGGTATACTAGTTTTACGGATTTTCGACAAAAGTGAGGTCCACTTTTTTGTTTTAAATAGTAAATTGGGTTGTTAGTAGTCGATTGGTATCAATTTCCAAAGTGAGGTCCATATACGGTTCTCACCTTGTTATGGACGTCACAACTTAAGCAAATTTTCCATGGGTAAACCTCAGTTTGTATATATATATATATATATATATATATATATATATATATATATATATACATATGTGTTTTCATTCCGGGTGTACATCCGTTCACTACTGTCGTTCTGAAAAGAACAGTTTTGCTGACGTTTCGCCAAAATCGCATTTGGCATTTTCGAAGCTTTCTTTCTCGCGTCCGAATAGAGACTGAAGTGTTGGTGACTGCGACGCTTCCTTTTATACCCCCACTCGGGGCCGAAGGTTATATCTGCGCAGGCGTTGGTCGTTATTTATGTTTTCCGGATGGTGCTGTTGTTGTTGCGCTAATTGCGCTTGAGTTTTTGCGATTTTAGATTTGTCGATTATTGTCTTCCATATTGTTGGTAGTTTTAATGATTCGTCCCTTTTATTCAAATCACCTTGTTTTTCAATTTCTATGGCTTCTCGGACTATTCTGGTCTTATAATGTTCTATATTGGCAATCTCCCTACACCCATCGAAATTTATTTTATGGCCGGTTTCCTGATGATGTAGGAATAAAGCTGAGATTGTTTGTTTATTTCTGATGCTGAGTTTATGCTCTTCCACTCTTGCTGATATTCGCCTGTTAGTTTGCCCTACGTACAACTTTTCACAGTCCTGGCACGGAATGCTGTACACTCCGTGGTTTTCCAGTTTGATTTTATCTTTTGGGTTTCCTAGTAGTTTACCTATAGTTGTTTGTGGCTTGTTTATTGTTTGTATGTTGTGTTTCCTCAGAATTCTTCCGATTCTGTCTGTTGTGCCTTTTACATATGGTAAGACTACTCGTTGCTTTCCCGGCTCATATTTTTTGTTGTTCGGGAAACCTGTGCATTAATAGCTTTCTCTATGGTGCAATTTGTGTAGCCATTTTTCTTTAAAGCACTAGATACTACCTTAAGTTCGTTTTGTCTCGTCTGTGTTTCAGTTAGTCGCACGGATCTAGATATTAGAGTATTTGCCACAGCTTAAATTTGTGCTGGGTGATGATGTGATTTTGCATTTAAATATCTGTCTGTATGTGTTGGTTTTCTATACATGGTATATTCGAAATGTCCGTTATGTAGTTTTGTGACCAAAACATCTAAAAATGGTAGTTTGTTGTTTTCCTCTAGCTCTAGAGTAAATTGTATTCTGGGGTGGATTGAATTTACGTGAGTCAGAAATTTTTCGAGCTCTGCATGACCATGTTGCCATATAATAAATATGTCATCCACATAACGAATCCATAATAGGTCTGATAGGCGCCCCTATAAATACACAAACCAGGGGCGCCTATCAGACCTATTGTTAGTGCTGTTAATTCGCCGCTACAAAAACTGGAGAAATACCTTTCTGAAATTATGCAACCAACTGTAGAAAAAGCTGATTCATTTGTAAAAAACTCGGAGCATTTCACTCGAATTATACGAGATATCGTCCTTGAAAAAAAGCGATATCATAGCAAGCCTAGATGCCAAATCGTTATATCCCAGTATTCAGAACTCTCGGAGCATTGCCTCAAAAATACTTATTTTTCTTTCAACGGGCAAATGTATAAACAAATGGATGGTGCTCCAATGGGGTCCTCGCTATCACCAGTAGTCGCGAATTTATTTATGATATACTTCGAGAAAGAAGCTCTTGAGAAAGCAAGTTTAAAACCCAAATTATGGATTCGTTATGTGGATGACATAGTTATTATATGGCAACATGGTCATGCAGAGCTCGAAAAATTTCTGACTCACGTAAATTCAATCCACCCCAGAATACAATTTACTCTAGAGCTAGAGGAAAACAACAAACTACCATTTTTAGATGTTTTGGTCACAAAACTACATAACGGACATTTCGAATACACCGTGTATAGAAAACCAACACATACAGACAGATATTTAAATGCAAAATCACATCATCACCCAGCACAAATTCAAGCTGTGGCAAATACTCTAATATCTAGATCCGTGCGACTAACTGAAACACAGACGAGACAAAACGAACTTAAGGTAGTATCTAGTGCTTTAAAGAAAAATGGCTACACAAATTGCACCATAGAGAAAGCTATTAATGCACAGGTTTTCCGAACAACGAACAACAAAAAATATGAGCCGGGAAAGCAACGAGTAGTCTTACCATATGTAAAAGGCACAACAGACAGAATCGGAAGAATTCTGAAGAAACACAACATACAAACAATACACAAGCCACAAACAACTATAGGTAAACTACTCGGAAACCCAAAAGATAAAATCAAACTGGAAAGCCACGGAGTGTACAGCATTCCGTGCCAGGACTGTGAAAAGTTGTACGTAGGGCAAACTAACAGGCGAATATCGGCAAGAGTGGAAGAGCATAAACTCAACATCAGAAATAAACAAACAACCTCAGCTTTATTCCTACATCATCAGGAAACCGGCCATAAAATAAATTTCGATGGGTGTAGGGAGATTGCCAATATAGAACATTATAAGACCAGAATAGTCCGAGAAGCCATAGAAATTGAAAAACAAGGTGATTTGAATAAAACGGACGAATCATTAAAACTACCAACAGTATGGAAGACAATAATCGACAAATCTAAAATCGCAAAAACTCAAGCGCAATTAGCGCAACAACAACAGCACCATCCGGAAAACATAAATAACGACCAACGCCTGCGCAGATATAACCTTCGGCCCCGAGTGGGGGTATAAAAGGAAGCGTCGCAGTCACCAACACTTCAGTCTCTATTCGGACGCGAGAAAGAAAGCTTCTAAAATGCCAAATGTGATTTTGGCGTAACGTCAGCAAATCTGTTCTTTTCAGAACGACAGTAGTGAACGGATGTATATATATATATGTGTATATATATGTATATATATGTATAGGTATATATATATATATATATATATATATATATATATATATATAGGTATATATATATATATATATATATATATATATATATATATATATATATATATATATATATATATATATATATATATTTACGCCTGTGCTACGAAGTGAGGACGTTTCACTGATCTATCAAACTGAGGACCAGTCGAAATAACCAGGATATTGCATTTTTATCGTTATTTGAAATCAATCTATAAAGTATTGAGTTATATATTTTATTAAGCCGCCAGTTACTTGCGCCATCTTAGATTCGTAACACAATTTTACCAGCTGGTTTTCACATAATGATCTCTGTGTAAAATTTAAGATAAATTGGATAAGTATTTTTTAATAATAATTTTTTTAATATTTCACTAGGCCGCCATTTTCTTTTGCTTTATTGAATTTTTATTAAAATGTTACCGTTTAATCCCCTTTGATTTTTGACCAACATTTTAACACAATCGGAAAATTAGTTTTTGAGCTATGCCGTATACAGACAGACAGACCGACAGAACGACGGAAATGGGAAACATGTTTTTCGGGGTCTAGGGACCCGAAAACGTAAATATTTTTAAAAATCTTGGAGGGTGATTTTTTCACGATTACAATATAAAGGGTGTCCCGAAATTAAGACTCAATATTTCTACATAGTAATCTAAGTTATAATATAAGTCGAAAATATCATGTCAACCTATATCGAAAATTGCTTCGTTAAGGGGCTACGGCAATGATGTATAAAATGGATAGACTCAGCATTCCCATAAGGAAACGCTTCAAAAAATAGATCAGTCATTGTTTGACAGATTTTGCACCAGTGGAAGAAAGATGGACTGATCTCATAAACAAAGTATAGAGTAAATGGCATCAAGGTCCCAGCATCACGACCTGACTTACCAGTGGTGTAGTTTTTTTTTACAGCAAATTCAGTTTTAAGAAATTTTCATTTTTATCATCAGAGTTTAAGGCGGTCGTTTTAAACCAAATTTGATTTTCTTCTATTTTATGAAGTCAACAACTGAAGTTCTCACGCTGTTGAAACTCACGAGTTTGAACGCTAGCGTTTTTTTCGTTTTATTAGTTTGCGGGAATAACATATCAGTTTTAATATAGATTTAATTTTTTGCATTAGCGGTGAAAAAAAATATTTTATTAAATTTAATGAGATTTTCGTGCCCGATTTTACATACTGAGTTTTGAGAGAATTTTATATATAGTTTGAAGTTGCCAATGTTAAGCTTGATCTTAATTAGGTCTGTTCATTTGACAGAATATTGTACACTTAATATTCTGCAACAGAATATTAATTAAGGATTACCTGCCCTTTTTATACTATGATTAAAATGAAACAATTTCAACTAATCTAGGAAATGAATAGTATTGATAAGAAAAACAAGAATTTTAAACAATATCATTTATTACTTATGCAATAGGATAATATATGCCGAAGAAATTAATATACACAAGTAATTAATTAATATAAAACGGTTATTAAATCTTAAGTACATGCATACAAAAAAATATCGATATGACAAGCCGAGGGAGCTTGCAAATAAAACTGTCCTATAAATAAGTATATTTTCCTTGTACAAGAATCGTGTTACTAAAGTAAGCCTTGCTTATAGTCAGATTTGTTTCAATTTGTGTAATGTTTTAACTATGACTACACCCATACGATTTTCGTCCTTAGACTTAAATATTCATTATGTAGTCGCCTGTTTCTGACCACCCCCTACAAAAACTTTACAGTTCATTTTCAAATAGTGGCTGCTAATCCTGCGTTTCATTTTAAAGCAAGGATTATTTCGTAATGTGCAACTAAAGTTAATAAAAAAGACTTTTTTTAACTGTCAGTAACTTTTACAAATCCTGTCAGTGGGCGCTATCTTTTTAATATAACCGGTTAAAGAAGCCAATTGGAGGAACTTTTTCACTTCATACTGTTATCACTTGTTGCAATAAAAATGCAGTTGGTTTCCTGGTTTAAATAAATTGCCATCAGTATGATTTTGGGAGTTTTTGTAAAATAAATATACGTGATCAAAAAATATTATAATACTGAAATTTTTTTTTTGTAAAAATTAAGCTTTCTTACGATAAATACGTTATATGGGAATTTTAAAACAAAGTGAAATTAAAAAAAAAAAAGTGAAAATGTTGTAAAGGAAAATTTTCTTTTACCCAATGCTTCAAAAAGTCTATATAACGGAAGCATGCTTGCTGTCCAAAAACGAGGGGGATGATTTCCAAATTATTTTTTTTTAACGTAAAGGGAACCTGTAAGCTAATATCACATATTTAGTCCTGATACTAGTGGCATAATTTGTCTTAGCTATTTCTAATTTTCTGATGTGTTTAACTGTAAGGAAGTTGATTTTAATACAGAATTGCCCCCGATTTCTATTATGAAAGGACTCTGCGTGAAAGATACCTGGCATACCACATACAGCCCTTTTAAGTGCTTTTTATAATAGCAATAAAGGTCTGATTATGAAATACATAGGTGCCCACCTACACTCTCAAACAACAAGACAGAGTGGAATGGCCTTAAAATAACCTTGTATACGATTTCTGACATGTAGATGCCTTTAGCTAATTTTCCTATATGTATAATCATTTTTTAGAGCTCACCCACAAAAAAACAAGACTATGATGAGTAAGGCTTGATGCATACATAATACTGGTTAATCACACAAAATATAGAATTTCTTTTAATATAGACTTTCAGATAATAATAAATAAATATAGGCCTTAAAAACATTGGAAGGAAATATATGATTACCTAAAAAAACTAAGCATAACCCTATAGAGCTTATTTAAAATCATATCATTTTAAATTCAACTAACATGTTGCCCAAATAACAAAAGCGAAACAAATTATTTACATTTAGATCTGTGACCTAATAAATAAAAAATTTCCTATTACAAGGAATACTGAATAAGTAAATTTATTAATTTTGGGAAATTCTATAAGCTATACATTTTCAGTCATTAGAAAAGGGTGATATAAAAACTGGATAAAATTCCTCCATTTATGATTGTACTATACAAAGGGTAAAGTGGGGATATTGAAGAAGACCTATAAATACATATCAACAGGTTGGAAGATTAAGTTTTTGATAAATTTACATATATTTTATACCAGATTAAAATGTGGACAAGTTAAAATAACCACATTGTACATTAGTAATTTACAAAAATATATTAAAATTCGTGCCCCTAATGTTATACGTTGTATGTTGTGTAACAAAATATTTCTTTCGGTTTTCCATTACATGACAATTTCAACATAAAAGTTGTTCAATGATCTCAACTTGCCAGATGGAGAGGGACCTGAAAAAGAAAGAATATAAAAATGATTATGGGGTTTAAATATTTTAGATATATATTTCAAATATCAAAAATGTATTATAAAATTATAGAGCTAATTTTTTTAATCAGGGAAAAGAAAAAAGGAATTCCTGTTCCACTCATGCTTTTTAAAATAAATAAATTACAAAAAATGTGAGATGTAAAAATGTAATTTGTCATAAAAAGAGTAATTTCTAAAAACATTCAAACAAAATATGTACAGGGTGTCCGGATTTGGTTGCAAAAGCAGGGTATCTCGCTTATTTTTAAAGATAGAACCTTGCGGTTTTCACGAACCTGAGCTAATTTTTTGTGAAACTCATGAAGCCGTAAACAAAATTTTCATAGCCTTCTTCGTTTATGAGATACAGGGCGAAATAGAAAATTTTGCATTTTGGGACCCCCCTCGTATCTCGGTTATCCTTAAACTTAACGCAAAGGGAAAAATTGCTGCTTATGCAGTTTTTTACGCTGGATCCAGTGGCGTAGTCATATTTTTCATTTGAGTTGTTATTTTTTAGATATGACCCAAAGTTGTGTTTTTTTAAATGGGACACCCTGTATATTTGTCCAGAAATTGATTTGTCCTTTTAAAAGCTTCTTAAAAATATAGAATAGTATGGGTCTATTTTAATAAACAACAACTAAAATCCTAGTTTTTATAATTATCATCCCAAATTTTGCAGTAGGCCATGCCAAACAATGCTGCCTTTTATTTAAAGTCGTTAACGATATCTACATCCTAATAATAAATCAAAATGAATATGTAATTAAATCTATCTATCAAAATATGTATTGATAATTTCGCACCAAAAAAGTACCACCTACCTAGATTTATGTAACACAAGAACAAAACAGTAATAAATTATTATGTAACAAGCCTTTCAGCAAAAATCAACTGTCGTATAAGAACTACAGTAACCAAGGAAATCAAAAGAACTGTTCAAACTTATTTCCATTTTGTTCTATGCATGCTTCGCACAATTTTCATATTCGTTTTAGGGAATTAAGCAAAATAACGGGATGATTTTGTAAATAGCGAAAATTTTCTCTTATTGCATTTCCTAAATCTTGAACATTATCATAGTGGTCTTTGTAAATTCTATTTTCCAGATATCCCCATAGAAAGAAATCTAAAATCGACAAATCTGGGGACCTAGGGGGCCATCTTATAGGTCCATTTGTTCTGATCCATTTATTGGTAAAATTATTGTCCAGAAATAATCTCGTGATTCCAGAATTGTGTGTAGGAGCACCGTCCTGTTGAAAATAAATTTCGTTAATTTGCGCTAGAGGAACATCGTCAAGTAATTCAGGTATAGCTGCCTCTAAAATTTCTATATAGCGATTGGCTGTTAGATTTCCCTCAAATATATAAAATTTTATATGTGTTCCTAATATGAAGCAGGAGACATTTAGACCAAACCTGCCCTGCTGTCTTCTGGGAAATATTTGGTGTTGATTTTCCTGGGACCAGAATCTACTATTGTGCCTATTGAGTATACCAGAATTACTGAAATGTGCTTCGTCTGACCATATAACCTTCCTTTCAAAATCTCTAACCATATCGCATCTTTCTCGAAACCAATTGCAGAAGACTACCCGATGCTCTGCATCCCCTGGCTGTAAGTGCTGCACGAGCCTAAATTTGTATGGGTGGTATTTGTGCTTTTTTAGAATATCTTGAACTCTAGTTTTTGGAATTCCTATGCTCTTTTCACTGGCCCTACAAGAGTTTGTAGGGTAAGCTTCTGCATTAGCCAAAACCGTAATTTCCTCAGCCTCCCGATTTTCTTTATTATATGTTTTCGTACGAGGTTTGATAAATGATCCGTGATTAAGTAAATTCTTTTTTATCCTATAAAAAGTGGATATATTAGGTTGCCGCCTTTCTGGATATCTAAATAAAAATTAAGCAATAGTATTTCAACATACCTAAAAATTAACTATTTACCTGTTAAAATACATCTCAGAAGCCGCTTCAACATTTTCATTACTTAATATAAAACAAGCTAACATATCGTACTTTTCATAATGTTCGAAAGTTTGATTTTCTTCCATAATAATACAAATATATTTTTACACAATAAATAAGTACAAAAACTAGCGCTATATTTTATATACGCGTACAAAATTGGGAAATGTCATTTGCTTCCAAGAAAACAAAAGAAAACGGCATCGTTTTGCATGGCCTACTGCAAAATTTGGGATGATAATTATAAAAATTAGGATTTTTGTTGTTGTTTATTAAAATAGTCAGGTCCCAAAATGCAAAATTTTCTATTTCGCCCTGTATCTCATAAACGAAGAAGGCTATGAAAATTTTGTTTACGGCTTCACGAGTTTCACAAAAAATTAGCTCAGGTTCGTGAAAACAGCAAGGTTCTATCTTTAAAAATAAGCGAGATACCCTGCTTTTGCAACCAAATCCGGACACCCTGTACAGATGAACAAAAACTAATTAAAATTAAAATAAAAGCAAAATTAAGTAATATACCTTTTAACTATATATAGAGAGCAAGAAAAAACCTATTAGTTAATCAAAACAGTAAAGTTCAGAGCTAAGTAGTAACAAAGTACTAATATAAACAATTTAACGGGTTGTTTTGCAGTAACAACCTACACTGGGAAAAATACACTTACAGTTATTTATATAATTTCTTGTACAAAGTTTACAGAGGATATTTTACTTTAATGTTAAATTAATTCAACTCAAGATATGCTTTACTGCCTAAGACTAATTCTTATTGACAAAGCTGACAGTTTTATTATCTAGTAGTTATAATAATATGTATTATTCAGTAATCAAACGTAAAGCCACGAAAAAAAAAGGAAAAAACATTTACAGCATCAAAATCAAAGAAATACGTAGGTAAAATAAAAAAGGTAAGAAGCAGTGTAAACATATTAATTGAGAAACAAACATTAATTATTGAAAACAAAAACAATGTCTCGAACTCAGTCAATTGGTCTAATACAGGAAAAAGCTACGATTACACGTGTTTCACCAAACAAACCATGAGAGTGCGTGGTTCCGTAAGGAATTGTGTGTTATATAAACCATTTACAAAGTATAAAAACATTTGAAGTTAAATTTATTTTATACTGGAATAATGGCCTGTATGATTCCCTACCACTGGTCCATCTCACTGCTCGCTCTCGAGTTTCCTAGAGTGGTAAACCATCCTCGCTGACGCCATACCAATATCTTTTGACATCAACCGAACAGCATAGCATACCCATGCAATCTTTGGCTTGAAATTCAAAATATGCTTATTAAACTTCAAATTCCCACTAATAAAAATGCCCAAAAAAACCGTGGAACCATCTGCAAATACTATAAATTGTCTCCCCCAATATCGACAAAACACAGATCACTTTATATATAACAAAGACAGAATTCGACCCAGGACGGAATCCTATAGCATGCCGTAATTTATGTTAACCTTATTAGGTGTCTAAAAGACAATGACTAGGGTTTATGTGCACCCCTGGAAATGGGATTGAAGCAATTTCTAAACTTCACCCCTGAGGAAATATGCATAAAGCTTATGCATAACACTCAGTTACTGACAGTCAAAATCTATAGAAAAGTCACAGAAAACTGCAATCTTTCAATTTAATGCAAACATTCTCTGGAAAAAGAAAAATGAGATGATTGGTAGATTCAAATATTCTAGTTGAAATTTCATCCTCTATATGAGTTTATATTCTTATAATCTGCTGAAGCTTTTATATTCTTAGAGAACTCTTTGATTATTTCAGTAACTAAGAATCGATAGTTGTTTTCCAAATTCTTCTAATTCAGTTAACGTTAAGCTAATTGAACGGTGACAACTTTTCTAATTCGCTTACGAATATTATTTTAACGCATTTTTAAAAATAAAAACAATTTACATTATAGTGTAAAGCCCACTTTTTGCACAGTGTTTTGAATTGTACGTTTTCCTCATCCACTATAATACCTACCTATATTATTTGGCGATTTTTTTCTTTGTTTCTTTCAACTGAATAAAATCTTGTAGGAATATTTAACTTTTTCTAAAAAATAAAACAAAATTATGAAGCAATGGTTTATGTGAATAAAACGTTGGTAATAATTTTACTATAATGCTATCTCTAAGCAAAAGAATTTGATACAAATTTATTAATGTATAGTATAGTTAAATACATGCAAACAGAATTGCCTTCTCAGTGTCTACCTTTTTTTTAGGGTTTAAACTATAGATAAAATATTTTGCTATAAAACTGTACATAACATAGTTTTTTCTTTTTAATTCCTTCATAAGACGGGCGTAATCGTGAAAAAATCACCCTCCCAGGTTTTTACAGTTCTTTGGCTCCCTAGATCCCAAAAAAAAAACATGTTTCCTTAATTCCATCGGTCTCTATATTATTAGTGGTATAGCTAAAACTCTACTTACTCGATTCACTTCAAATTTTGGTCAAAAATTGAGGTTCATATAGGGACTGCGTGGTAACATTTTGGTGAAAATCCAATACGGCGGCCTAGTAAAACGTTAAAAAAAATATAACCAAAATACTACTTATACAATTTACCTTAAATTATTCACATAGTGTGATATAAAAATTCGTATAAAAATAAATTTTTTATACGAATCAAAAATGGCGAAACAAAATAGCGGCCTAATAACATTTTTAATGAATCAAGTCTGAAAAACTACTTCGATTAATTTCAATTTCGCATAAGAATTAAGTGTTATATAGAGATGAACTTTTTAGTACGAAATTGAAATTGCGGAACAAAATGGCGGCCAAATAAAATATTAAAAAAATCAGAGTAAAAAAACGACTTAATGAGCTTTGCTCAAAAATTAGAATACATATGTTATAGGGATAAACTAATTGCTACAAATTTAAAATGGCGCGACAAAATAAGACTCCCAGTACAATTTAAAAATATCAGTGTAAAGGCTATTATATTTTGCCTAAAAATCAAGTGTGACATAGGTAGAAACTGGTAAAATATTGAAACGCGGAACAAAATAGCTGCCTGTTAGAATGTTTGAAAGGCCATACATATAAAAGTCGGTAAATTTCTTTTACCCGGAACTTCTTTCGATATATGCTTTTTTAGGGGATCTTATGTATTCTATTAACTTAATTTTTGGGAATAGTAGTTTTGCATATAGCAGTGTGATAAAAATTAGGTAATAACATGCAAAATTTGTAAGGAACATCCAGTTCTATTTGACTCAATGTAATTTTGTTGTTATCCTTTATTATCATATGTATTCTGACTTATCTTTTGGAAGTCTTTTTCCAAGTCTGATTGTCACTCATAAATTCTTTCTAAAAACAAAAATATGTCTGGAACTCCACTCTTACTTAATTCGACCACACACACAGATAATACATTTCAAAAGTTATTTGTTATATAAATTGTATCTAATAAATTTCTCTTTTTTTTAAATAAAAGAAGCACTTCACAATAAGCGAATTTACAGGTACTTCGTCGGGAAAATAGGCAAAGCCTTTGTAATGAAAATTTAAGAAAAAAGTATACCACAAACTGGTAAGTGATTCTTTATAAGTACTAATTTAAAAAAAATATATATTTTAGAACGCCATTTTGTTTCACTAAATTAAAGATTTACCAATTTAACCCTATGCACAAAATTTGAACTGTATTAGATAGTTTGTCCCGAACAGACTAATTAACACACAGACCTACCAATGGAAATAGGAAAACATGATTTCGGCATCTTGCAACCCTAAAACATGTAAAAAAAAAGATGATTTTATTTACATAACAATAGTTATATCGAACAGAAGAAGCAAGAAAAATTGTTACATAATGTTCTTCTGATATGTTTAAATCTAACAAAAATTGTTAATTAATTTTAAAACACTTCATCATTTTTATACCTGTATCTATTATTTTTACTATTGGCGTTTTCTTATATAAGATAAAGATAAAGGCAAAATTAGAACAACCTATCCACATAGACCAATAAAAATAACATTTAAACGACTTTGGAACTGAAATGTTTTTTGGTTTTGTTTTTATTACATTTTACATCCCAACGCATATAGAAACACAAAAAAATGCGTTAATTATCCCAGATTACACACAGATATACATATGTTTCAACGATTGTACATGAGTGTGTTTTGGTTTTTGTAAAACATATTAGCTTATCGTATTTTATATTAGCTATCTAGTAACTATGAATATCAGTGTGGGTTTAAAGTTTAAATCAAGAAACTTACCAAAACAATTTTTTCAAAATTATCCCAGTATCACATTTTGAGGTCGCCTTATTAGGTCATAACCATTAGACTGGTCGGGTAGTATCTATTAATTTGCAGCTATGGCAGCATTTGATCTAATCAGTCCTCAGCCATCAAGCTCATTCATATGACTAGACACAAAATAATTCGTGCATTATTTAGTTCTTTTGGGTAAATGGGGATCAATCTTCAATATTTCAACCTATTATTTGTTGGTTTTTATGGTAATCTAAAACAGAATATTAATTTTGGGCGTTGTAAAGTACCTAAAGTTTAAGTCTTTAGCATGGTCCAAGCGTTTATCTTTTCAATCGATTTGTGTTATAGAAGTCATATATCTAAAAAAAACATAACAAGGTGACGTCAACTAACCAAAATGAAAGTTAAAGCTATATTTAAACATTGTTTTATATCCAGGAATAACTGTTGCAATAGCTAGTAGCTGCATCTTATATTTTGTTTTTATAAAAACTGTATTTAATAAAATAATGACTAAAAAATAAATGCATCTCAGTGCAAAGCTCACAACAGATAATTTTATTATAAGCGCAAATTTAACTTCTGCATATTATATATCTTATATAATTTATTTGAAGGAAATTAGTATGTTTATTTGTAGAAATTAGAATTTATACTATAATCGAAATGTAAAAAAAACAGACACAAAGTCTCGGTCTCAGTCAAAGATGGTGATAGGTATTTCGCTCGTATTATCAGACCAACATGAAAGAACACATAGACAGGACAAACACATAGCTGTGTTTGATCAACAGATGTGTATTTGATTTTTTACGCATGTTTATTCGGTTTAGTTGTTATCTGATTCTATTTCATCACTTCAAAATAAACCAAGTTTTTAATTTATTATCTTCTATGATTTTTAAGATGTACAAAAATGCAATAACGATGCAAACAATATCTGGTAATTTATAAATCGATGGAAGCGAAGTTTCAACTAAAATAGGTGATGGTGCAGAAATGTAAACATTTACCAATATTTACCATTATTTAACATTTTTGAAAAAAAGCAATGTATATCTTTTCCCAACAACGTGTATGGTGTTCTAGGTATTTGATACCAATATGTAGCAAGTGATGTTATGTTTATTTTACTTACGCCAAAACCATTAATTTAACTACATTCAAAAATCACTAGACTGATGTTTTTTAGTTATAAATAAACGTGTTAAGTAAAATGTATGTTTTTGTAATACTTGTTAATGCACAAAACTTAGACTTAACTGATATTTACCCCTAATCATAAATACCTGGTCAAGGGGGGACTGAAGACAAAATATTGAGTGGGGGAGGAATACAATGTTTGCAACAGTTTTTTCAATTTTGTCAACAGCCTTTCAACGTTGCCAACACAATATTTATTCAATAACACAAATCTAAAATGTCATTAAAACTGAGTAAAAAAAGTGGAAAGTAAAAAGTAAAGAGCATCATATTATTCAATAATATAAGATTTGGTTAACAGGATAAAATAATGAGGAGGAAGCGTTCCTCCATCCCTCCCTGTCCTGGGTATATTAAATTACTAATTGCCAATTGCACCACTAATTTGACATGAATGATAAAAAAATTAAGTCAAATCGCAGTATCAATGCCAATTTTTTTTACAAGGTATCCAATATGACGATATGAAAATGCAAACATAATGACATGTATATTCATCTATTAGATATCCAAAACTTACCCAAACATTGTCCTTAGGGCTGTTCCAGGGCCCATCCAGTAACATTACAGACTGAGATTTCAAAAATTATTTCACGAAATAATTAACAAGTATATTGTATATTAACCTGAAATACAAAGGTGTAAATTTGGGTTTGCATGTGGCCTAATAACCTCGCTCATCAGGCTAAGTCAGAATATCACTAAACTAAAATGATCTGAACAGATTTTAGGATATTTCAGTACAAAGTCTCCATTTCAGGATTTTCAGAAATCTGAAATAAAAAAAGTATTATAAATCTTTTTAAAGAACTTATTTCTTAATTGCTTATTATATATGCACTTGCGGAAAATTTTAATTTAGAAATACCTCGGTAAATATTTTATCTTTAGAAAAATTAAATCAAGATGGTTCTGGAAGTAAAATATATACCCAGTTTTTTTACTGTGTTTATCTAGTAATTTTGAAAAGTTGATATTTTTTATTAAGAACTAAAATAAATATATCTGATGGAGCTACTAACAGATACGATAGACCGAAAAAATTGTCTTACATACAAAATTACTGTCAATAGCACAAGCAGTCTGACATCGAAAAAAGTTTAGTACAGTATAGAGCCTACATCTATTAAATAATATTTGACTATAATGACTTACTTATATTTTGAGACTTGTACCTAGTTGTGCAATGGATTATGAACCCGACTTTACAAAGTTGCATAAAACAGCAGGCCTATTTTTAGAAATGTAGAAAATTATAATAATTATGTTTTTAGTTTGCAAATAGAAAACATAATATGTATACAAAATCTAGCCTTATAACATAATATGTATGTAAAACTCCTAGTGCTATAATTGGTTAAATTCTATGAAAGGAAAAATTACAGTGTAACTGTAAAGTAACAGTGCATATCAACTTGCTCGAGATATCTTGAGTTCTTAAGATATAATGTAACATTTGTATAAACGTGTTGGTAGGCTAACCAAATTATATCCAAATATGAATGGTAAATCCACTTTTTACACCATGAAATGTCTTTTACTAAATTTTGCACTAGCAAGATAATATGCAAGACTGCAGCAAGTTTATTGCATGATATGCCAATGGACTTATTATTTCTATTATTGCTACATCACCATAAATTACCCCTTATAAAACATACATTATTTTCAGTGCTTAATACAACCACTGGAAAAAGTGACTTAAAATAAGGATGATATAATAGATACTAAAAATACTTAAAAAATTAGACATTTATTTACATTTAAATTAACGCCGTTGCTCGTTCCACGCTAATGTAAACGAATCGTCGAAAAAGTTGGTTCACGTTAAATAAGAAAAACGTCTGAATGATGGCTTTACTGACGAACTGATGCCAAAAGTATAGATTTTGTTTTAAAAAATTCGTTGTTTTAATAATATAGACTCGGAATTTGGTTGGTGCACTTTCTTTACAATAAACCTAAACAATCCAAGGTTTAAGAAAATAAATCATTCGCATTTTTATTAATTGTTAGTTCTGTTTAAAAAAAATTTCACCCGTGTCAAGATTCGAACCCACGACCTATACGACGTGGGCTGAGAATCTTACCACTACGCTACAAAGATTACAAAAGAAAATAAATAAATAGCGTATATTAGTTAGCTAATGACATCACATCTGATTTCACGTAAACCAAAATTTAGAAAGTTCGTTCACGTTAGCGTAGAAGGGGATAGAGCGTTAAACGCAATCTATATTTAGTTTTCTCGTTTCTGTCTAAACGTGAAAAATCAAGTATATACAGAAAAGTCTGAAAAATTACTAGATCGGACCAAAATTAAGTTATTTTTAACATTTAATGTAAGGGTCGGTACTACCACTGCATGAAATTGCCCACGCCTAAATAATAAAGCAAAAAAAATGCAGAATAAACAACCTACATTACTATGCCTCTTATGAAAACTCTGTAACCCAGAGCTAGAAACCTTTGTAATTTAATGGTCCTAAATACAAAATTAGTTAAATTACAAGAAAAAGCAATAACTACATAATATATGGACATAAGTGAACTACTTGAAATTCATTTGTATATGTTTTTGCTTATACTTTATTACTCTCTGTAAGCATTAAAGGTCTTACAAACAGAATTTTGAAATACCTAAATTATTTTATCTGCAGTTTAATCAGAAATTTAATTCTTCCTTACGCGTCTATTGCACATACTTCACTGGGCACGACACTTTTGACATAAAGGTTACTTACCGGCGTAAACAGGCTTCGAGGTTGAAATCATCCTTTTTTTCTTACATATTCTGCTACACACCACTATATTTAACTGTAACTCATAACCCACAGTAAACTTAAATATTAAAAACCATGAAAATCCAGGACAAACACGACAAAAATATCTAACAGACGCCGTCAAAACAAGATAACAATGCAAGGTCGAAATGAGTCAGGACCCCTACCACAGATGGCGCATTCGTTTGATAAAATGAATTTGATATTAAATCCGCTGCTGACATGACCGACGATCATGATGTCTTTGTTTAGATAACGTGTTTAGATAATGACAGCTTGTAACCAGTGTCTATTCCGATTAATTTCGATTTATTATCTTAGCGTTTATTGTCTAAATGTCTACTCTATTTAGCAGGTAAAGACAGAAAGAAAGAGATAAATACACACTTGGTGCAAATTTATTTTACCTACGGAGCAGCCTGAATTAAAGGTGGGAAATGACTCGGGTAAATGCAACAATGCCAAATATTATTCCTTTAAGGAAAACAAAATTAATAAAAACGAAACCATAGAAAAAAACTTTCTCGGTTTGTTTATTACTAGCTTATTTAAAGTTATTTTAGTAATAAAAGGCAATATTAACTCTCCTAAAAACAGTATTTTTGCCAATATCTTCGTGAATTAACCACAGTAATCACAAAATCTACTGTCGAGAGTAGCAAAGCTGTCAAACGCGCTTTCTATAGTTTAATGACTGATCGCTTTTAAATGTAAACAAAGGGGTCTATCTGTTTTATATGTCGTTGGGCTACGGCCCCGAAATTGAGTCCCTCTAAAGACAGTTTTTCCAAATATTTTCGAAACATAAAGATTACAAAATTAGATATTTTGGTAATTTTGATACTACGCTAAGTCGTATCCTGAATTAAAAAATAACAATCCCAATTCAGGGGCGTCCCGATTGTGAAGGGAGTGCGAAAAGTTGCCCTGTTTTTTTCCTGTGTGAATTTTCTCAATCTATAATTTCAAGCTATAAAAATTTAGTTTTTTTTAAAACAAAGGTACTTTATTTCGACCTTCGAGAAAAGTTGATTTGGAAAGTTTCTTGCATGGCATTAAACGCACAATTAACACAATTTTCAATTGAAAATAGAAACGAAATAACATAGTTATATATATAAAATGGGGTATTCTAACGAATTAAACCTTAGCAGTACCTTTCTTTTTTAGAAAACCCAAACCCTAAATTTTTATAATTTGGAATTGTAAGGCAAATTTTCTACCTTCCCCTTCCATTTGGGACGCTCCGGACATAGTCATGATATTTTTCACATTAGGATTTGACACATCGTATAAAAGATACCTGGGTATTTTGGTATTTTACATTATAGACTTTAAACTGTTTGAATATATTTAGAAAAAAAAAACATCTTCAGAGGGGGGTTCATTCTTGCCTAACGAGGCAACTTTTGGATTATACGTTTACATAACATTTTAGTCTTATTTTATGACGTCCAAATATTGAACTGTAATTTCGGGAGACCCTGTATTTCCCTGGAAGTCAAACCACTTGATAGTCAACACTCAGCCCTTGAGAGCATGTCATTGTGACGAACCCTCAAGTGAACTGAGTTCTATTCAGGGTTAAACATCGAATTACAGCGATAATTCGAAGAACGTCTAATAGGTATTACAGCGATGATTCCACTTTCTATTGTCATAATTTAAATGATTAACCTTAATACAATTTTGTATGTATATTTATGAAATAAAAACTTGTTTACTTTATAATTTATATACATTATATTATATATTCTGAAAATATTCTATCGAATACCACTAAAAATTAACCAGATAATTCGGAAATGAGCTTTGTTTCTTGAAAAAAACCGTATTCGATTATTTTCTGTATTTTTCGAAAGAAGAGCCCGACTCCGCCCTCCTCCTTCGGAGTCGGACTCTTTTAACTTTCGAAAAACAAAGAATACAAAGTATATTTCCGAATTTTCCGCAATTTTTCATGCACTCGTGTTATTATTATGGAAAACCTAAATAATTTAATTTTTACTGTACATATTAGATTACTCTACATATTAGGAAGCTTTAAACTAATAAATATATAAGAGAAATTTAGATTCTGTAGTTGGAGTTAGATATAGTAGTTAAGATATAGCCCAATGCAGCTTTTTAAATTGTCATCCCGTATGCGATTTTGTATTATGGTTCCAAGATAAAAAGTCGGTAAATTTCTTTACCCGAAACTCCCCTCGTTTTGAAACTTTCCGTTCATTCCGGGTAGTAAAGTGTAACTCAATTTAATTCGATACATGGTAATCTAGTAACACATATCTCCAGTCTTTTCAGGCATTATTATTGAGAGCCATTGTATTCCACCATATTGGATTCGTACCAATATTTTAACAATTTCTACCTATGCCAACTTTAATTCTTAAGTATAGGTTAAAATAAATTGAATAAGTAGTTCTACTCTCATTTTTTTTTACCGTCATATTAAACTTGTACGAGTCCCTATGTCACATTTAATTTGTACTACAATTTTACGAGTTTACCGCTATATCCCACTTAATGCTTGCACAAACAGAAAATAAAAAATAGTTTTTCAGGATGATTTTTTAAGAAATTCATTAGGCCGCCATTTTTTTGCAATCTTGGATTCGTACCAAAATGTTACAGGGTCATTTCTGTAACACAAAATTTTAGATAAATTGGTTAATTAGTTTTTTAGCAATAAATTTCACTAGGCCACCACTTTTTCCGCCGTATTAGATTTTTGCCAAAATATTACAAGATCATTGTCAAATAACTCTTAATTTTTGACAAAAATTTGAATTCAATCGGGTAGGAATTTTCTTTAGCTATGCCGTAAATTAACAGAGGGACAAACAGATAGACAGACCAACAGACGAACTAACGGAATCAAGAAAACTTATTTTTTGAGACCTAGGGATGCTAGAATAGGAAAGATTACAAACATTTTAGTTTACTGCTATTTTGTTCTGTCATCATGAATTCGTACCAAAATTTTACAAGCTCATATCTCTCTACCACAATTAATTCTTGCGCAAAATTTGAAATCAATCTATATACTAGTTTTTCAGGCTAAATTTTTAAATATTTTATTAAGCCGCCATTTTGTTGGATTCGTACCAAAATTTTACCAGCTGATTTCCACATAATGCCTGATTTCTGTGAAAAACTTGAGATTAATTGTTTCGCTTTATTTGATTTTTACCAAAATGTATCCATTTCACCTTTTACCACTTATAATCTTTGACTTTTGGCCAAAATTTGAAAACAATCGGGTAAGTATTTTTTGTAACTATGCCGCGTACAGATAGACCGACGGAAATGGAGAAAATTTTCTCAGGGTCTGGGAATCCAGAAACGTAAAGATCAGCCAAAATCTAAGAGGGCGATTTTTTACGATTACAATACTTCCGTTTTATGATTGAACTAAAAATCGGCAAATTATCTTTCCCTCGTTATATATCCTTCTTCTTATTGAGAATAGTGAATGTGGCTCCGGACATAGTCATTTACTAACACATAGACTTATATTGCCTTTTCAAACACTTCTATTAAGAGCCATTTTGTTGCACTTTATTATATTCGAACATTTTTAGGATATTTTACCGACGCCTACGTATGTGGCATACTTGGTTTTCGGATAAGCTTAAAATAATCTAAGTAGATTTTACTATGATTTTTTTTAGACCGTCATGTTGAATTCATATCAGTTCATCACTATATCACATTTAATTTTCTGCAAAATTTAAAATAAATTGAATAAAATATTTTAACTTGATATGTTAAATTTTGTTTAATGTGTCATTTTTAAAATCTGACAACGCAGCACGGTCCTCTATTCGCCAGTTAGATATTTATATATCACGAATATGGTTCTCAGAGTGCGTTTTATTTAATAAAGTTATATATTGATACCCACATTGTATGCTGTCCTGAAAATCGTCACTTTGTTTAAATATACTATTCAAACATTTTTTTCTCAATTTAAAATAATTTTTGAGTATACTTGTTGATTTAGTATTACAAAAATATACTAAAAACGATTTTTATAGACAAAAATGCAATATCTTGGTTATTTCTCCTGGTCCTGAGACTGATAGATAAGTGGAACATCCTCACTTCGTAGCACAAGCGTAAATATATATATATATATATATATATATATATATATATATATATATATATATATATGAATAATATATATATATATATATATATATATATATATATATATATATATATATATATATATATATATATATATATATATATATATATATATATATATATATATATATATATATATATATATTTATATATATATATATATATATATATATATATATATATATACATATATATATATATATATATATATATATATATATATATATATATATATATATATATATATATATATATATATATATATATATATATATATATATATATATATATATATATATATATATATATATATATATATATATATATACGTATATATGTAAATATATATACTTTTGAAAAGTATCTTTCGTCACAAAATGTAAGAGTATCTTAGATATAGTTACATATTTGGTAATTTTTGTTACTACCCCTTCTACTATTGTTACTTCGATATCAGAAGCAAACATAACAAGCTATTGTTATTTGTTCATGTTAGTTTTGGTTAAGTTACTTGATTTGCAGTAACAAGCCTTAAACTGCAGTTTGATTGCTTTTTATCATATACCTAAGATGAAAATATGAATTTTAAAATACATAGAGTTTTTCTAAAAATTTTTTTATTTCAGAAGATTGGACATATTAAGATGTAGGTCGGGTTAGGGTAAAGGTACTTAGGTACTAAATAGTATGTACAGCGTAAGCCAACAACACTGTCACGTATATACTTTATAGATTAAAATATGAAGTGGCCACTTGTACATCATGTACATCATGAAAAAATTAGTCCGCATAAACAGGTGCGTCAAAAAAGTAGAGCAGCAAAAAGTATTATTTTTTAAATGGAGCTCCCGGTATATTAATGTAATTTTGAATTCTGCGAACACTTTTAAAGAATAAATGTACAATGAATAAAAATTGAACCCACATTTAACTTTTTTTAGCTAATGAGGTAGATAAAAATGATAAATATTAAGGTTGAGTGTCACGTAGTTTTTTTTATATTTTAGTAGTAAAAAAGACCTTGTATTAATTTGCTATGTTAAGAGTTTTTTTGAATAAGTAACTTGCTCCGATTAATTTATATATTTTGTTATATTCAGTAGCTACTGTGAGCACAGAAAATAAAAATAAACAGATGGATTGAAAAACAAACAAAAAAATCGGTAAATTTCCTTTACTCGGAACTTCCTCGTTATGAATCTTTCCCTTTATGAGGAATAGGGAAATGTGACATAATTTAGTTCGGTACTTAGTCATTTGGAAAAACAAGTCTACTGTCATTTCAATTATTTTTATTACGGAATTGAGTTGGTCGATTTTTGTTCAATAATTCGTTTTCTCTTTGTTATAGGATAAATATGGTCGAATACAAAATAAAAGCTCATAAAATTCAATACAAAAAAGGTTTTATTCACTTTTTACGTAACACTAGTACTATCGGTATAGAAGTCATTTTAAGATTACTGATACGCGTCTTGAATTACAGTTTTTATTCATTGGCATATTGCCAGGTGTGCTATGTATAAATTAATTTGCTCGACGCGCATCAGTCAGTTTAAAGGCGACAGTGCCGATGTTACTTTTTTTGTAGAGAATGTTTTATTTTTTGTCATATTTATCGTATGGCAAAGAGAAAACGAGTTATTGCACAAAACCCAACTTCTTGTACCTAACTGGCATATCTAGGGAGCGTGCTTACATTGGGGGTGGAAGGAATTTTTAATATGTTTTTCGTGACCACTCAAATCTAAGCATAAAACCAAAAACATAGTGTTTAAATTTTTCCATCTTTCACATAATTTTTTGACCCACCACCTGGAGTGTAATATAAAATTTAGTTTAAATTAGTTTTTCATATATGATTTTGAATTACTTTTACGAGTTTTAATTTTTCTTATGTTTATTTTTGTATATTAAATTAGCAGCTTCAGACATGTATTTTGTTGATAATTTATATTCCATAATAAGTTTTTAATGTCTTGATAAGTACTTTATTGTTAAATTATCATGCCTAATAAATATCTAATGAAATACATAATATCGTGTTTAATATAGATTTACTACCTATGTTAAACTCAAAAAACAAAGTATTTTTTTAAGTAGTACTAGTAACTTTTGAAAAGTAACTTACAATTACTAAAACGTTACTTTTTGATTAAATGTATCTTTTTGAAAGTATCTAAGATACTTTTAAGAAACCAACTTGTATCTTGTATCTAGACACATTTTTTCAGTAACTATTTTATCTCTGATATATGCCACCCTAGCTGGTAGAAAAGAATAAACCATTATATGATAATTGATCAGAACCTGATTCTGTGTTCTGATGAGTGCCAAAGTCATGCTGAAACTTGAGGCAATGATACAATACAGAATTTACAAATTATTGTCCAAGAGCTACGAAATAAGTTCAAAATGAAAAATTCTGACATTGTCAGGATAAAAAGAAATTCGTCAGTTTTTGATTAGTTTTTTATATATGATTTTGCATTACTTTTACGAGTTTTAATGTTCATTTTTGTTACGTTTATTTTAGTATATTAAAGTAGCAGCTTCAGCCATATATTTTGTTAATTATTTATTTTCCATAATAGGTTTTTGATGTCTTGATGAACCTGTTTAAAATAGATATACTACCTCTGTTAAACTCAAAAAACAAAGTATCTTTTTGGAGCAATTAGTAACTTTAAAAAAGTAACTTGTATCTTGTATCTAGATATATTTTTTCAGTAACTATTTCAGCTCTCAGATATGCCTAGCTGGTGGAAAAGAACAAACAATTATAGGATTCTGGATCCGAACCTGATTTTGTGTTCTGAAGAGTGCCAAAATCACGCTGAAACTGGAGACAATGAGCGATACAGAATTTACAAATTATTATCCAAGAGCTGCGAAACTGAAAAATTCTTACATTATCACAATAAAAAGAAATAACATGAGTAGTTCCAAGTGATAAATTCGTAAAAAAAAATAAATGTAGTAAATGTTCAAACACAAACAGTACTTAAATGCAATGAAAAATCTATGAAAATCTTTTTTTTAATATCAAAGTGACAAAAAAGATGTAATTTTTTTGCCGGTGTACAGAATGCAATTAGAGGTAAGATGCCAACTGATAACTCCTTTTTTTAATTAATTTTGATTAGATGTCACCGCAGGTGGCTCAATTTCGCTCCGTAGAAGAGTCAGATATTGCCCCTAATTCTGGCCAAATTTACAATTAAAATTTATCATTCCACATTCCTAGGTACCAAAAATGTTTCTCGCTTTGAATAGATCAGACTTGCCATGTGTAGAGTTATCAGTCAATGTCTTACTTATCAAGAGTTTTCATTCCAACCCTATTAGAAAGCTAACGCTATCCACATAGTTTTTATCAAAAATTATTGTACTTTAAACGTAAACTAGGCAGTCTTGTCTCCTTATACACATAGACTTGGCAGTGAGTTTAAGTCGAAAAAAACCGAAAGTTGATTCATGGCGAGCGCTCGGTAATACATTTCTCTGTCTTTTCTAATCGCTCGTTGCACGCTCAGTTTCATACACAATTCCAAAAAAAATTAGGACTTGACTGCCGGTAACAGAGGTGTTACTTCTGCATTTTTGATTAAAGTAATATTGGGAAATAATGTTTTATTATAAATACATTTTTTAGATCAATCCAAAAAAGGCCTAACCACGGCTAACCAAAAAGGCAGTCCGAAATTTTAAAGTACAGTTACATAAAAAAAACATCATGGGACGGAGATGGAGCCTAAACCCTATACAGTATAAAACAAACGCGCTACCTGTACGCTGCGTAGCTCACAGAAGAATGCAAACAAATTTTGTTTATGCTCCGATAATTTATAGCACGGATCTTTGTAACGAGCGTGCTTTATCTCAGAAAGATTGCGATCCCAGACGTTGGATACACATAAGGATTCGGCCTTACCCGTTTTGCCATACCTTACGCCTTTTACAAATATGCCTTGCTGTATTCTAAAAACTAATTATTCAATAACAATATTTATTACCTCAATACACTATGAATACATACTATTGATGTATGCCTAAATCAAATTAGTGAAACCCATTGAGCCAATTTTTTTTTCACAATTCATACATACACCTCTCCTTTTTTAACCGACTTCAAACAAGTAGGAGCTTACCTATTCGATTTATTTTATGTATGTACACCGATTATTCCATAATGGTTTGACCATGTTTTTTTTTCAGGAAGTATTCATGGTTGTACCGGAGTGGTCTCATAAGAAGCATATTGATAAAAAAATTGCATACTGGTATCATTTTGAAACATTAAAATGCTTTTGAACGTTGGCTTGGCCTATGAAGTGTTATTAACCAAAAAAGTAATCCCTAATGTATATCTCTTGACTTAGCAGAGGAAGTTTTTCTCGTCAGGTTGTTTGTGTTCATAACAATCTTACTGAATGTTGAATATAATACTTAACTTTATTCTTGGCACAAAACTTTTTTGTATCAATATTTAAAGTCAACGCGTTCAAGAGGAAATAACTGGGTAATAGTCTCAGAAAATATCGTATTTCATATAGTTTTCAGGGATTCTAGTATAACGAAGCTCAATTTAACTAAGTTAAATACAATACAAATTATCAAAACTAAGTTTTGATAATTTGTATTGCTAGTTCTATGTACACCGATTACTCCGGGAAAATTTGACTAATTTGGATAAATGTTTCAAGAAGTGTTCAGAGTAGTGTGGATTGGTTTCATAGCGGGCTTATTGGAAACAAAATTAAAAACGACGTAATGAAATTGAGTGGACAAGGTGATCCAAAATATCATGTTTTACAACCATATGAACCAGTTCGGGGGTTTTAGGGGCATGAAAATCGATTACTCTATTTTCATTTTTGTCAATTTTTATTGCTGATTCTTTATGAATATATATATATATATATATATATATATATATATATATATATATATATATATATATATATATATATATATATATATATATATATATATATATATATATAGATATCTTTAGGTCCTACTTTCTATGTAACATTAGTTTTATATAGATAGCACCAGTTATTAGTTACTAGAAAAATGTTATTTATGGACCCCAGAATTTGCTTATTTAATTTGATACGTCCAAAATGTTAAACTAGTTTTACATCTCGAAAACTTTAAAGCTGATCATAAAAATAAAACTTGATAAATAAGTGAAACTAATAAGGATGAAATAAACATTTTTATATGCATAAAAAATAAAACTGACTTATAAAAAGCACTAAAAAGGACAAAATAACTTATTCCATCATGGAAATTTGATTCTATGGTTATACCATAACTTGTTAAGCCTAATAAAGCAGAAACTCGTAACTGCAGCTGGTATATATACCCATAATTTTTGTGGATATATCCACGCTTGTGAATTATCAATTTAAAAAACTATGTTAGAAATGAATCTTACCTTGAAACTTGGAAGGAAAATTTAGTGATGCTTGATTATCGACATATTTTTCCTCGTTTTCTTCTAAGGGATTTCTAAAGTTTTTAAACTTCGACAAGTCTATGTCTAAAAATTTGGGGTATACCGGTGTTGTAGCTTTAAAACTCGTTGGAAAATTTACAGCTTCTGGAAATATTCTTTCGTCATTATTGTCTTTGGTAATTACGACTCCTAATTTTGAATTAGAGTGGATATTATTTTCTAAAAAATAGATTATCATTCAGTCAATGACCTAATGCTTTCTTGGCATATATTTAGATATAATTAATTTATTTTGGGAACTTCCTGTTTTTTATAAGAATAGAATAACGCGAACCTTTATAAAATAATTTTTTGTTTCTTTACTTGCTTCTTCTGTGGTATTTTAGCATTGCTAGAGGAACTTTTAGTTCCACAGGAATTACCAGAAAAATCGCTTCCATTGTTAAACCAGTAAAAAATATGAAAGTGAAATTTAGTAAATACGGTAGAGCAGTGGTAGCAGCAGCGGTGGTGACTTGCGTTGGTCTATCTCAGACGATTATCAAAGTAAAGCATCGCCTCGCGCGGCTAGTACTTGGATGGGGACCACCCGGGGAAATCCGGGCTCCATCTAAATACGGGCTACTTACAATAGGTAGTAGTTTTTACGTGTACGTACAATAACATTTATAAAAAACGTTGTAGTGCTACCACGTTTTTTATAAAGGTAATGCATGTTTCGGTATTTGTAGAACGTTGACGGAAACTCCGACTCCGCGCCCTGCAATGCAGGGCATAGGTCACCAAAAAAGGCAACCACGGTTTAATGTAAGGGTGGTATTATTCTTAGGCCTCAGGACATCGTGGCATGTCCAAACATAACAAAAGGTAAAAATATTGAGTACCGTGAAAAATTTTAATTTACCATGGGTCCGGGGCATTTCACGATAAGAATAAGGATCGAATTAAAAGTCTGAAGGCTTTTTAATATTAATTCTCATACAAATTTTAAGAGCAGTATAATCAACTGTTTTGTCATTTACTTTTTAAACATATATTTAAAAGGATCGCTTAATTGTTGTGGCATTGATATCTGTCTTATTGACTTATCACTTTTATCCTTATTAGGCTCAAGAGATTTGAAGAGTCCTAAATATCCTCAAAAAAATAGCCATCTCTCAACAGATCCATCGCGCAAACCGAAAATTTTAGAATATTTACATTGGTCCTGCAGTGTAGTTGACAAAAAATCAGGGATATATTTTAATGGTAAAAACAAAAATAAATTAAACAGAACGTACTAATTAATAAACCACGTAATAATGAATATTTCAGTCCAGATTTAGAGAATCAGATTTATGGTGAACTTGTAAGTGTATAGTTTCCGATGTGATCTCTAAAACTCTTGCATTTTATTTCCGGTTAGACTGAAATTCCACGTTAAACTTGTTACGGTCTAACATCAACATTTAGGCACTTATTTTAAATGAGACTGGTATGAATTTACACGCCACTTCAGATGAATGCATGTACAGCTCAATTCGTATAAAAGAGTACTTTTAATTTGTGGCGGTGAAAGTCGTTCATTTGTAATTTTGGCGAACACATTTGAAGACAGCGTGGTGGCAACTCATAAATTACCGAAAGTCAATTTTTTAAAATGTAAAATATCTTATAATTTAACAGAGGTTATGTATTACAAACGAAAAATTTATGAATCTACTTATAATGACCAAATAATTCGTACGCAGCGGTCGATATATATCTGAGGTGCAGCAATATATATCTGAAACCAGCAATATATTGTTTTTAAAAGTCCGCGCTTTTTTGTTAGTATATGAAATCAGTAATTTGATTGAATGCCACTAATTAACCTTTTGGGTTACGCAATATTTCTTGGTTTGGCTTTATCTAAATAATTCCACGACACTGTACATGCCGTGAGAAAGTATTTTCAAAATAATCTTTTTAAAAAGAACGCCTGAAAAATGAAAAAAATGTATTGTTTATTTTAATGGTTTATACTTAAACTAAAAACAATTTGTATGTTAAATATTTTTAGAAAGAAAATACAGTCTCTTAATAAATTATATTAATTATTTTTTTTGTTTTATACACTTAATTTTCAACTACGGGGGCGGAAAAGTATCATATTATGTGTTATACATTTGGTGCCTTTTGAATAAAAACGCATTTATTCAAGTTCAAAATATAACAAAAGTTTTTTTATTTCCTTTGGTAGTTTATACTGAAACTATGGGTATTTTAGATAAGTAAATACGGTTTCTTAATATATTATAGTTTTTTGTTTTATGCAGTTAATCTTTGTGTGTTTTAACTACAGTGGGTGCGTACATATAGAGGGATCTTTGTTCAGAACTGCGGTGGGGGGGGGGGCATACTACATGCATGTAGTAACGTCAAAGAAAGAATCAGTTTTAAAAGCCTGTCTTACGCAAACACGGAAAATCTGGTCACAAAAGTTTTGCTCATTTTTATAGTACAACATTATTCTCGTATATTTCACCTTACCTTGTCTATTAATAGAACTGAAATGCAGTACTTTTCCTTTGGGTTGACCATCGCTGTTTAAGAATTTTTTCCCTGTATTATAGTTGGTCTTGTAGTATGTTTGCTTAACAAACCCGGGTACCACACTCTGGGCTTCTTCCCTCTTGGCAGGGTTCGACATGGTAGATGGAGCTGAAAATTCGGTAGACCAGTGACTTGGAGGAAAATATTGGGGTTCATCTGTAGAAAATTCTGTACCTTCATCTTCATCTGCACCTAGTTGTAATAAAGTCCATATAAACTGTGCTTTTACAAGTGCAACCCGTTTATATGACATATTTCAAGCACTGCAAAAAAGAAGTCCTATATTTGATGTTAGGTGTCGAAGAATGATAACTATTGCTTCCATCTTTTAAGGGACCTAATATTATATATAGTTTTGCCACATGGTCTTCTGTATTTTTGGCGATTGCTGTGTTTATGTTTATCTTTTAATACATCATACAAAATGCCGTTTAAAAGTTGGTTTAATACGTCGCCGTCGTCCAGACAAGGTACATACATTTCAAGTTTTCGTCTGAATTGGGATGCCAAGGAGTCTAGAATCAAAACTCACATTCTTCTTGTTATAGGGAAAAATGGTTAATAATTCCATCTTTAAGCGAAATCGTATAATATCTATATCTCCAGAAAATAAAATTGCAACGAAGCTTTCATTTTTTTACTTAAATACAAATTGGAACTTGAGTTTAGTTGTAAAACTCACAATGTCCACTCATCCATCTGAGGCGCAAATACGTGATGACACACTTATTCTCCAATATAAATATCGTAGTAATTAGGGTGGTTTAATCAGGTCTAATATTCTCATACAAGTATGCAAGTGTTTTTTTTTATAATATTCAGTCATTTGCAATACTTTATGGAGATAAATGGTTAACGTGCTTAGTATTATTTTTAGCATATTTCCACCTGCAGCCACAGCCACACTATGAAAGACATAATTTATGCCGCATTATGTTTTAAAACTCACATTTTCTATTATGTTGGTTTCAAAAATCTCATTCCCCAAAATAATACACCAAATTTTTAAAAAAACTTTTTGTTATTAAGATATTTTTATGTAGGTAATACAATCTACATATTTTTTCAATAAATGTTAAGACCAAACTTCGTAATATTTATAATAATTAATGCAGAGGTTTTTGACGTTTTCTCAAAATTAGGTTAAGGAGAAGCATATGAGCTTTGATTTTAGACCCCTCTGTAGGGTACAAGTTAGGTGTGGAAAAATACTTTCGAGCTCCGAAAAGGAAAGTTATTTTTTGGCATCTGTTGAATTAATTGATATTTTTATATTCAAAACATAAAACGCTGACAAAGGCATTTTTGCTTTCAGGAAAATTTTCAATGCTGTTTTTGTTGCTGGGTACCAAATATGTCAATCCACTAAATAAGGTTGGATTTATTGTGATAAGTGTTTAAGTAATCTGAACTAACCCCTAAGGTAGAACAGGAGACACCTCTGTAATTATTCAATAACGTTGACAACTCTATTTTCTAGATCATATATCTTACACTGTCGTGAAATTACTGTATCTTTTCCTTACCCGCTATCAAGCGGCTTACCAAACATCCACATTCGGTCATCTATGATTGTTTGATTATGGATAAGTTTCAGTGTTCTGCTATATTAACATCTAAAAGTCTTTGACGATCCCGTGCATCACACACTTATAATGCTTTCCTTAAAAACTCACTTCCGAAAATCGGCAGGCATAAAGGTAAGGATTTCTTTTAGCATAAGAAGCAAAGTAGGTTTTTAAATTTTTTGAGCAAAAAAGTATTTATTTTTGCACCCTCTAGGTTGCATTGCACTAAATACAATTCATAATATGTTAACCTATTCTGGAGTTTAAATTAAATGTTAACCTTTTTTGACCTTGTAAAATCTGCCTTAAGAGAAAAAAATCTAAAGAAAATGATAGCCCAATAATTTCATTTATAAAGAACATGATTTAAAAAAAAACATGAAATTTATTTATCACATACCTACGACATTTTTTGTTCCTTTTGTCTCAGCTTGTCCTGTGCGATATATATTGTAGTCCGAGTTGCTAGGGTCTGTCAGATCTGGCCTTGGCGTTCTGTGAAATTGCAGATCTTCAACAAATGCTCTTCCTTCTTGGCCTATCAACAAATTGGCACTAAAATAAAAAAGGCAATTAAGTGTATAGGTATAGAAACTTTCGATAAGATCAGACAAATAGCAAGAAACTATAATATCAAAACTGCGTTTACAGTCTAGTAAAGGGTCTTCAACCCACATGCGGCACGCCTTTTAATTTCTTGCGGCTCCCAGAGGCTAAAGAAAATATTTTATCGCTCCGCGCCCGCGAATGACACTCTAAGGACACTAGCGCCACCTAGTTAGAAGAGATCCACTCTGTGAACTCGCGATTACGACTACCCATAAGACCACTAGATGGCGTTGCATGTTTATTGAATCTTTCTAATGATTCTAGAAATTATCACTACTAGAGGGACTTACTACTCGAAATTTCGAGAGATTCAAAGTTGACGCGTTCGGCCTATATAAAGCCAGCATCACGTCAGCGGCCAGTTCTAATTCCGAGAGCAAACGAAGCGATACAAGCGAAAGAGTGCCAAATAGCAGTGAAGTTGCAACCTGTGAGATAAGTGATTGTAGTGAGTTGACTATAGTGTGTTTTGACCCGTGTAAGGCGGATACTATATTGTGGCGTGCAGTCGCTCAAGTTTAGTTTTATCGTGGACATTTTTATTGGAGAATTAAACTCGTATCTTCTACCTTGACATTAAAAATGGCTTCTACTTCGGGTAAAAAGCGAAAAATTAGTGAAGGAAAGTCCATGTTTGAAGAAAAGTGGACTGCGTTGTACTTGTTCGTTAGTCTTTATCAAAAACAAGTCTGTTTGGTGTGTCAAATATCACTTTCAGCCTTGAAAGAATTCAACTTAAAGACATTGCGATACAAAGCATGCCACAAAATGATGAATTTATCAAGGACTGTATGAAACTTTTTTCTAAAGTTAGTTTGTCCGGTGTTACTGTCGCCAGAAGAATCGAAGAGTTAGCAGCAGGCATTGAAAATTCACTAAAAGAACGTGCATCGAAGTTCGTATACTATTTCTTTGCGCTTGACAAAAACACAGATTTAACTGATACCGCTCACTTAGCTATATTTATTCGGGGCATTGATAATAATTTTGAAATCACTGAAGAGATGGCTGTCCTTTTTCCGAAAAACTTTTCTGCAGTTGTAACAGACGGTGCACCATCCATGGTAAAGAGCAGAAAGATCTATCTTCCTTTGATGCATTACCATTGAATCGTTCATCAACAAAATCTTTGTGCAAAATCCACAAATATTGATGAAGTGATGAAAGTGGTCGTAAAAACTCTGAACTTCATTAAATCTCGCGGCCTCAAACACAGAGAATTCTAATTCTTTTTACACGAAATTAATGTCGAGTATGGTGATGTGACATATTTTTCTGATGTGTTGGCTGAGCAGAGGAAAAATGCAAAAACGCGTTTTTGACCTTAAGAATGAAATCGCCTCCTTCATGGAAACCAGTTCCTCAATTTAGTGAGCCCGACTGGCTGCGCAACTTTGGATTTCTCACGGACATCACGCTGCACCTCAATGACTTGAACACCAAACTACAAGAAAAAGAAAATCTCATCAACAACCTACTTGACACTGTGAAGGCATCCGAGTTTAAATTGCATTTATGGAAAAATCAGTTGTTGAAAAAAGAGTTTACGCACTTTCGTAAACTGAAAAGTTGCGAATGTACAGATGTGGATAAATATGTCGCAGCACTAGAGTTACTCAAAAAAGAGTTCCAATCAAGTTTTCTGACTTCAGAGTTAATGACAATTACATCAATCTCTTTGCCCGACCATTCAATGTATCCGTTGAAGACATGCCAGAAAATGGTGAGATGGAGCTTATCGATTTGCAGTGTAATTCGGAACTGAAAGACAAGTTTGGCATGAGACAACGACAAGAAAAAATCTTCCAAATTTAAAACTTAACTTTTAATTGAAGATAATAATTACCAATTAATGACAGGGGATATCCCTGTCACATTCCCCGATGAAAATTAATCTATAGTTAGAATAATCAAAAATAAGAAAGGAAGAAGACAGGAAAATGTACTTTTTTGTCATTACCAGCCTTTTCTTTCTTCCAGATAGTTACTGATAAATAATGTGTTTTTTTTATTATACCAGCATCTCATTATTAACTGTGACAAGTATTTTTATGCTTTCAAACATCTAGTAAACCAAAGATACTATTATTTTAGTTTCTGGCAAGAATAAATTTTAAAAAATTATTATATTATGAAATTTCTTTAATATATTTTGTTTTTTAAGAAATACAACTGTACAGCGAATAATCTTTTATTTATTTTACAAATGTATCCTAACCCCCAAGTACCCGAAATTATTTTCTTCTAATTATATGGTAATATCATAGTGAATTATGAAAAGGCTGATAATGACATAAGTGGAGGGTAATAACTTTTTTACAGAGAAATAATAGTTAATATTAAAAAATAAATATTTATTAAAAGAAATACCTAATATTTAATTTTTTCTTGGTTTAGGTAATAAAAAAAGAAATTTCTGATTTTGTTAAATTTGAGGTTTTTACACGTGTGTGAATTGGAAAACTATTCTGCCCAGTTTTGACTTCATTACAAAACCGAGTAAGTTCTTTATATGGTAATTACAATAGATTTTTTTTAAAACATAAAATTGTACCTTTAAAAAATACTCCGCCAGCGACAAATAACAACACACACCGCACGACTCGCCGGATTTCTCTACACTAACATTCTTTAATTACCAAGAACCCGAAACTGGGATAAGGACGACATCTGTGAGCACTAAACCAGACTTAAGAACAAGGGAGAGTAATGACTGATAAATCGGGAGATAACCATTTCACGAGTTTTTTCGCAGAAAGGCACTCTGCTAAATCAGTACTGTTAATTTAATTAATATCAGACTAGTTTATAATTGACAAACAATGACATTATGTCAAAGTCATAGGGCATTAAAATAATAATTTGGTTTTATATTAATAAAACTAGATTTTTCTCAAGCAAAAATGTTACTTACCCGGACATTAAACGTTGAAGGCACCACTGATATTATAAGATATAACGCTTTCGGTTGATGTATGTGTAGACCTCAAGCGTTATTAGCTTTATAATACCCTAGATACCTTAATAACTATAACGGTCGAACATTAACGTTACGAACATCTCTTCCAAAGACAAGCCGGTCTCTAATGGAAACAGGAGAATTAGGGTCGTTGATAATCTTAATCATACAATTGCAAAAATGCAGATGACTTCTGGAGTCTATATTTAGCCAGTTTAATTCATGCATGCAGTTTATGATCAAACACAGGACCAAATTTCCTTAGTCCGAATATGAAGCGGATACAAAAGTTCTGCACTTTTTGTATTCTAGCTTTACTCTAGCATCTAAACGAAACCCATAAACAAAAAAATCACAATACTTGAAGATGGATAGGACTAGGGACTCACACCAAAGATTTTTTTAAGTGGAAAGATAATATTTGTCTATTTCTATGCAGTATTTTCAAATCTCTTTTGGGCAGTTTTAATGTTTTTTAATCTAAGATCACTATCCACCAAAATTCCAAGATTTTTACTAAATCAATCACAAGAGGCCTAGTACCCTGATATTAATATTAACATACATGTTTACACAAGTATCTACTCTTATTCTTGTTTCCATGCCTGATTTATTAGGATTAAGATGAATATTTTGATCACTACAAAGTTGGTAAAATATGTTGAGGTCATTATTAATTATTGCTGGCTCTCCAAGTACTCTTTGTCATCAAAACAAAAGTAAACCTGTGTATCATCGGCATATGCCTGGATCATGCAGTTAATCATACCTTGAAGAATATCAGAGGTGTAAACCAGGAAAAACAAAGGGTCTAATATTGAACCTGAGGAACCCCAGAAAGAATCTGCGACTGTTCGGAAAACCTATTATTTGAATATATTTTTTGATAGGAGTGATTGAATGAGATTGAATACATTTTCATTAAATTAATTTAGTTACAATAAGTTTACGGTATATGGTGCTAAAATCTTTTGAAAAATCTAACAGGATTAACACAGTAATAAGCTTTTTATCAGTTGCATGTCTGATATCGTCAATAACAGTTGTTAGGGCTACTGCCGTACTGAAATTCCTTCTGAATCCTTATTGACTATTGGATTTTATTATCAACGAAAAATGATTACATTTGATTATATAATATCTTTTCAAAATTTTTCAGTAACGTTGAGAGAATGCTTATAATTCGTCATTCATTAAAATCTTTCGGATTGAAAATCATTTGTTTCTATTCCATTAATTTAAAAGAGAAATTTAACTGTTGATTAAAATTAGTGTTATTGTAAAAATAGTTTGTAAGTAAGTACTAAACAAATTATTAATTTCATTAGGATCGGTTAATGTTTTAGGAATAGCACTATTTTTTGATAGCGTAATGTTAAAGTTTTTAAGTGCAGTCCACATGTTGAGACAATTTGATAGTCTTTACAGATCTTCTATGTATTACTTGCCTCATAAAAGGGAAGTATTGTAATGACTACATGACTTTCTTGATATAATTAATGAGTAAGGGGCCTATGCTAGTAGATGTAGCTGGCTGGTATAAACTTAATGGCAGCGCGGGGCAGATTGACACATTAGTGAAGGGGCTGTTTGTCACATGTGATAACCAACCCCAAATTATAATTTATAATTTACACTTGCGCTAGATATCCTTTATCGCTTCCGATTAATATCTAGTAGAATGACTAATTGTAAAGAAAAACACTGTTAATGTAGTTACTTACATTTTAAAAAGCAAAGACACTAATTCTTTGTATATAGTATACTATTTGTATTTTTTCAACTATTTTTTTTATGGGGTGGCCCAAAAAACTAGGAGCATGGCAATATTTTAATTTTTAAGATTTAACAGTTTATTAACTTATTTAACACGTCAATTTTAATTTATTACAAGTTTTAACTTTATACTCGGTGACACATAAAAGTTGAATATGTCAAATTTTGAAATTTACAGCAACATTGATATACGGTAAAAATATACACAGTGTATAAAATATAGAAAGTTTTAATATTCATATTGTGATGCGAATAAGTCTTTAGTCTCCTGTCGCCTGAAAATTTCTTTTTAGTTTAATTAAATTTTCTATATATGCCCTACCTACCTACCTAGGTATTAATTTGGTTTCAGGTATTCAGTATGGTCTGTAACTTCAAAAAAAAAACTAATCATGGTAAGACCCAGACATTATGCTTCGAGCTGCAAGATATTGCAAAAAAATTCGTATCGCCTACTTACAAGATGAGGATCAAGTTATACCAACAGTTTCTGTAGGGTTCCAAAGAAATCGTTTTTTAGCCCAGAAGCAGAAAATGAACTAAATCAATACATAATTGAAACGTATGATGTTTATTTCGGATTTTCATCTAAACAAGTACGTATACTGGCTTATCAAGTAAGACTTGCCAATGCGATCCAGATGCCCAATTCATATACGGAATGACGATCCTGATTGGTTCTCAGCATTTATGCGTAGACATCCTGATGTATCCATTAGAATTCCTGGAGTTACTAGCTTATCAATAACGAGCTTTAACCACATCAATGTTGAAGCCTTTTCTAAGAATCTCACTGACGTCGTGTTGCGATAAGGACTTGAAGCTCACGACCTCTGGAATATGAACGAAACTAGATATGGTTGCGGCTCGAAGCGGTTTCAAGCAAGTTGGAAGTATCGTCTCTTCGGAAAGGGGAACACTTGTGACAGTAGAAGCATTACTTTGCCTGAAATTACAGCAGCTTAAAAAATTTTTCAGCATATTAGTTAAGCTGTCGTGGGTGTCATGATTTAAAGAGTCACAATATTTAGGTTGAGATTATATTAAAATCACCTATTATACAAATGTCAGTACCAAACAAATATACCAAAGAAATTAAGCAGTCAAATAGGTTTTCTAACAATAGAGGAGTTACTGGCGGCGGTATATAAACTACAAACAAAAACATGTAAGAAAAATCAAATGTAATTTTGACACCTACCAGATCGATATTCGGGTTTAGATCGGTTTTGGGATATACAACTAGTTTAGATTTAAAATGTTGCTTTACAGCTAACAACACTCCGCCGCCTCTGGATTTGTTAGTCTCAGAAAAATTTCTGTCCGAACAAAAGACATTATATTTATCGGAGAATAATTCGTTGTTGGAAACAGAGGAATCTAACCAAGTTTCTATAAGATTTGGCGCATGCATTTTTATAAACAAAGCATTTGTTTAAATCCCAAGCAGCATGCGGGGTATCAACAGTATGATTATACTTACCAACATTAAAATTAACATAATTCGAACAATTTAGAATTTGTGACTGACAATCTTTAACCAAGTGGTCATTACCGCATCTTGGACAGCAGGGGGCTTTTGTGTAGTTTTTAGATGAATGATTTATTTCGTTACAATTGTAACATCGACTTACGTCAACACCGTCAAATACAGTACGATAAAAACATTACCTACTTTAATAACTCTATCATAGTATTTCTATCTAGCTGTAACACTACTTGAAAAAATTGGCATTCTTTTTAGTTTTAAAAATGTTTATTATTTCACAAGAGGAGTCCTGGGAAAAAAGTTCGGGAATCAACCTTTTTATGACCGATAGACTATCTTCATCATATACTTCCGAAAAACTGACAATGCCTACTCTTGGGTGAATTCCACGCAGTTCTCGTACCTCGTATGATCCAGGCAATTTCTGCTCCGCCAATTTTCTAAATTTCATATTTTCTTCAGAATTTTTGCAGCCGACAAGAATCGATCCACTATTCGCAGGTTTCACTTTAGCTAACTGAATGCATGATTCTACAATTTGTTCAGCAATATCCTGTTTAGTTCGTTCTACGCTCTGAGCTTGGTTCTTCGGCAGTACTAATATCGCTAGTTGGGTATTATTTCTTGCAACAGCGGAATAACTAACCGGATTATGAGATTCCTTGGTAACTACTGATGTCAAATTTTCCAAGATATAAGATATTAAACCCGTTTTTAGACCTTCGAAAGCAGAATTGATAGAAGTAAGGGCCTCTTAAATTTGTTCAGATACCATCCTTTTGAGGTCACTTTGATCTACAGAAATAAATCTTGAGACATGCCCATTACACTTCCACGACAAGTGATATCGGATAACAAACTGGCAACATGGGCAGATTTGTGTACGCAGTTTGTATGAAAGGAACTTTTACACCCCCACATCCCAGTTTTTTTCTTGAGGTTATTGTCTCGTTGCAGATACCGCAAATAAAAGCCATTTTAAATATCAATTATTTTACACTTTTTTTATTTTTCTAATAATAGCTGTAATGCTGTTGTGACTACTCGCGGCCCTGTCAGAAAATTAACTGGAAAATCAATCTCGTGAGGGCGAATTCAGTATGCACACAAATATATTTCATACATTATGCTTGTTTATGGAAAATATTAGAATATTGCTTTATTTCTGAGAATTTTGAAAGGAACAGTAATACAATTAAAAAAGTCGAATTCTTAGCACACTACTACAAAAGAGTAGTAAAAATACAAAAAGTACAAAACTCATATGTCAGGTATATTTTTTCACAGTGGCGGCTACTGCCAGGGGGCACACGGTCACGCACCCCCTGAATTCAACAATAAAATAAATGTATTAAAATCATAAAATATAAAAATATCCTCTTTAAACTTCCCTCGTAACGTAAATAATCAAGGAATGCAGTGAGCTTTCTTGGCAAGTAGTTTTGAGTATCTAGACGAATGTTTAAATTTTGACTGAACGTTGTTATAGACGTTTAGTTCCACATGGTCACCAGCCGAAAACAACCACATGAACAACAGAAAATCCATTATATTCAAAAAATTGTTGTATAGTTTTTCCTATTAATCTTAATTTAATTCCAGGTTAATGATACGGCGTGATACTCGACGGCCAATCAGAATCACGATGCATCTGCCGTTGCAATGACAACGGCCAGCGTCTTCCATGTGTTTTGGTCTCGAAATCTTTGGAGACCTTCCGCTTTCCGCATGCTTTTCAACGCATTGTTGCCTGTTGTTACGCTAGCGCAGAGTGAATTGTCTACTTGTAATAAAATAGAGTCTGTTTAATTTTTTAGGGTCGCCGTGCTGATTGGGCTTTTTTAAAGTAAAAATGAACTCTGTTAAATATATTTAAAAAAAAAGGCCAATCTCCTTTGAAGAGAAGTTTGAAATTAAAAAGTTAGGTCGACCTACGCTTAATTTGGACAGAAAATCAACGGTAGTAGGCAAGTCAAGAAAATTTATCCGATATTTTAGGCGGGAAACAACTTACGATAGATTTTTATGGCTGTGCGGTTGTCCAGAAAATCAGAAAATTGATTCATTATTTGAACAAGCAAATACTGATAATAACGAACCACTTAATAAAAGACAATGTGTTAACTTACATGAATCTAATAGGGTAATTCTAAAAGAATATTGGGACATTCATATCTTACAAATAAAAGATAGGTACCGGTTTACAGGACACTTAACCAGATAAGTTTCAGAATTACAAACATACTTTCCCTCAAGATATTTTTGACGAGGTAATTAGTGCCTAAAATTATAAAACTTTAGAAGTTATTTGTACTACTCCAATGGCAACTTCTGAATGCGAAAGATGCTTCTCAACTCTAAATTGGATTAAGTGTTTCTTAAGATGCACAATATGTCGGGATAGACTTAATGCGCTTGCAATGCTTTCAATAGAAAAAAAAACTAGTTCAGGACATTGCGGATTTTGATAATAAAGTTATTGAAGTGTTTGCTAATAAAAATTCTTATATCCGTAGTTTTTGTCTTTTTGTTTTTTTTTGTTAAGTTCAAAAAAACTCCATTTGTTATCATCCCAACTTTCACTCCCCCATACTCCCTATGGCCCAAGCCGCCGCTGTTTTTTTACTATAAAAATTTGATCATCTCTCTTGACTAGGATGCAGTTTTACATCGCCTGCTTCATATGCAAAATTATGTCTACAGGTATGTCTTCGTACTTGTCTGAAAAACTGATACTCCAAACTCATGCCCTTAACGGGTTACTGCACGCAGTACTACGGATCAGTTGCAAGCCTTACGCTGCCGCAATATTATGTTAAAACTATAAGAGATATGTATTAGCTTCAATGTGATTTTAATAGGGAAATATGCATAGTTAGGCGCTAAATACGAATTTTTATGAAAAAATCGACTTTGGAATGAAAAAATTAATATCAAAGTTGTCCATTTTCGATCATTTTTTTTTAACGCAGATGCCTCCCCATATAACCGTTTTTAACATGTTTACTGTCTTACATTGATCCTTTGTCTACATAACTGCAAAATTTGAAATGTTAAATCGCACTCATCTCTTTGTGTTACTGCAGCACGTGAACCCTGTTGAACCCGTTTTTAACCAAAATATATTGTAAGTTGCCTATACACAGCATACCTTTTCAAGCTCTGACGTGAAGGAAACGTCTGGAATTGAGTTATTATGATACACTGAAAAAACTGCGACCAAAAATATATACATATATTCTAAAGTAATATATACGTAACTTAGTAAAATAAAAGAAAATTTCTATTAAGTAAAAATAAAAATGTGGAGAAATATAAAGATGTAAAATGTAAAACAGGTGGAATTTTATGATAGAAAAAATATATTTACACTACGTCTTTTAAATTATGGAATTTTTAAGACTGCAAGTCAATTTCAATTTTCTCAATTTTTTTTTAGCTTATAAGCAAAGGCTTTCTTGTACAGAGTGTGACAAGCAAATCTCATAAAATTTAAGTTGGCTGCGTAGCAAATACCAGCGAAAGGGAACGTGAACTTTATAGTGAAAAAGTTATGGGCTGATCTAGACTAATTATTGGCCCAGGTATTTCTTTATGCAGTTCCAGGTACATGCGAAATTATACAAGTTTTGTATAAAGTGCGGAAATTTTTTCTAATTACGGTAAAGCTAGTGCGTAATGTGTAATATCAGCGGCGTTGCCAAATATCAGCCAACCTTGATCTTTTATAGTGAATAAGTTACGGGCTTATCTAGGGTCTACGGTAATTATTGACACAGGTACTTCATCATGCAGTTCCAGGTACATGCGAAATTATACAAGTTTTGTATAAAGTGCGGGAATTAAAAACACGCCAAATTCTAAAATTTTTTCAACAGCGTTGCCACATTTATTATTTTGCTTTATTACTTAAAATCGACATGCCTTTTGCTGTAATCGTTTACCATTATATATGTTCGATTAATTGGCAGAGTTTTAAAACTTAGGGTATTATCATGTTATATGAAAAAAAAACAACATTTTATAACAAAGGAACAGCACTGCCGATTTTTCCATGTCCATAAATTAAGGAACATTAAAAAAATACTAAGATTTAATGAAGTCTTCCCTTTACTTTGTGTGAGTACATTTTAACAAATAAATGAAAACCCAAGTTTTACTTCGTTAACTGTCACTTATTTTATTTTTGCACTAGGCGTGACTGAAGTTTCGTACTACTGGTAAATTTTCAAACGCAATGGAGATATTTACAATCAAGTTAGGTATATATAGAGACAAAATTCTTATGACTATGATTACGGAAAACCACTGTACATTTTTTATGGTCAAAAAGTTTTAATAAGGTGGTATTTTCTACATCTGTTTGTGAATTTAAAGTGTTAACGTTTAAATTTTTATGATGTTTATACATTTTTATTGCCTCTAGATAATCCAATTTGCGACTTTTTTCCTCATAATGTGATATATCTTACTTATTTATGTCAGGGAATGTATACGAAGTTTCTAAGAAATGGTTGGCAAAATGAGAGCTCTGGTTTTTAATTTATATGAGGCGTTATGCTCTTTGAATCTAACATCGAAATTCCTCCCTGCTAGCCCTATATAGAAGCTATTGCATTCGTCGCATTTTAACCTATAAAGTCCAGACTTTTTATACTTATTTATTTTTGTTTTCACGTTAAAAATCAAATTAGAGAGTTTTTATGACGATCGAAAAGTAATTTTAGAATTTTTATTTCTTTTTAAAATATTTGCTATCTAACATATAACAAATTGAATGCCTTCTACGTTCTTAATAAATAAATTTTATTCATACGTAAGTAATAAATATAATATAAATTGCGCCGTTTGTAATATTCTTTTCGCTTTCTGCATTGATTTTTGTACACCCTGTAAAATATATCCGATTATTAAAAATCGAACCTACATTCTTAATAAATAAATTTTACCCATACGTTAATTTTTTTTTAACCCTAGACAACATAACTCTTTGACAATATATTTACCTTTTTGCATTTACTTATTTACAACCGGTATAAAATATTTTATTATAAAAAAAATACATTTTACCTTAAAGTATTAATCTTAACCATAAATGAATAAAAATTATAATAAATGGAGCCTCTTTTTTCCGCTTAATATCCTAATAGTACCTAATTCTTCTACAACCTGTATAATATACATATGTATTTTATTTATAAAAAATTATATTTTACTTATAAGATAATCTAGTTAATAAGCGGATAAAAATTGTTTTAAGTTTTAAATTTCTCTAAATTCACTTTCAACACTCATCGACTTGATTTTTACACCAGTCTTAGAGAAAATGTACACGTTTCCTCCTGTTATATATATATATATATATATATATTGAAGCATATTCCCCCGACGCGCCACGTACCGTTATCGGGCCGAAACGTGTAGAAAGTTAAAAACGAACCTCAAGAGATCCAGACAGAAAATGCGCGTATCGTAATAATAGCCCCGTGCGGCTGTTGTAACAAGTAGGCACTGCAACAGTTGTTTTTGAAGCACTAGCTGTTGCCATGCTGCAACAATGACAAATTAAATGCATTATCACTGTCAGTTAAGCAGCTTAATATTGCATTAATTATAAAATTACAAGTTTATTTATGGCTTTTGTTCTGACAGAGACTCAACGTATTGATACTTGATTGATTTTTCGCGGATATGGAAATAAAACCAGAACATACCAAGAAGTTTGCGACTTGTTTAATGGCCGCTATCCTAACAAACCAATAAAAAAATGGATCGTCCACAGAACTTGACAACGCTACCAGGAAACAGGGTCCATAAAACCTTTACCTAAAACCGGACGCTCAAAAACTGCTACAAATGATGAAAATAAATTAAACGTTTAAAATCCAAAAGTAAGCACCAACCAGTTAGCGATAATGCCGAAATATGTCAAAAATCGTAAGGACTGAATGGAAGAACTTCATACCCCACATCAGTGGCGGCTCGTGAGTTCTGAAAGAGGGTGGGTACAAGAAAAAACTTACCAGCTATTTTTGGTACATAAAGTCCATTCTCCTAGTTTTCATGCTAGAAAAGAGGTCAATAAGTTTGTTGCCAAAATCTGGTATAGACTGGACGAACTTTTTTTCTATAGAGAGGACTGCCAGTGCGTTCAGACGATCTTCTGACATTGTGCTTCTCAGAAAAGTTTTAATGCGTTTGAGGGTTGAAAAACATCGTTCACATTCGGCTGTCGACATGAGCGTCGTTCAAATAATATCCAACAGTTTATACGCCTCCGTAAAAACTTTTTTTAGGTTATTGTCTGATATGAAGACGAAAAGTGGCAAAATACCACCTAAGTCACACATGTCATCGCGGTCATAAAGTGCTGAAAGTTCACTTTTTAATTTCACACTGTTCAACATAGGATAAGATTTTACAGTCTGATCGAAATGTTTTTGGGGAAATGCATTTCTATAAGTTTTAAAATTTTGAAAGTCAACTAATTTTGCTGCACCTAAGTGATCCTTAAAATCAAATCGATCTACAATTTGGGTTAAAATAGTGTCACATACTTCCTTTGCAATAACAGCTCGGTTATCTCCAGCAGACCTTTTCTGTCTTTTCCTAGCAGGTTCTTCATTATCGTGTTATTGATCGTCATTGTTATCAGTTCAATTTCTAATTCGAATAATTTGCTGTTGGAATTGTTCAACTGCCTTTTGCATTTGAGCACTTTCAATCCCGCGCATTTGAGTCTGATTAAATAATATTTCAACATGTGACATAATGAAATGAAATATTTTCAACCAGTAAAGAAATTCTGGGCAATTCAAATGTTTCAATAAACCACTTGCTTCACTAATAGTCACTGAGTCCATCCCATCCTCGTCGATAATTTTGTCTCACTTGATTTCTTTTAATATTTCCTGTTTGTAAATTTCCAACATTGCATCCAACAATTCATTCTGAACAGTTTTTGAGACACCTTTGAGCACTTGTGAACCTTTCAGATGTGTTGCAAGAACGGCGTCTAATTCAGCAGCAAAGTTGATTAAGCCTAAATAAATATCTGGATTTTCCGACGTCGATGTTTCATCATGGACTCGTAGCGCCAATTCAAAGGCTCCACAAAATTGTATACACATAATTAACCGGCGCAAAATATAACGATTTTTTTCTACATCTTCGTTGTGCTTAATTTTATTACGCAAATAAGCACTGTTTAATTGTTTTCCTATGTCCACCTTGCCTAAAACACTAAAATCCATGCATGCATTCATGTGAGAAACGGAATTTTCGTGTTTTTTTGCTCTCTCTGCGAGGTGTGTTTCACTAAACCCTTGTTTATTCCACGCACTGATCTTTCTTAAAAATTAAGCACATAAAACAAAATAGTTTATTTGTTACCGAAGATCCGGCACATCCACTCGTATTTTTCATAGATATTCCGGTTGAATAGTCTATTGTTAGTTCGGGTTTTACTTGTGGAAGTATAGTTTATTTGAAGATCGGGAATAGGTCTTCCTTTATTCTTCATTAAAAGTTTATCTTCAAATGATAGCGGTTTTTTTAAAAGATTTTGCACACAATTAATTTCCGCTGGTTCGATCATTAATAATAAAAAACAATCAACGTTACTTCACGTCTTAAAATTCACACGACGCCGACGCAAACGAAACAGTAAATTAAGTACACAAACACACTGACTACAAGAGACAAGTCGTTCGGTGCCCCAAGTCGACTATATAATCGCGTATTGAAAAGATAACCGATGGTTGCCGATTTATACTCGGAAAAGAAAAAGGCACATTTCAGACTGTTCCCTTGCACCGCCTGCGCGAGCCGAGATCAATAATTTATTCCATGCGGGACTGTGAAATCGTTCGTTTCGTCGACAGGGCTGGGCCGACCTTGGTTCTACACTTGACGTGCGGAAGGAAGGTTTGATACCATTTATATTATGATCGTGTAAGTTGTAACGTAAAAATAAAATAATGCACTGAATGACATATTTATTTCCATTCCATCCAGCCGCCACTGCCCAACATCCTCAGAAAATTAATGTATGGGCGGGGATACTGGGTAAGAATATTATAGGCCCTTGTTTCATAGAAGGTGTATTAACTGGACAGAAGTATTTAGAGCTCCTCAGAGAACATATAGTTCCTGTCGTTCAAGAAATTGGGAATGTGGGTGAAATCTCTGGTACCAACATGATAGTGCTTCACCGCATTATTCAAGGAAAACCCCGCAGTTCCTAAACAACCAATTTCCAGGGAGGCTAGTTAGAAGACATGGTGCATTAGAGTGGCCACCTCGATCCTGATATAACTCCACTGGACTTCTTCTTGTGAGGTCATTTGAAGGATCGTGTATACAAGAATCGTCCAGAAAATTTAATCGAACTCCGCGAAAGAATTTGTCCCGAAGTTGCACTTGTAACACCGAATATGTTGAGCAACACACTACAAGAGTTTTATGATCGACTTGGGTACTGTCTGGCAAATAATGGGAACCATTTTCAACATTTAATTAAAAAATAGTGTCTTTAAAATAAGTATTCTGTTAGGTTATTGTTATTTTAGTCCGTTGACTTTTAATACCCTTCTTATCTCATCGTTATTGTTGACTTTTGTCGTTATTGTTTTACTGGTGGAACTGAAAGACCAGTCCCAAGCCTAGATAAAATGTGAGGGAAAGCCGCCAATATCACCTAATAAAAAAATAACTTGCGAAGTCATTCATTTCAATAAAAATAAATGGGGCATTTTGTAAGCACAACTTTAGCGGTTTTGAAGATATTTAAGCCTTCCGGTTTTTTTTACTATATATATATATATATATATATATATATATATATATATATATATATATATACAGTGAATATCGGTTATAACGACATTGAACGGACCGCTTAATTTCGGTCGTTATAACCGAGCGTCGTTATAGAGAGAAAAAAGTAAGAAAATGCCTTATATATTTTTATTACGAAAAAGTGATTATATCTCTTAAAATTTTCAATAAAAACTTAATTAAAAAAAAAAGTTAAAAACATGGAATATTTTCAGATGTATGTGCGTACACATACATACATACATATAATGTTATGTGAGTATGTACATATTATGTATGTATGTACATACTTAATGTACATTTGTATACAAAATTATGAAAAAATGTATAATAAAATGTTAATTATAAAACAGAACAACTCAACAAAAAAATGAATAAACTAAAAACTAAACTTTTTTAAAAAAGTCAGTCAATACAGATTGTTTTTGTTTTTTCTTAGAATTTAAGAACGCCTTTTCAATCATATTCTCTAGATGCACTAAAGTCGGATTTGCAATATTTTCCCTGTCATTATTAAAAACAAAGAAATGTCTGATAGTTTTAATTGCTGAACGAACCTCTGTTATGGCTGGTGGCTGATATTCGTCGGTCACCAGTTCCTCCTCCTCTTCATCACTTTTTCTACTCTCTTGTGGACCTTCCAAAATTTCTGAGTCGGTCAATTCATCCGTGGTTGTCAGAACCTCATCAACCTCTACAAAATTTTCCCAGTTTTCTTGGGTAGCAAAATCAGCGATAGGTAAGTCACGGATCCATTCTGCTAAAGGTAAGTTTTCGTCTTCAGGGGGGTTATTTTTGCTTTGAAGTTTAATCCATTCTAAAAGTGGAAGATTTTCCCCCTCATCAGAACTTGTATGATCGTCCGGCAGGGCAGTAAATCCTGCATGACCAAAACATCTTGAAATTGTCTGTTGGGAAACGTGATCCCAAGCTTGTGATATAAATAGAATGGCCTCCAAAATGTTTAATTTGTAAAGGTCATTAGAAGTCTCATATTTTTCTAAGACTTTAGTTAGCTGCAATTTTCTAAACTCATTTTTTAATGCCTTGATTACTCCCTGATCCATTGGCTGTAGCACCGAAGTTGTATTCGGCGGTAGAAACACAAGTTTTATGGCTTTTAAATTTTTTAGGTTTGGATGAGCTGAACAGTTGTCTAGTAACAAAAGTATTTTCTTATTTGCTCTAAACAGTTTATTGTCGCACTTTCTTATTGCCTTTTCAAACAGTGAGGCAACCATCCAGGCTTTTGCATTGTTTTCGTAATCAACTGGCAGGGTTTTTATATTTTTGAAGCAGCAGCGTGGAGATTTGGCCTTCCCAATAACTAAAAGTTTCATTTTTTCCGTACCAGTCATATTAGCTCCAATCAAAACAGTTAGCCTGTCCTTAGACAGTTTTCCGCCTACGCATTTTTCACCCTTAAACTTCATGGTTTTATTTGGCAACGAAAGAATAACCCCGTTTCATCTGCATTAAATATTTCTTCATCCTTGTACCCCCTGCGTAAATTAGGCCATACAGCAGATAACCAATCTTCACAAACCCCTTTAGGTACACTTGCCGCTTCTCCACTAACTGTTCCACACACTATGTTGTGCCTCTTTGGAAATCGCTGAATCCATCCACGTGAACACGTAAAATCAATCTTAAGCTGCCTCGCAAAATCATTAGCTTTTGCGATTAAAATGGGACCTGTCAGTATTGCATTCTGGCTCCTTTTTACCTTAAACCACTTTAACATTGCCTCATCCACTGCTGATTCGTTACAATATCTCATTTTTTTCATGGTCAACGAAGTATCGCCACTATCAAATGCTTGATGTATCTTTTCACGATTTTTCCATATGGTTGATATTGTTGAATGAGCGACCTGAAAATACAATTTTTTCTCATGTAAAAACTTTATGGGTTAACAAGTGTTGCAGCAAAGTTATCAAAAATAATAATTATCAAAATTAATAAACTGGATAAGCATTACTTACATTTAACTCTTTGGCAATATCATTATTCGATTCCCCACTTTCCAAACGCCAAATTATATGAGCTTTCTCCTCAACTGTAAAAGCCTTTCGTTTAGACATCGCGTTTTATACTCTCAGATTCAGCACCTTAGATTATGTAAACACAAATGCACACTACGTCAATAGCTTTAATACAATAAAGGTAACACTCGTTTATAACAGACCAAATGCCGATTCGCATGAAGCGGGGATTTACCGCCTACAAGAAAAGGAATTCCCCGAACTTCGGCGCTCAATAGCTAAATAAAATAAAGACCCGTCGTCGTTATAACAGGTTGGTTCCGCCACTATAAGCTAAATTAATCGGTCACTATATCAGTTCGTCGTTACATGCGATATCGCTCGCCGTTATAACCGATTACTTGGACCAATTTAACTTAAATTATTGGTCGCAATATAAGTACGTCGTTATATGCGATGTCGTTATAGGCAACACGTCTTCAATGCATTTAGCATAGAACTCAGTCGGGACATTAATATGTCGTCGCTATAACCGATATGTTGTAATATCCGATATCGTTATAAGCGATATTCACTGTATATATATATATATATATATATATATATATATATATATATATATATATATATATATATATATATATATATATATATATATATATATATATATATATATATATATATATATATATATATATATATATATATATATATATATATATATATATATATATATATATGTATATATATATATATATATATATATATATATATATATATATATATATATATATATGTATATATATATATATATATATATATATATATATATATATATATATATATATATATATATAACTTACAAAGAAAGTGAAATATCTTAAAAAGTTAAGGGTTTAGGTATTGGACATATTTAATAAAAATACATTCCATTTAAAAATATTGAGATATGGCATATTTAATTGTGGTAAATTCATAAAAAACACTGTATAAAAAATTTACAAAATATCACTTGGAACCATTAGCAGGTATCTTAGACTAACTGTGATAAAAATGTTGGTCTAAATTGAATCCATCGATAACTACGATCTTTTAAACGGACCCCTTTGATAATTATATAATATACAGGGTGTTCCATTTAAAAAAATACATATTTTACCATAACTTTTTTGACTCACCCTGTTCAGATAAAATTATTTTCCGTTTATAGATTCTTGTCAACCCTACAACTTTGCTATAGAAATTTAGCCGTACACCTTTTCGACGCACCCTGTATATGTAGGGTACACTTGAAAAACGATCTAAGTCACATCGGGACCTAAAATATTGTTTTCTCAAAGCAAAAAAACGAATTTTCTATTTTATGCGTTTTTTTTTAAATATATGTTCTTATTGCTTGCTTGAAGCCCGGCATTAATTGCATTATTTAAAAAATAATTTAGACTATCCCACTTCCTTATTGTCTAAGAAAAGGTGCAAGAAAAGATAATAATTTCTTATACGAGTAAAATTAACAATATAACAAATTTACTCAAAAAAGTTCTTCAGATTACCCCACACAATACTTTTGTTGGCTTTCCAAAAGACACCTACACAAGACCTTTATTCAGAAAAATCAAACTCCCACTCATGCCAGTTGAAAAAAAATTGCAATTATCCCATACATATTTATAAAGGTACTAAAAATGCTGGAATAAAAACCTTTGAAATGTTATGCAAATGACATAATAAAATTGTAATTATTAATGCTGCGCGGGTAGCCAAGGAAGCTTCCAGCTTTTTCAGTTTTGAGTTATGAGAGTATGAGAGACCTTAAGGTCCCTTACCTCTTAAGACAGAACATGTAAGTAACCATTGTTAGTACACGTTGTCCAGTTTTCGATGATTATCTTTTTACTAACAACATCTACAAGACAAGGCCAGTGTGCTGGAATGAAATTTTCTACTGACCTCACGTTCCGTGGTCATACGTCCATTCTTTGCCGTTCGTCTAACACCGGTAGTTGTCGGTTGACATTCGTCTTCAGTTATTTTTAGCTTGTTAGGTTGAAACGACGTTGTGAAACTAGGCAAAAACTGTGATTTTAAGAAACCGGAAAGAACCTTTTTTTTTCGTGAAAAGTTTATAAATACCTCAAATTCATTATTAATTCATGGCTAAAATAATTTTACAGCAGTATTCCATTGGGGCTATTGCTTCATTCTAATTTTTCTTACGAATCGTTACAGACTTACTCAGAAAGCACCGTTAAACGGGTTCGAGGTCCTTTGCAGGACAACGAAGGAATCGTTTTCGCCCATTCATATACTTTATATTTTTATTTTGGGGTCAAAATTAACAGTAAGAATAATAATTATTCTGAATCCACCATGAAATAAAGTGAAACAGTAATCTCGATCTGGCATGGTTGCTTCGTTCCCCTCGGTAACGTCGGACCATACATCTGAATGTCGGGGTTGCCGTTCTATTCCGATTGTAATAGATCTATTAATTACTGTTGTGAAGAATCTATTACTCTATTACGTAATATACCAAATTTATTAATATAAAAGCCAAAAGCTACATATATTTTTGAGTTGCATTTATAAACGTAGCCACAAGTATTTGTTTGATCCTACAATATAGCTAGTTATTGGTTATTGTCATTATTTGTTATAATTTTAGGGCCGTCGCGTTGCTTAATTTTACGGTTTTGGCCGATCTCTGTTTTACACTACTATTTTTAAATTTTGGATGTATTATTTACCATATATCTTGTAACTAGGAGCTAAGTTAAGCCAGGTAAACTTTGTCGGCTATAACTGTTCCCAGTTTTAGCGTAGGTAAAGATAAACACAAAATTTGACTTTAGCACAAATACATTTTAAGCAAACTATAATCTGTTAGTATTTTTGAAAATCTATTACCTTCTTACTAACCAATCTATTACTTTAAATCAAATCGCAGTGGCTGTGGCAACACTGTTGTTTTGTTTGTTTTGTTCTTCAGTATTAAACGGGATAATATACGTTGGTGTCAATAAACTCGATATTATTGATTTTGTCATATTTAGGGAAAAGAATCGGTTTTTGATACGTTTATAAGTGTTTTATATCCTTTCAAAATGCCTTACAGATGTCGTATACCCGGTTGTAAAGGTAATTACCCGAACGGTCCAACAATCCGAGTGTTTCGTTTTCCGAAAACTCAAGAACGCCGATTAAAATGGCAAAGTGCCATTCATCGCGAAGGATTTGTTCCTAGTGATAGCAGCCGCCTGTGTGAGTGTCATTTTGAAAAAGAAGATTTTATTTGGCAGATATCCCAGCAGGACAGATCGTTTCTATAAACTTAAATATACCAAGATTGAAGGAACACAGCGTACCAACTAAATTTCCTAATTCTTCAAAATACTTATCGAAAACTATAAGGCATCGAAAAAGCAAGGAAGAAAAGGTTAGGGAATTAGACGAAATTCGATTTCAGCAGGGTATTGACGAAAGCAAATGAGAAATGTTCAAGCATAAACATCGCATAAGTTATGATTCTTTTGCAGGGTTCTGTAATTTGTTTAAGACATTTAATTTAAGGAAAGGGTGGTTTATGAGTGACGAAAAAATTTCTAAAACTTTCTTCAGGATTGAACATAACTCCTGGGCCTACAATTATGTGGGATGTTAAAATAAATACCGATTTAGAAATAAGTACATATTTATATGACGACGAAGATTTTCGAAGTAAAAAAAGATTTTGATCCTATTTTTTCTGCATGTGTTTGCGCACTCCCTCTACTTTCTTACCTCTAGGCCATAACCGCTAGTTGCAATGAAAACTGCACTATACAGGGCGTTATATGAAATCCTTTAATTTTTTTGCAAATTTTGTTAGTTTCGAGAATCTAAGGAAAATAATTTTAGAATTTTTTGTTCACGATCTATGGATGAATACCAAAGAACTATTTCTACTGATTTTACCTACCTTAATTTTTTGTTTTCTATGTACATGATTTAATCGACAAACTTGATATTTTTTCGAAAATTAACCCATTATTCAGGCATGGGATAAGCGAATCTGGAGTGGGGAGTTATGTCGCTAATACAACTAACACACAGATATTATACAGGATATAATAGAGACAAATGATCGGCAACTCAGTTTTTTTTCGCTATAATTTTTTTTAAGAATGTCACTCTTAAACTGCACGTCTGTTACATTAACGGTTAATATTTACAAAATTTGAGTCAAATTGGTTAAGTAGTTTATTAGCAATATTTTTTTACCATTTTACAAGGCTGCCCCGTCTGTTTGGCCTTATTGGATTTTTATCAAAATGTTACCAGGTTACCCTTAATATTTGACCAAAATTAAAAAAAAGTCAGTTATTTAGCTATGCCACGAACAGACAGACAGATCGACGGAATTGAGAAAATATGTTTTCGGCATTTAGAGACCCTGAAACGAAAAAGTCTGAAAAAACTCGGAGCGTGATTTTTTTTACGATTACAATCCTTTACGAGGGAAGTAAAAAGGTAATTTTACTGCAAAAATAACTGGAAAAATCGGTAAATTTCCTCGTTCTGTACATAGTCACAGTATATATATGTGTTACATATACTGTCTTTTCAAACATTTTTATTGTGCGGCATTTTATTCCATCATATTGGATTCTCACCAATATTTTACCAGTTTTTTTCTACCTATGCCACACTTGACTCCTGGAACATAATTTAAAATAAATTCAATTAGTTTTTAGATCGACATTCCGCTATTTTGTTACGTCATATTAAATTCATTCCAGTTTATCCCATTTTCACACTTAATTTTTCTGCAAAATTTAAAGTCACTTGAAAAAAATTTTTTATCTTGGTTTTTTAAAAAATTTATTTGGCCGCCATTTCGTTTCGACATTTTAAATTTGTACCACAACTTTACCAATGTATCCGTATATCACACTTAATTCTTGCACAAAAATTAAAATTAATTTAATAAATAATATTTTCGGGCTGATTTTTTTAAATATTTTATTAGGCCGCTATTTTGTTTTATTATTTTGGATCCATATCAAAATATTACTAGTTCATTCCTATGTAATAGTTGATTTTTGTGCAAAATTTGAAGTAACTATCCAAATTAGTTTCTTTAGTAATAATTTTTTAAAAGTTCTAAATGGTTTTCGTTACCGATCTTCTTGTTGTTGTGTTAGAGTGGTGTATTATTTGGGGCTAAGATTCAGTAACAAAAAACAAAAGTAATTTTTTAAATTGTCGACGTTTATAACACAACACGACAACTTTATTGTTGGATCCTCGGGACATTTATATAAATTATATATCCTGTATGAAAATGGAATTGTCAGTCTTTACCTACTCCGTTGGTCCGCAGATATTTCCTAACCTCAAATAATACACCACTCTAACATAACAACAAGAGGATCGTTAAGGAGAACCATTTAGAAACTTAATACCTGGAATATCTGCAGACCAACGGAGAAGGTAAAGACTCATAATATGGGTTTCGTGTAGGATATAACATCTATATATGTGCCCTGAGAATGGAACAATAAAATTGCGAAATGTCGACATTTTAAAAACAGACTTTTGTTTTTTTTATTGGATCCTAACCCCAAATAATACACCACTCTAATATAAAAACAAGAATATGGTTAACCAAAACCATTTAGAAACTATATCTGCGGACTAACGAAGTAGGTAAAGACTGATAATATGGGTTTCATGCAGGATATAAAATCTATGTGTCCTGAAGATGCAACAATAAAAATGCAAAAGTCGACAAATTAAAAAGACTTGTTTTTTTTCCTGGATCCTAACCCCAAAAAAACCTCACTCTAACATAACAACAAGAAGATTCTTAACAAAAACCATTTAGAAACCTAATATCTGAGAAATATCTGCGGACCAACGGAGTAGGTAAATACTATTAATGTAGGTTTCATGCAGGTTATAGAATCTATATATGGGTCCGGAGGATGCAACAATAAAGGTGCTACGAAACGCCGACTATTTAAAAAAAGGTTTTTTTTTTACTGGAGCCTAACCCCAAATAATATACCACTCTAACAATTTTTTTTAACACTGTTTTGCCATATTGGATTTTTACGAAAATATTATCAGGTCGTTCCCATATAACCCTTAGCTTTTGGTCAAAATTTGAAGTCAATCTGGTAAGTAGTTTTTAAGCTAAGTAGCGAACTGATAGACCTACAGACGGACCGACGAAATTCATAAAACATGTTTTTTGGCATCTAGAGACACGCTAAAACGTGAAGATACGTAAAACCTGAGAGGGATATTACAAACAGTTTATTTAGCGTCATTTTGCTCCGCCATCTTGAATTAGTAACATCGTTTTACTAGCTGATCCCTATACGACAATTACTTATGGCACACAATTTGAAATCAAACCATTAAGCAGTTTTTTCAGGCTGAATTTTTAAATATTTTATTAAAGCGCCATTTTGTTCCGCCATCTTGGATTCGTACCAAAATGTTTTTAGATGATTCCAACATATTATTTGATGTTGGTACAATATTTGAGATAAATGTATGTAATATTTTCGGACTGGACCTTCATATAATTACGATTGAACTTCAGGTAAGTTCTTTTGATCGATTAATTATATTTCAGATCCAGTCCTCAATATTACATAAAAGTTCACATTGTAGCTGTTTAAAGACTTGCCAAAAACATCCTAAAACTTTCACTTATTAAAAAAATATTTTAATAAATAATTCTAAATTATTGAGAAAACATTTTTATTTCACATATAAACCGTTAGGTAATATGAACAAAGGATAATGTATTATTAATAAATTTTTTTTTATAATACTAATCATTTAAAACCGTTTAAGGAAACTGCCGGCCTCTTTTAACGGCCTGTTATAAAATTTGGCAAAAGTTTCTGACTTCGAACTCCAACCGGCTGACTTCTTAATTATTTTCAAGGAAAGGCCCTTTCTTACAGCAGCAGAGGTGGAGGCATGTCTCGTTGAATGTGCCTTAAAAACTGTGGAGTCGACACCTACCGACTCCAAGGTTTCCTTTATCTAGCGGCTTAAAGTCTGTTTTGATGCAGGTTTGTAAGGTTATTTATGCGTCAAAAATAATTTGTTGTTCTCTGGCAGCTTTAATGATTTAGTTTTTCTTTTAAGCACTGCTTTAGTGTAGAAGCTACGCAGAGACGTGTATCATTAACGAAATAAGGTAGGTCCAAACAAGGTTGAAAAGAGTTAGGTTTTGATGTTTTAATTAAATCAGGAATAAATATTTGTGCCCCTGAATCCGAAAAGCTTATGTTATATTTATTAGAGAAATGGTTTGTATTCTATGAAATGTAGCTAAAGCAATCAGAGTTACTAATTTTGAAGATACAAATTTTAAGGTATTTTCATTAGAGTTTTTTAGGAAGGTTAAAACTTGTTGCGGGTCCCACGTGCAGTTATATTTTGGTTTTGGGGGTCTGAGTCTAAAAATGCCTTTTAAAAAACGTTTAAGTTGCAAATTATCTCCTAAATTTTTTGATGTAATCAAAAACAGGGCTGCACGATGGGAATTGAATGAACCAAAAATATTGTTTGTGTTGTCAAATATATTTTGAAGAAATGTAATTATATTTGTTGGCGAAATATTAGCCTTGTTGCAATATTCCAAGCATAACTTTAAAGTTATATTATACTGTTTGACGGTATTCTCGCTTATGGAGTTTTCCATGGCGATTATGGCGTTTTCGGGAATGCCACCTTGTCGAAACGCTTCCCTGAGAGCCTCGCGACAGCCCGGGTAAGGTCGTTTGCCAGTGGATGTTTCTTTTGGCTGTAAGGACAAAATACAATGTTAGCAGCAGGTCCAAAAAATAATGAATCACCTATCATTAATTTTACGAACAATCGGTACCAGGGCTGTGATTTCCAAAAGGGCACCACCAAGATACCTGTTGCTTTATCGTTAACGATTTTTTGTAGAGTGCGAAGGATAAAAGAAAATGGTGGAAAAGCATAAAAATTCAAAGCCGCCCAATTAATTGTGAAGGCGTCAATAGTTTCAGCTTCTGGATCAGCTAGCCATGATACATATCTTTCGCATTTATTATTATAAATTGACGCAAAAAGACCAATTTCAGGGACGATAAAGTGCCGTGTAATATTTACAAAAATATTATTGTTAAGTGACCATTCTGTTTCTACGGGTAAAATACGAGAGGCTCGGTCCGCTTGCCAATTATTACCGGAAGGTATGTATGATGCAAAAACCCATACATTTTTATTTTCACACTATTGCCAGATTTTCCTGGCTAAAGCATTTAGCTTAGTAAATTGTACGCTGCCCATCCTATTAATATAAGATAACGCGGTGGTATCCATGCGTATTTAAATGTTGCAGCCCGGCAAGTCGTTAGCAAAAGATTTTAAACCATAGTAGATAGCTTGGAGGTCCAATAAATTGATATGCTTATCGGTATCAAAGCTTGTCTATAGCCCATGAGCCGTGCGGCCTTGACAAAAGGCTCCCCATCCGGAGAGACTGGCGTCGGTGAAAATTTCCAGGTTAAAGTTGTCTCTTTTTATATAATTTCGAGAAATTCAGCAAATGTTAAAATTCTGCAGGTATTGAAGGGTAAAATAGTTTCAATCCATTTAAGCATTTTTTCTCGTTTTTCTGAAGGCAATTCAATTGTCATGTTAACCAAGTCAGGAATAAAACCTAGAAATTTACACCTTGTTTGTGGAGAAAGTGCACTTTGCTCTTTATTTATGAGATAGTGACTCCAGAAATGAGGTAGTCAACTGAATATTTCTAGAACATTCTTCTTTTGACGAACCCAGTATCAAAAAATCGTCAAGATAATTTACGCACGTTACGCCCCTAGAACGAATAAATTCCACTGCCGGTCTCAAAAGCTTTGTAAAAGCGTGAGGCGCTGTTGCCAAACCGAACGGCAAGCAAGTGAATTCATAAAATACATTAATGTACGAAAATCTTAGGTACCTTCTATGTTCTACACGAACTGGTACTAAATAGTATGCGTCCTTGAGATCAATAGTTGCAAGATGTCAACTTTTCTTGGATTTGGTGGACGTGCCTGAATTGGTTGTCTAATGAAAGCTATAGAATACCATTTTAACCAACCCAATACAGTTGGGTTCCGAGTGACTGGCAACTATTGTTCGTAAAATTTGTTTAAACGACCAGCATAAATAGCCGAACTTACCTCTAATCCTTTCGTCTCCCCTTCTCCTTGTTCCTGTCCCATTTGGAATCCCTGTTGTATTCCCTTCGGTACATCCTGTTGGGTTGTCCCCGGACCGGTCCCGTCTCCCCCAGACGATGAGCCGGTCTCTGCGAGTTCAAAGATCGGCTGCAACCTGAGGCGGGCTGGTTGTAAGCTGCTACACGCAGCTGACCACTCTCTCCCCTTATGTTATATCTCCTAGATACTGACGAAAATTTTGATGTGCTTGAAGAAAGTTTTAGTTCTTTACTAACAGATTCAATTGTCTTAAATGATTTTAATTTTTCCAACAAATCGGTCACAAACAAATATTCAGACGGAATGCACTTATCAGCCATTTCTTTTATATTTTCTAGATGAGGTACTATCAGATTTTTCCTAGTGACTGATATACGATGAAAAAGATTTACCAGGATTCGTCCAGAATCCAATAAATTTGTTAACAGGTCAGTTTTAATATCTTTTTGGAATTTTATCCACATTGTTTAGAATGTTGGTAATGCCTTCACCCAAGGCACACACACCTTTGCCTAATTGATTTTGATCTTCTGATTTAGACGCATCTGAAGTCAAGTTTTGTTTCTGCAATGCTGCTGAAATTTCTTGATTTATTTTAGGCGGGGTTAAATTTGGTAAATTAGTATGTCGTACTTATTTTGGATGTTTACACAATCGTCCTTTTTTAGTCTATTTGATAGAATTGATTTCCATCTAATGGCCAATTGGTCGTGCAACACTATGTCACTTGTCAGTTTTTTTTTGGGATCATCTCCAAGAATCTCCATAACATCGTCTGGCAGGCGAACGTCATTATGAACTACAAGTTCATCTGCATCCGAGTTATTTGTGATGACGCTACATGCGTCCACGTTTGTATCAGGACGAGCGTTACATGCGCCCGCATTTTCTGTTAGTACAACGCTTCATACGTCGTGTTCTATTCCTTGATCAGCGGGAGACTGCCCTACACGTGGCAACCTCGCAACTCGAGAAGAGGACGGCTGTCGATACCATCCACTGCTCTCAGCTGACCCCCCCACCGACGAACGTGAGCGTGACCCATAACGCCGACTGCGACTCCGGCTGACATGGCGGGAGCGACTTCGGGATGGAAAGGCCAAACGACGATTTCTTATTTCTCTCTCGAGTTTTTCTAACCGTTTAGCCAATTTTTTTGGATTTTCCGCCTCACTATTACTAGACGAAGTACTGTGACTTCTTTTATTTCTCTTGTGTTTACCCATATTACCATGTAACACTGTAAGAAAATTTTGTTATTGAGCTGTTTAATTGTCAAACCTAGCAGCTCTAGGATGCATGCATCGTATATCAAATAAAATTAGTGGGTTTAATATCAAAATAAATAAGTGGAGGTACTTACATTAATCTACTAGAATTTATGGCGTTGAAAAATGCTTTGTATGCGGGTATTTTTGAATAGACACTGACTAAAATACCGCGATTCGCGGCGATTCACTATTTATGCTCGGAGCACAAGAAACACAATGATACGTCAAGGAGATGGCTGAAGGAACGGAGCAGGGCCGGCTTTGAAATTTGCTTTAAACCTTGTGCTCGAGAGTAGAGAATCATATACTACAATGTGAACTTTTAAGTAATATTGAGGACTGGACCTGAAATATAATTACGCAAAACGATTCTTAGCTCAGTGTTCGGAAAAATGAACAAATAAGTTTATTTTAAACTATTTAAAAGAATTATTTTATATATAAGTGTTTTTTTCTTAATTAACCGGTTAATTTTAATTTTCAAAAAAATGAGTGTTCAATCTCCATTCTGTAAACCAAAGTTAACTTATAATGTATCGTGGTAAAGCTATTTTCATTCTGAACACGATATCCTGTAAAAAAATATAAAATCTTATTTAAAACAAAAAACTAGAGGTCATTTCCGATAAAATCAGAAGTAAAAAATGTTTTATCAGAAATCTGACTCATATCGAATAATATGTGTGCGAACGTTCACATATTAACAGTTCATTTCTAACACTTGATTATGTGAAAAATTTGAGGTGAATGAATTATATAAGTAGTTTTAATTTTGCCATTTTGTTCGGCCATATTGGAATTTTACTAGAATGTTACAGGTCATCTTCATTTTATCCTTAATTTTTAGCCAACCTAAAGTCAACCGGGTAAGTAGCTTTTAGCTATGCTGAGAACTGACAAATCCCGACCGACAGACCGATGGAATAGAGAACATAATTTTTGGCATCTAGGGACGCTAAAACCTGAAGATATGTAAAACCTAGGAAGGTGATTTTTTCCCAATTAGGAACACATTTGGCTGCCATTTTCTTCCGCCATCTTGAATTCGTACCACAATTACAATTGTTCATCTCTATATCACACTTAATTCTCTCACAAAATTGGAAATTATTCCAATAAGTAGTTTTTCCAGGCTGATATTTTTAATATTTTATTAGGCCGTTTAAAAGTCCGTTTTAGAGTCGTCTCTAAAAATTCTAAAAAACACCGGGAGAGTTCAAATTCACGGGGCGTTCGAATTAGCAGAGTTCAAATTATTATGAGTTTAATTATTAATACAAATTTCTAAAAATAAAGATACATATTATGTGTGTTAATAAATTTTTTAAATTTCGAATTTTTCTTAGTTAAAACATCATCGCAGTAACCGTATTGTCCTGAGACGTTACGTCATTTCCATTCACCCAGTGAATACATCTATTAAAAGCAAGAATAGCTTCTGCATGACTTACTGTTGCGAATTTCTTGCTAGCTATTATTTTCTACCCTGCACCTGCCCCTCCTTGTGCTCATTCTCGAGCAGCATTTTCACTTACCTTTCCACCTATTCAATTTAATTGGCAACCTAATGGGATGTCGTCTTCTGGATTAAATTCCTGAGGTTCAGCTGAACGAATTTGTAGGAGCAACTTGCTCTATGACTTTTTAATAAAACTCTGGCACACAATCCCAACAAGCCGCCAAATTAAATGCTACGTCTTTCAAGTTAACATAGACAAGAATGGCACCAATGTTTTTGTCTCTGCATTCTTTTTGATGGACCACCTGAGCCAGTAACTTGTTACAGAAACGAAGTTTTATATTTTAGATAATATTTTAGGGCGGTTCAATTTGTGACAATCTTTTCTCCTTAATTCTAAAGCAAAGCCCGCTCTTCCAAATTGTCAGCTCGAAGATATTGTCACACGCGTGGAATGAATTCGTCTTTGAACCAATCTATGAAAAGTTGTTTATGAACCATGTACTCTATTGTCCGCTATAATACACTGAAAGGATGATAGATCCAAACGCACATGATTTCTTGGCCTTTCCAATAACTAGTAATCGAAGTTTGTGTTCTCCATAAATGTTATCAGATTTTTACATTATTTTTCGGTAAATTCACTAAAATCCGTCTTTCTTCTTTAGATGGAAAATTGTGGCACACTGCTGTTTAAACAAATCAAAACTGGGAAAGTCCATAATCATTGCATTGAAAAATGATGTAGGTTTCTTTAGTGAATTTAAAACCTTCCTACGGTTATTACAATTTTCGTCTCAGTTTATGGTCAGGGAGATGATTCTGACTTTCTGATTTTTTGATTTTGATTGGGAACAATTGTGATTCACTTGTAATCTTGGTGATATTTTGGTACTGTCACTTTTGCATATTTCTTCTATTTTATTTTAAGTGTAGTTTTGCACTAATAGTTTGATTATAATTTCTTGTAAATTGTTAATTTTTGATTGTGATAAGCAACAATACCATATTGAATTTTTATACACATATTTTTGTAATTTATCGGGTTAAGGCCCGTTGATATAAGTAAAAATAAAAATAAGAACAACGCCATCTAACCAATTTCTGGAAACTAGGGAGTCATATATATATATATATATATATATATATATATATATATATATATATATATATATATATATATATATATATATATATATATATATATATATATATATATATATATATATATATATATATATATACAAAAAATATGTTTTAAAATTAATATTATTACTATGAAAATTTTATAGCTTTTAAACCTTTTAATGTTTTCAGTGTGCATGATAATGTTTGCGTCTATATATATATATATATATATATATATATATATATATATATATATATATATATATATATATATATATATATATATATATATATATATATATATATATATATATATATATATATATATATATATATATATATATATATATATATATATATATATATATATATATATATATATATATATATATATATATATATGTATATATATATTATATGTACTTATATAATTGACACTCCCTAGATTCCAGAAATTGGTTAGATGGAGTTGTTCTTATTTTTATTTTTACTTATATCAACGGGCCTTAACCCGATAAATTACAAAAATATGTGTATATAAATTTTATAGTTTTCAAACCTTTTAATGTTTCCAGTATGCATGATAATGTTTGCTATATATATATATATATATATATATATATATATATATATATATATATATATATATATATATATATATATATATATATATATATATATATATATATATATATATATATATATATATATATATATATATATATATATATATATATATATATATATATATATATATATATATATATATATATATATATATATATATATATATATATATATATATATATATATATATATATATATATATATATATATATATATATATATATATATATATATATATATATATATATATATATATATATATATATATTTATATATAGATATATCGCACGGATCTGCGACTAACTGAAACACAGACGAGACAAAATGAACTTAAGGTAATATCTAGTGCTTTAAAGAAAAATGGCTACACAAATCGCACCATAGAGAAAGCTATTAATGCACAAGTTTCCCGAACAACAAACAACAAAAAATATGAACCGGGAAAGCAACGAGTAGTCTTACCATATGTAAAAGGCACAACAGACACAATCGGAAGAATTCTGAGGAAACACAACATACAAACAATACACAAGCCACAAACAACTATAGGTAAACTACTCGGAAACCCAAAAGATAAAATCAAACTGGAAAACCACGGAGTGTACAGTATTCCGTGCCAGGACTGTGAAAAGTTGTACGTAGGGCAAACTAACAGGCGAATATCAGCAAGAGTGGAAGAGCATAAACTCAGCATCAGAAATAAACAAACAACCTCAGCTTTATTCCTACATCATGTGTATATGTGTATATATATATATATATATATATATATATATATATATATATATATATGTATATATATATGTATAATGTGGTGTGTCTTCATTCCGGGTGTGCATCCGTTCACTGCTGTCGTTCTGAAAAGAGCGGTTTTGCTGACGTTTCGCCGGGGTCACATTTGGCATTTTCGAAGCTTTCTTTCTTATCAGTCTATATTCGGATGCGAGAAAGAATGCTTCGAAAATGCCAAATGTTATTTTGGCGAAACGTCAACAAAACTGTTCTTTTCAGAACGACAGTAGTGAACGGATGTACACCCGGAATGAAAACGCATTGTATTTTTCCATCCGAGAAGGAGTAAAAATAAACATAAATGTATATCTATATATAATATATATATATATATATATATATATATATATATATATATATATATATAAATATATATATATATATATATATATATATATATATATATATATATATATATATATATATATATATATATATATATATATATATATATATATATATATATATATATATATATATATATATATATATATATATATATATATATATCTATACATTATCGTGCATATTGGAAACATTAAAATATATATATATATATATATATATATATATATATATATATATATAAAAGGTTTATATATATATATATATATATATAGTAATAATATTAATTTTATATATATATATATTTATATTGTATACATATATATATATATATATATATATATATATATATATATATATATATATATATATATATATATATATATATATATATATATATATGTATGTATTTATATAATTGACACTCCCTAATTTCCAGAAATTGGTTAGATGGCATTGTTCTTATTTTTATTTTTACTTATATCAACGGGCCTTAACCCGATAAATTACAAAAATATGTGTATAACAATTCAGTATGGTATTGTTGCTTATCACAATCAAAAATTAACTATTTACAAGAAATTACAATCAAACTATTAGTGCTAAACTACCCTTAAAATAAAATAGAAGGAATATGCAAAAGTGACAGTACCAAAATATCACCATGATTGCAAGTGAATCATAATTGTTCCCAATCAAAATCAGAAAGTCAGAATCATCTCCCTGACCATAAACTGAGATGAAAATTGTAATAACCGTAGGAAGGTTTTAAAACCACTAAAGAAACCTACATCATTCCTCAATGCAATGATTATGGACTTACCCAGTTTTGATTTGTTTGAACAGCAGTGTGCCACACTTCTCCATCTAAAGAAGAAAGACGGATTTTAGTGAATTTGCCGAAAAATAATGTAAAAATCGGATAACATTTATGGAGAACATAAACTTCGATTACTAGTTCTTGGAAAGGCCAAGAAATCATGTGCGTTTGGATCTATCATACTTTCAGTGTATGATAGTGGACAATAGAGTACATGGTTCATAAACAACTTTTCATAGATTGGTTCAAAGACGAATTCATTCCACGCGTGTGACAATATCTTCGAGCTGACAATTTGGAAGAGCGGGCTTTGCTTTAGAATTAAGGAGAGAAGATTTTCACAAATTGAACCGCCCTAAAATATTATCTAAAATATAAAACTTCGTTTCTGTAACAAGTTACTGGTTCAGGTGGTCCATCAAAAAGAATGCAGAGACAAAAACATTGGTGCCATTCTTATCTATGTTAACTTGAAAGACGTAGCATTTAATTTGGCGGCTTGTTGGGATTGTGTACCAGAGTTTTATTAAAAAGTCATAAAGCAAGTTGCTCCTACAAGTTCGTAGTGTAAAGGTAAGTGAAAATGCTGCTCGAGAATGAGCACAAGGAGGGGCAGGAGCAGGATAGAAAATAATAGCGAGCAAGAAATTCGCAATAGTAAGTCATGCAGAAGCTATTCTTGCTTTTAATAGAAGTATTCATTGGGTGAATGGAAATGACGTAACGTCTCAGGACAATACGGTTACTGCGATGATGTTTTAACTAAGAAAAATTAGAAATTTAAAAAATTTATTAACACACATAATATGTATCTTTATTTTTAGAAATTTTTATTAATAAATAAATTCATAATAATTTGAACTCTGCTAATTCGAACGCCCCGTTAATTTGAACCCTTCCGGTGTTTTTTAGAGTTTTTAGAGACGACTCTAAAACGGACTTTTAAACGGCCTAATAAAATATTAAAAATATCAGTCTGGAAAAACTACTTATCGGAATGATTTCCAATTTTGTGAAAGAATTAAGTGTGATATAGAGATGAAAAGTTATAATTGTGGTACGAATTCAAGATGGCGGAAGAAAATGGCGGCCAAATGTGTTCGTAATTGGGGAAAAATCACCTTCCCAGGTTTTACATATCTTCAGGTTTTAGCGTCCCTAGATGCCAAATATTATGTTCTCTATTCCATCGGTCTGTCGGTCGGTATTTGTCAGTTCTCAGCATAGCTAAAAGCTACTTACCCGGTTGACTTTAAGTTGGCTAAAAATTAAGGATAAAATGGAGATGACCTGTAACATTCTAGTAAAATTCCAATATGGCCGAACAAAATGGCAAAATTAAAACTACTTATATAATTTACCTCAAATTTTTCATATAATCAAGTGATAGAAATGAACTGTTAACATTTTGGTACAAATCCAAGATAGCAAATTAGAATAGCGGCCTAATAAATTTGTGGCGACTTTATGATATCTCGCTTTGTGTGCTAAAAGTGTGGAAAGTGTAGGTATCAAACTGTATATATTTCTTGTTTTATCTATTTTGGTTTTAGGCATAATTTAAGTTTTCAATAGTTAGATAAATAATAATTTAGGTAAATTTCTGTTTATAGCATTGTTTTATTTTGAAGTGTTTGATTACTCTCGCTACAAATATAAAAAGTGGACTATTAGGTCAGATCCCGTATATCCCCAAAAAATATTTAACAAATCAGTCAGATAATATTACTCATTAGATTGAATTCAAACGTTATGCAAGCATTAAGTGTGATTTAGTCATAAACTGGTAAAATTGTGGTATGAATTCAAGATGGCGGAACAAAATAGCGGCCAAATAAAATATTAAAAAAAATCTTCATATTTAACTGGTTTCAAATTTTGCACAAAAATTAAATGTAATATAGGGTAACTGATACGAATTTAATCCTAGAATACTAATATGTTTTCTTTATACGGTAAATCTAATGTTCTTGTTTATAGACAGATAGTTGGTAAACCGTGGCCATCGAGAGCTCCTGACACCTGGAGTCAATTATGAGAAATTTAATTACTGAATGAACCTACAAATTAGGTGGGGGCAAGCAAATGGAGACAGTTTATGTTTATGTATATGATATATATATATATATATATATATATATATATATATATATATATATGTTATATCCGTTTATAGCCACATGTAGGCAATGACCTTCGGTCACACGGTATCGGATGTAGCAATTTCGACATTTCAAGGAATGCATTGTAAGCCTACCTTCGAGTTGCAATTCCAACAGCTGGAAGGTGCCGCATCAGCATTTTAAAACATATAAAACGCTCTGAATTGTAAATATTAGTTAGTTCATATTATATACCGTTTTTATGCCAGTTTAAGTTCCAATATTGTATAAAGTAATTTCAAAGTTAAATAATAAATTTTTTAAAAAAATGAATTTTTGAGTTAATAGTGTAACAAATTGGCGCAGTCGATAGCATTCGTCTAACGTCGGCAGAACAAGGAAGACCTAACTGTTGACGGCGGATTCAATCCCTTAACGAAGAAAAGAACCATATTTAAGGCGTCCTCACTTGAAGATACTTGTGAAAGGAACACCTAGTGAAACCCCTGGCAGCCCTGAGAGAATAAGACGACTAATGCTCCTGCTAACGTACATGACATTGAATTATCCCGTTTAAGTGTTGTATCTTATTTTTATTCTGTTTCTGTTCGATTTTCTATACGTGATTTTTCTACATACTCCCTGATTTTAGTTTTATAAATTTAAAAAAGAAAGGTGGATTTTATATGCTAATTTTCTTTCTCCAATACTTGCCTAATATTTTGTTTTCCCCCAATTTATATTTTGAAAATTAAAAACAAATAGTATTTAGCAAAATGCCCGAGACACGTTCCCAACAATCGATACAAGCTGCTGAGGTAGAAATTGAGCCTTACAGGCTTTCCGAAATATTTTGTATAGTGCCTGATTTTGAAGGCGATCAAATCTCCTTTATTACCTTTTTAAATGCGTGCGATTGTGCTAATCAAATGGCAACAACTGACCAAAAACTGTTATTAACGATTCACATTAAAAACAAACGCGCAATTAGTAAATTCAAGAAACCCTGCAACATATTGCGAGATTAAACAACTCTTAAACCTTCATTTTGGAGACTCGGACTTGGACCTATCGTCTCTTATACAAGCCCTTCAAAGACTCCGCCAAGTACCTGGCGAGTCCGCCCTTACATTTTACAATTGCTTACAGGTTTTGAATGCAAAAATGCTCTCAAGTATTCAGAAAGCTTCCAACCTAAGTAATGATCAAAAAGCTGCCCAAAGCAAACTAATTGAGACAATGAGCCTAAATACTCTTTTAACTGGACTAGAACCTCGCATGGCCAAATTATTCGTGCAGGTAATCCAAGAGATCTTTTAGAAGCTCACTCCCGCATTAGGCGTGAACTACAGCTCTCATATTTCGAAACTTAAAAAATAAATAAACAAATTTCTCCGAAACCTCCCCAACCAATTAGGAAACAGTTACCACAAGTTATAAAATGTCTGAAATGTGGACGCAACGGCCACTTAGCTGCAGAATGCCGTTCCCAATCAATGTCTCATTCTAGTTATTCTCAAAATAATGGTAACATAAATTATCAAAGGCAGTTTCCTTCTTCTAGCCAAGTGCCTCATTTTTCACAGCAACATAGACCCAACACATTTTCGTCTTTATATAGACAACCTGCAGCTATCCAACAAATTCATGCTGCGTCTCGTCCACTTCTAATGCAAAGAAATTCGAATTTCTCTCCAAATCAACAAAGAGCTCACCATGTAAATTATGATTACCAATCTTACGAAGGACCACAATATTACGACGAATATTCTCAAGATGATAGCAACTTGGAATACCAAGAATATTATACTGAAAACGAACAAACACAATTCGAACAATTTGACAACTCAGATTTACAAAATTTTCCACCTCTTCTTTACAAAAACCATCCTCCAGAGATCACTACCCAATCGAACAACTCGGTGTCGACTCTGCAGAGTCAGATTCAGACAATGAATTTAGACGATTTGGACCCCAATGTGAATTTTCCGGAACCAGCGTTCCTTTAAACCCGTTTCTTACTGTCAACCCCAAGAACCTGTACTATATTAACGATGCCTCAAATACATTCAAACTTTTAATTGACACTGGAGCAGGGATATCCATTTTTAAAGAAAATACGGTGAAATAGTTTCCCCTCAGATCACCAGAAAACGTAACTATTCAGGGAATAACAAATCAGAAATTGTCTATATTTGAATCGACTCTTGTTGAAATTGGTAATCCACACAAGGTATACATTTATAACTTAGATATCGATTTTGATGGAATCTTAGGACTTGATTTTCTCGAACATTATGAATGTATAATTGATCTTAAATCAAAAAATTTAATAACGAACTTTAAAACGATTCCGTTGCATAAAGTCGGGGCTATTACAACAGAATAAAATGTCGATAAAAACAAGATAAACAACAAAATTTCTATTGACGCTCGCACAGAAAAAATTTTTAAATTAACATGTAACTTAAAAAATACAGACGCCCTATTAATGTCTCAAGAAAAAGAAAAAGTTCGTTTACGAAATGCTATTGTATATGTTAACGAAAGCGGTGAATTTATGACTTCTATTTTAAATGCTAACGTCATGCCAAAAACCATCGATTTTTCCGATCTTTCTATCGAACCATTTACCCCTAATGATGTTGTCCTAAACCTAAACACCCAAGATAATTATGAAGCCGATCAAATCGACAGAATACAGATAATTCGAAACGAGTTAAGAACCGAGCACCTTAATTCCGAAGAAAGGGAAATGATCACAAATCTCTGTCTAGAATACTCTGACATATTTTACATCGAAGGTCATAAACTAATTTTCACCAATGAAATCAAGCATGTTCTAGAAACTAATAATGCAAAGCCCGTTTTCACAAAATCTTATAGGTATCTTCAGATACATAAAGAGGAAGTGAAAACACAGATGGGAAAGATGTTAGACCAGGGAATTATACGGCCTTCCATTTCACCGTGGTCCTCACCTGTATGGGTGGTACCCAAAAAACTTGATGCGTCCGGGAAACAAAAATGGCGTCTGGTTATTGACTACAGAAAGCTCAATGACCTCAGTGTTGTTGATAAATATCCTCTACCAAACAGTTCAGACCTTTTGGACCAACTTGGTAAATGTCAATATTTTTCCACGCTTGATCTCGCATCCGGTGTTCATCAAATTAAGATCAATCCCGATGACATACCAAAGACAGCATTTTCAGTTGACAATGGACACTATGAATTTGTCCGCATGCCATTCGGTCTAAAGAATGCCCCGTCCACGTTTCAACGCGTCATGGACAACATTCTCTTGGGCATTCAAAACGAGCGTTGCCTTGTATATATGGACGACAGAATTAGCGGGTTATTACCGCCGATTCATTCCAAACTTTGCAAAAGTATCCAAGCCGTTAACTAAACTCTTGAAAAAGGACATCCCATTCTTCTTTGATTCTGAATGTAAAAGTGCATTTGAAGAATTAAAGAAAGCCCTAATTTCAGACCCCATTCTAATCTATCCTAATTTTGAAGAAACTTTCCTCCTTACCACAGACGCAAGCGCATTTGCAATAGGCGCTGTGCTGTCCCAGGGACCAGTCCGAAAAGATCTCCCAATAGCCTTTGCATCCAGAACACTCTGTAGTGCAGAAACTAGATATTCCACCATCGAAAGGGAGCTACTAGCAATTGTATGGGCAGTAAAGCATTTCCGCCCTTATCTTTTTGGACGAAAGACGCTTATTACAGACCACAGGCCGTTAACATGGTTGTTTTCAATTAAGGATCCCGGAAGCAGACTTGCGCGATGGCGTCTAAAATTAGAAGAATACAACTATAAAGTAGAACATAAACCGGGCAAAATAAACAAAAATACAGATGCTCTATCGCGAATAAAAATTAATTATTTTCAAGAATGCGTAAATTTCCGATCAAAATTCCCCATTTTTGCAGCCAATAAAAATAATAGCAAAAATCAAAACTAGCCAGAGTCCAATGACGTCGAGATAGACGACGAGTACATTACACAGGAATACAACAAGTTTGTAGACCTATACCAAACCAAATCAATAATTGACTATTCCAAAGTCGAATTTTCAAATTCACAGCTTTTAGATAAACTACATAAACTAATTATTACCTTTTTCTTGCAAAATAAACTAGAAGAAATGCATTACAAAATAATCGAAGGTATCTTCGAAGAAAGCGTTCATTTTGAAAACATGAGCGTTAAGATTGTCTCTGGCAAAACCGTGAAAGATAGAAAATACTTTATTATTCCAATACCATTTGATCCGGAAATTGTCGCCCAACACTTGTTCTATGTCCTATTTAAGGCCCAAAATGAATTCGACCCTTCCAAAACGTATTACGTGAAAAATAACCTAGCACTACCTATCCTCGAAATTTTATCATTCATTTTCGCCGACAAAGAAATAAAACCTAAAGTCTGTCAAAATGTTGTAAAAACCCCAGACGCCGACGAAATACCCCAAATTTTAGAAGACTACCATTCAGGCAAAACAAATTTGCATAGGGGAATTAACGAGACAGTCAGGCGCATAAGAGAAAAGTACAATTGGCCGAATTTAACAAAAGATGTCGAAAAATTTATAAAAAGCTGCGAAATGCCGAAAAAATCTAAGTACGCTTCTCGTCATAACGGAAACTCCGAAAACCCCATTTGAAACCAGATATTACGCCCTTATGATTCGAGACGAACTTACAAAATTTACACAGGCTTACGCAGTCGAAGACAAAAAAGCGTCGACAATTGTAAATAAATCAAAATTATTATGTTTCCAACACTTCGGTACGCCCCTAATAATACATTGCGACTATGGGCGCGAATTTGACAACTCGTTATTCAAAGATCTTTGTGAACTATTTAACATAAAATTAACTTTCTCGAGTGTCAATCACCCCCAGTCTAACGGGTCCATTGAAAGGTTCCATGCAACCTTATCAGAAATGATTAGAGCAAATATAGCCGAAAACCCAAAAGAACATCCCTTTAATGTTTTAGCCTACGCGGTGATCTGCTACAACAATATGAAAAATAAAACTCATGGGTTTACACCGTTTGAACTTATTTTTGGTCACACGTCAAGTAGACCACCCGAAACTTTATACAACCAGGAAAAATTAATATCAAAATACGTAAGAGACCTTAATAACCGTATGGAATATTTTTACAAAATCGCTAGGGCGAAAAGACAAAAAGAAAAAGCAAAAGTCAGGTTTGATGAACATGTAACTAGTATCCCTGAATACAAAGTCGGAAATAAAGTGTATGTTAAAGAGTCACAAATAAAATCTAAAGCCGAAAACAAATTTAATGGCCCTTTTGAAATTACAGAAGTTTTTCAAAATTCCGCTATTCTTCTTAATCCTCGAACAAACCAATCAACTAAAGTCAACTTCGATAGGCTAAAACCCTATTTTGAATAAGTATTCTTCTTCTTTACAGATTCCTTGGGCTTCTCTCGGTAGGCCTGACCCAATTTTCGATTACACCTATCAACAACACACTCGGAATATTCTTCCACGAAGAAGGTTCTGTTAAAGTGTCAAACGACAAATGGACACTACTCGTGTATAAAGATCTTTCTTACATAAAGGAAGCTATCGCGAATAATGATAAGATCCTAGAAGGATTATTGTATGGCTTTGTAGACGTTGACTCGCCCAGAATGTTATCTTTCAAATCCGAAATACAAACTCATGTCAGCCTGCTTAATCAAATATCCGAGACGAAAATACAAAGAAATAATCGCGGATAGGAAAAAATATAGTTACAGGGAGAAGCGCGGAATATTCAACGGTATAGGCACTGTCTGGAAATCCACAACTGGAAACCTCGATGCTTCCGACGGTGAGTACTTCAATGAATGCATTGATAAAGTCTCTCAAGACGAAAGACATATCGAAAATCTCCTCAAAAATCAGATATCAAGTACTACCTCAGTAGTAAAAACCTTTAACGCGTCAATACAAAAACTTCAAATAGACGAAGAAACATTTAACCGGGACATAAACGAAATCCACAAATCGATAATGGACATTTCCGACGACCTCGTATTTTACCATGCCCAGATAAGAACTCTAGATTTATGTGAATCATTAATGGAGAGTTATTCTTTTATAGAAAATTTTCTTAACGACGCTCTGAACGCGATATCATTCGCTAGGCTAAATATCTTGCACAGTTCAATAATAACCCCGGGAGATCTGATTAGTTCCCTTCAAGAAATGTCACCATCTCTCAGAAAAAATAATCTTCCTCTACCTGTATACTCTTCAACGCTTGCCCAGTATGTTGAGATTATCGAGCTTGAAGCATATCAATCTGATACTAAAGTAGTGTTTATCTAAAAATACCCTTAGTAAACTCTGAAAGCTATACTTTGTATCATCTCTATCCAATACCCGTATTAGATAAACGAACAGAATTTCATCATATAATCTCTACAACACAAAAATATATTGCGCGGGATGATGATTCAATGTTATATATTTCATTTCAAAACCTGGGAAGCTGCAAATCACTAGGACGAGGACCAAAAGATCTGCTCAGATGTTCTACCCTACCCGATAGACAGTGAAGCGATTTGCGAAGCTCAGCTATTTAGAGGACCAAACCATTTACCAAATACGTGCCAGGGATCTCTTCTTCTTGCAAAAGGATACAACGTTAAAGACATCGATCAAAACTTCTGGTTGATTACAGTGTCAGATCCACTACCAGTTACAATAAAGTGTGAAGGAAAAGAGGTCAGGACAAGTATCATCAATGTCAATTCCCTTCTTAGACTTCAGCCATATTGGAATGCCTTTATAGGAAGCACAAGAGTTCACGCCATAGCACTCATTGATAAGTATCAAAATGTTACTTATAAAAGCCACCCAGTGATAATCCCATACAAGTGCTGCCAACATATTTCATCGAAGCTTCACATTCCAGACCTTAAACCTCTAAAACTGAACAAAATAGACGTAGAAGATCTCAATATTGCCCAGCACAAATTGGACCAATACTCCGAAGAACTAGACAAATTAATCAATCAACCTTTTGTCTGTAAACATCTGTCATGGTTTATTGGCGATAAATGAGGATGTTTTTCATTAAAACCATGGCACGTTATCTCCAATATTTTGTAACATTCTCCGCGAATATAAAATAAATTGAGAATATCAGCTTTTCTGATATTTCGAAAATGGTTACGAATAGCTATAGGGAACCTTAATACAGTTCGATAGAAAATTAAATTCTACATTTGATAGTGCATAAAGTTATAGGGTGTCCCATTTAAAAAACCTGACTTTAGCGGCTTTGAAAATGTGAATGTTTGCCGCTGAATTTAGGACACTCTGTATAAAAATAGACAAATTCAATAAAAAAAATAGAAACCTGAGCTTATTTACCGATCGTCTGCAAAATATGAAGATTATATCTTTAAAACTTACAAAAATATGAGATTTTAAAATTTGGTACCCCGAAGGCTCATTTTCGGTTCAAGGTCAAATTTCTTAAGAACGCTTGAACCTAGGTATAGGACATGGACAGGGTGTTCCATTTAAAATAAGCAAGTTGATACCAACTTCCGGTTAAACCGGAAGTGACAGGAAGTTGAAAATATTTCAAAAAAAGAAGTACCCCTTGTCCTTACCTTAATCCCAAAATTTGAAATTTTTATCTAAATGGCATCATCAAAAACTTTTAATGAACGGGTTGCGTGAATAACCCTGTATATATATATATATATTTTTTTTTTTTGGTTGTGTTTGCGACTGACCTGTCGATTTATTGTACAAAAAATACTCAATTTAATTGTGCAAATTATGGATAAAGTTAACAATGGTATAATGGTAATTATTATAATATTTTAAGAGAAAAATACTTTCGTAAGGTTTTTATGAATACAGTTAATTATTGTCATGTTATTAGCTCAAAAATAAACAATTCTAAACTAATCAAGATTTTTCTTAAATACCTCCAAAAACACCTCGGTGAATTTTGCCTTGTTTAAAGCTTTCTAACACGTACTTTCTAATTTTAAAACGAGAATCTGCCCCAAACTGTCCTCAAAACTTAAATAATTTTTTTTTGGGAAAATGCAGTTTTAAAAAAATTGCAAAATAAAAAAACTTTTAAATATTAGCCAAGATTATATCAAGAATGACGAGGAGGTAGAAAAAACTGTGAAAAGTATAGCATATATTTTTGTTTAAATTTAAATACAAAATGGAAGGGATGTAATAGAACTCGTTCGCGTTTTGAGAAACGACATGCCTTTTGACTAAACGATACAATTAGCTTACCACAGATTAGAACTTAATGAACAAATTGCAATCAAAACAATTTGTGGAAGTTACTAATAATCTTGAAAAATCTGAATGTAGATCCAAAAAGGATTTTGGAGATCTATCTTTAGAACAAAGAGACGAAGGGTACTTTCGAAAATAAGAATGGAAGAATTGTGTTCTACTGCACAAATATCTGTCGCGGTATCAATTTCTGCTCCACAACCGGTTATTAAAAAAACATCTTTATCTCCTCAACAGGCATTAGGAATATATCTGGATTTAGACTTATCCGATAGAAAATACAATATTTTGAGATCAGTGGTAAATTCCGTTCATAAAGACTGTTTCCGGAGTTTAAGTTTATTGACAGAATATAAAAAACAGCACCTTCCTACAAATATATATGTAAACTATTTATTAGCTTTAAACTTTTCTGAAAATTTTAAAACTGATGAGTTTTGTAGCATTAGTTCCCTTAAAATTGATGGATGAAGAAAAGGGTGACAACCTTTAGATCAATATACGTCCTTCCTCAACTCTATTCTGTAAGCCTGTTAAATGTACGTTTATAAAAGAAACGGCAGAGTTAGTGAGGAGGAACGTGAAATGAACTCCAAAATAAATAAGTTGGAATCTTATAAAATTTATTTTAATAACAGGCGTCTAGAAATAAAATTTGAAATTCTTTTTACAATGTTAGATGGCAGTGTGAGAAATATTTAATGTGAAACTAATGCTACCTCAAGGTGTTTCGTATGTAAGGCATCTCCGAAAGATATGAATTCGGAAGCAGTTATAGACAAAACCTTTCCTACCGAAAATCTTCGCTTTAGTGAAATTTTTTGAGTGTCTATTACACATTTCATATCGTTTACAATCATGGCAGATCAAAAGTGATAAGAAAAACATCGTTGAAAAAATAAAAAATAATACAGTTAGAATTCAAGTCAATAATGGCATTACCAGTGGACAAACCAAAGCCAGGGTTTGGATCAACGAATGACCTACTAGAAGGTTCTTTAAAAACCCCAAATGGAGTGCTGAAATTATTAATGTTGATTAACAATTAATTATTAATTTTGCCAAAATTCTAAGGGTATTCTCCAGTGGCTATACAATAGATTTAAATAAGTTTCGTCATTTATTAATCGAAACAAGATAAGTTTATATAAATCTTTATAGCTGGTTTTACATGCCTACTAGTATTCACAAAATGTTGGTACATGGTGCCATGATAATCGAGTTTTTTGATTTCCTATTAGGCCAATTGTCAGAGGAAGCGCTTGTGGCCAGGAAATCAAAAAACTTCGATTGAATAAGACTCGGAAAACATCTAGGACCAACATTAATACGGATTTAATTAATGTATTATTACTTACCGAATGACGAAATTAAGAAATATTTAATAGTTAAAAATCCCGTTAATGACTCTTCAGATATATCTTTATCCAGTTAAGAAAATAACGAATAAGACTAAATTGGAAAATACAGTGCGTGTCTAAAGTCAGGAGAGCTTAGCTTTCGAATCATTTGGTTAGAAAGGGGGATCGAGTGATACCTTATTTGAAAGATTATTTTCCCTTATTATATTCTGCAATTTTGAAGCCGCTGTCATTTTCCCAAATAATATGACGCCATATCAAAATTTTGGAAATCCATGGCCCCATTTTGTTTGAAAAAGTGACAGCGACTTCAGACCTGCAGGATATAATAAGATAAATAAAACAAATAAAATATAACTCGATCCCCTTACAATTTAATCTTGTTTTCTCAAAATGGTGCCAAGCTGTTAATTTGACATATTTATGTGTCACTTCTTGCTTAAGATTTGACTTATGTTGTTACACTAAAGCTCTCAAATTTTCATGAAAATATACCGGTCCATCGAAAGTTAAGGGAGTCCAGACTTTAGACACACACTGCATAATGAAATTAGTAGAAATTTGAAATAATAAACGTTTAGAAGATTTAATACAGTATTGCAATCTTTTTTTTTATCTATAGGTTGTAAATACTAATATTAATAACAATAATTATTTGTAAATAAAAAATACTATTTTATAAGATTTTTTGTTTAAATTTGAATTGAAATGTTTATGTTCGAACAGGTTTGTAGATTTAGGAGGAGGAGGGGGGGGGTTAGTGAACTACTAAAATATCTAGTTCATTACGTTTCACTGATTTATTCTCGCTTCAAGTGTTTAAAATAGCAAGTGTTATACAGGTCAAAAAAGTGGAAAACGGTTTATCAACACTTAAAGAAGCGAGAACAAATCCACGAAACGTCGTGAATTAGATGTTTTAGTGTTTCACTAATGCCCCCTTCTGCTTAATCTACGAACCTATTCTACTTGTTAATTCTATATTATGTTGGCGAATTTTTCCCTAATTTATAATTTTATGTACTTATTTTGGACTTTTGACAGTGCGTACCCTGTATATATAAAAATATCTTTCAATTATTTGTATTAATATATTGTATTTTTTTAACTTATAGGTTATTTTTATCTTTTGGTTGCGTTTAGCAAGATGTTCGATTTTTGTCCCTCATCCCCTATTCTATAAAACACTGTGCGGCGCGGCGGTTCGAATGGTTTCGTTGCGTTCCTTACGCATAATAAAATACGCTATACTAAGCTAGGCTGGACAGTCCGAATTGCCCTGATTACCTTAAAGCTTGACGAAAGTACCCAAAGATTTCACAGCTTTGTACCGCCAGCCGAACGTGATAGCAAATGGAATATGAAATCGCGATTTGGGTCATCAGCCGGTCTCTTCTCATAATTCGATCGATCGGTCGCGGCATCATGCGTCGGCATGCGGAAATTCAATTGTCCAGAGGTCGCGCGGTCGATATTCTAACTCGATATTGTTTTGGACGTTTTTAATCGATGAAAATTGATTTATATACTGTTTTTTGTAATATATATTTTTTTATTTTTATGATTCATGTGTGAGTTGGAAATATACAGGAAATAAAATGTTGGTAGTAACTAGTGCAAAAAAATAAACAACTAAAAAGTGCTTACGAACTTAATTTTGCAAAAATAACCAATTTCAAGGTGGTCTATGTTTCAGTTGTGAATGTAGGTGAAATAAAATATCGGTAGTGCAAAGAATCAAACAACTAAAGAGTGCTAACGAACTTAATTTTGAGAAAATAACCGAATTTAAGGTAAGTGGTCGCAATTTGCCAGAACTTAGTCTACGATAAACTAGTAAAGACAAAAATAAAGAGGTTCATCGAAACTTTCGCCAAAGTATGTACGATTTAGCTAACTCGATATGTGGTTGTGAAGTCTCTAACTCATTTTACTGTTATGTTTGTCTGTTGTTTTCTAAGGACTCGTCGGACTCATTTTGGTAGAAAACCGGTGTTAAAGACTTAGAACACTTAAAACAAAAAATAAAAAAACATGGGTTTTCTGCAGATCACATGAAATGTTCGGTAAACTATGCTACGGTCGGAAGTGTTGATATTCGCACTCAGCTAGACACAGCTTATAGAAAATCCCTTAGAGAGTTTAATGAAAATGTATCCAAAAATCGTTATATTTTAAACAAAATTATAGATTGTGTAAAATTTTGTGGGCCATTCGAGTTGGCACTATGAGGCCATGATGAAACGGCTTTGTCTGAAAATCCAGGGCTTTTCGAGGGCTTATAAATCTTGTTGGGGAGTTGGGCCAAGACAGACTATCCTCTTTAGCAATGTTAAGTATCGAGAAATCGTTTATAAAAGGAATGCGCGTGCAATTTTAACGAACGGGTCATTTAGCATTTTTGCAATTCTAAAGAACGAAGAGTAGATCTGAACTTGAAGAGAATTTAAAGTTCAATTTAAAGATTAGATATTTATTTTTATTTTAAGTATTATTTACTATTTTTAAATTTGTTATTGACCTCCCAATATAATTTACCACGATCCGCCACTGGTAGGGATTGTACTATAGTTTAATTATATATCAGATAAAACCCGAGGAACTAAGTAGTTTGGAATTTGGTATGTGGAGGAATAACGTGTGGTACTTCTTCGTAGGTATCTGAAGATTAAAATCACAATATGATTAAAAAAATATTTTATAACCAAAAGGCATTTTTAAAAAATCGCAAAAATACGTTTGTTTATAAGTAAAAGCATTTAGCCACAGAAATATAGAACTTATTCAAAACCAAAATAGTATATTTGTATTGTAAATAACGCATTTAAGCATTTGGAAAGCTATTATGTGTTTTAATGTTTACGTTATGTAAAACCCAACCCAAAATTGTCAAAATATTTGTTTCTGTTCAATTAGTACCTATTTTTTTTTTGTTTTCCATGCTAATTAACTTACTCGAATGGCTTAAATATCAAATTAATTTAGATTTATTGAAACCTTCATTTTATGGTGATAAAATCTTATCCAGCATATATTCAAATGGATTCTCTCAAATCGTTGACTCCCCAACACGCATCACAGATAGAAGTAGAACATTAAATGATTATATCATAACGGAAAACCAAAACCTTTCATTTTATGTACACTTAACTCCAAAAATAAGTGTGAAAATGAAGCGGAAAAGGATATAATTATTCACCATAGACCTATGAAAAACTATAATGTAGACACATACATAATTATTTAATTGATAGCGTATGGAATCACAATAGTGGTGATGTAAATATTTTGGCAAATGGTTTTGTAAACAATATCTCAAACATTCTTGACATTATGTGTCCTAGAATCAAAACAGTACAAAAACAAAAATATGTCAATAAGGCTTGGATAACGACTGATATTAAGCAAAATATGCAGTATAGGGATAATTTGTATGTGAGAGCAGTTAGCGAGAATAGTGATGAAGTGTGGAGGGAATATAAAGGGATAGAAAACTTTGTAGTAACTCAAATTAAAATGGAAAAAGATAGATTTTTTAGAGATGTTATCGATAACAATAGAAATAATTCGAGAGTAATGTGGAAAAATTTGAAAGTTTTACTTCCTGCTAAAAATTCTTCATTGCCTGATGAAATAAATTGTCAAGGTCAAAAAATATCAGATGAATTCACTATTGCTCAGGAATTTAATAAATATTATGTAAAGAGTATACAGGAAAATATAAGTAGCATCCCAAAATATTCCCTCTCAGATGAATATTTCTTTACTATTCCTCACATTGATGTTTTCTCAAATTTTAAGCAAGTTTCTATGAAGGAAATGAAAGAAATATTGAAAAAAATGAAAAATGTAAGTGGTGGTACGAACGGAATGTTTAAGAAGGTATTATATGATGCATGTTTTGTGATTGGAGATGGATTATTAAATGTTATAAACACATCACTTTAAAATCGTGAGTTTCCAGATGCATGGAAGGAATCAACTATGATTCCTGTTCCAAAGGTACAAAATACAGTTTTAATTAATGAATTTCGACCAATAAATACTGTCGAGGTGTATAAAAAAGTCCTGGAACTTACTGTTCATGGTACTAATAACAATATTTTGTTTTTATTGTATATTAATGACATGGTTGAAGTTGTAAGGGAGTGTAAAATTGAATTGTTCGCTGATGACACTATGCTTTATTTAGCTGGTAGCGACATATTAGAGATGCAGCGGATTGTTAATGAAAATTTAGATAATTTGTTTAAATGGTTATTCAAAAAAAGTTAAGTCTTAACACGGCTAAATCGAAATTTTGTTTGTTTGGGAGTAAATGTAGACTAAGTAATTTAAATATAGAAAACATAAGTATTTGCATAAACAACATTAAGATTGAACATAACAAATAAATTAAATATTTAGGTGTTATCCTAGACAGTAATCTTAACTTTCAAGCACATGCAGATTACATTACAAGGATGTTTTCAAAAAAAGTAAATTTTATCTCTTTATTAGCAAAAATTTGTCATTTAACACTAAATTGTTGATGTATAACAGTATCGCGGTACCCCACCTTGAACTTTGCTCAACAACTCTATAATTTGCCATCTTTTAAGATTCAACAGTTACAACTTGTTTAAAATAGAGCCTTACGCACTATTGTAAAATCCAATAGATAAGCACCAATTGCTACAATGCTTAGTGTCGTTAATCTGTTATCTGTTAAACAGAAAATCATGTTCAATGTTTATATGTTTTTGTCCAAACTTAAAAATGGATTGTTGCCAAAATATATCTGTGATAAAGTGAAATTTTTTAGAAATGTTCATAGTTACCATACAAGAAATTGTTATGATTTTATATTGTCTGGAAGCTGCAACTCTAGTCAAAAGCTTAATTCTCTTTTTTATAAAGGTCTACACGATTTTAATTTATTACCTGTGAAATAAAATACTGTGATAACATAAATAGTTTTAGAAAATTAATGAGAGCCCATGTATAATTGTTCTAGTAATTCAGTTTCGTTGTTGATGTGCTATTTCAATTAAATTACTGTTTTTGTTTGTAGCTTTTATGCTAAATAAATAAATATTATTGTTATTATTGTTAATATGTGTAAATGCTAACGCCTTACGGTTCGGATACCACTGATATCTAACCTTAATTACGTCTTACTTGCGATATGATACTTCCGGAATTAAATAGACTGTGTTTCCACAAGCAACACACTTTCTCACCATAGTTTGTCATTTATTTAAGTACTACAACACACATAACTTGCAAAATCATTAAAAAAACTAAAAAAATATATAAACAACAACGACACAACGACCGAACGTGGTTACAAAAATGACAACAATGCAGCCTCTGTTTTGTAATTAGACTGTAAAAGAGTGCTGTGATGATTGCTATGTATGAATAGTTGTAAAACTTCTCGTAAAGGACGTAAATTTGGCGTAGTGTCGTTAACAGTGCTATTTGGAATAATTTTTATAATTACATTTGTGTAATTTTTTAAAGACCTTAGTTAATTAATTAGATACTAAATCAAAGTTTTATAATCTAAGGTTAATTATCGTGTGTAGTTTTTTGATATACATATAATTCTGTTATGAAAATATATAAAGATATTGGAGTAATTCGATAAAACTTGGCTTAGAATATTTGACAATTTTTAAAACCCAACCGCAACATACACCTATCGATTTAGTGGAGAGAGAAAAAAATCAATCTATGATCACGTGTTAAATGTAAATAGATCGGTCTCCCTTGTTTTCATAGTCTAACAGAGTAACTAAGAAAAACCCAACTGAGAACTAAAAAAAAAACAAAACTTATTCAACTTATTCATATTTTGTTGTTTTGTTTTTCCCAACTTGCGAAAGCCATTTTCCAAACAATTTTGAGGGGGGGAGTGGCTTCTGTACGTAATTTTTGATTTTTGTACAAAGTTTGAAGTACATTAGATACTTAGTTTTTAATAACAATTCTTTTAATATTTCACTACGCCGCCATTTTGTTCCGCCATACCATATTTTTACCAAAATGTTATCTTCATATGACCCCTAATTTTTGACCAAAATTTGAAGTTAATCGGGTGGGTTGTTGTTTAGCTACAGACAGACCGACGGAATTGAGAAAACATGTTCTTCGGCCTCTAGGTATCCTGAAACGTGAAGAGCTGCAAAAATCTTGGATGGCAATTTTTTCAAAATTACAATATTTTTCTTTTATGAGGGAAGTAAAAAACACATAACACTGATAAATTATAAATTCGCAAATCCAAAATCGAAAATCAAATGAAAATCGAAGGAGGAATAACGAATACCAACCCAAACATCGAAATCACAGCTGTTAAACTGCCGAATTCGCAAGAAAATAAACACATGAAAGAGGTAATCGTAAATCCCAAACGGACAGCCGTAAGCACATACATTCCTAAAAATTATCCGGAGTATATAGTATATATATATATATATATATATATATATATATATATATATATATATATGTAGGGTCGGTTGTTTGTAATAAATTATTACTATGTCTTTACAAATATTTCTTTTTACTCAAACAGAATATAAAAGCATCAACCTTTAAAGATTCTTAAGAAAATAAAGTAAACACGGCAACCATATATTACCGGGATACGGGGAACTTATTCTACGACGGGCGACGGGTACTGAGCGGCAGTGGGAAACAAGACGTGAAAGAAGTAGTATCGCTGCCGGGTAGTTTAACACGAAAATGCGGAAGACGCCGCGCCGTGAGTTGCAAAAGGTTATTTATCCATCTTGCATTATGACGAAAGACGAGTACCTAATTGTTTAGGACGATAGGACGAATAAACTTTCTCTTAAATTACCTGTATACGTAGTGAATCCGGCCGTTAAGCTTTAAAGTTGTGTTTACACGGTAAAAGTGTGTGACAGTGTGAAGACCATTTCATTTACCATTTAATAAATGGGACACATCGGTTTAAAATCCGTTTGTTATTTTCCCGAAAAAATAACCTCTAGACAGCAACAATGTTATGGGACACCTTATCCGTGTTATTATAATAACCTTCATCGTTCTCACGTAGGCAAGCCAACCTTGAACCAGGGAACAAGCAACATCAGCGTTTTCCGTCGCCGAGATGCTTTTTGCGTGTGAACCAAGTAGTTTAGTTTAGAATCAGATCTTGAACTGTTAAGATTAATTTTGGAAATAAAAATTGTTTTTAAAAACGGGTTTTACAGAGTTTAACATTTAAGTGGCGCAGTCGGTAGGATTGGCCAAAACGGCATTAAGGGACATAATACCGGTTTGTTTTAACAATTAAAAGACCAATCGAAAATTCGAACATTTTTTTATACCATCGCGGTGTATAAAAAACTCTCTAAGTCGTGATATAAGTGTCCAGCTAGGCGAAAGGGATAAGTAACCTAGTGAGAAGAGTTCCTGAAGGAAAATCAGTGCTCTTGGATTATTTCATGGAGATTTTGATGCTAACGCTGTAAGTGCTCTTTATGTCTTATAGAGGCCCCCGTAGTAAATCTAGTAGTACATCTAATTCTGATTCTGACTCACCCCTCTTGAATCGTTCAAGAAAAAGTAGATCACGTTCGAGACCTCCAATTACAAAAAATTTTGAAGAAAATAAATTTCATAAAGAATTATATTTTATTGAAACTTCTTTAAGCCAAATTAGAATAAAAATGGCACCCCCAACATTAAAATCTGAATATTTAAATATGATCCCAGATTTTTGTGGTGAAGCAGAGCTTCTCCCTAGATTTTTAAAGATTTGTTAAAAATTAGTAACGAAATTTTACGATACTGAGGATGAGGATAATTTTCAAAATGAATATCTCATGTCTAGTATAATTTCAAAAATTAAAGGTAAAGCTGCCATTAATATTTCTTCTTGTGTCATACGAAAATTCGATGACCTAAAAACATCTCTTATTCACGCATATGCGGATAAAAGAGATTTATTCACTTTAGCTCTTGAATTGGCAGACTATAAGCAACAACAAAAAGAATCTCCTTTCGAGTTTTATTCAAGAATTCAACAAATACTTAATTTAATTTGTTCTTATATTACAACACACAGCGCAAACAATGCATGTTTGATACTTAAAGAATACCATAATACGTTAGCTTTAAGAGTATTACTTAGAGGCCTCAAAGATCCCATTGGCTCCTTAATGAGAACCAAAAATCCGCATAATTTGAATGAAGCTCTTGGCATGTTAGCGAATGATTTTCAATTAGAATCATGTCAAAATAAAAACAAAGCGCCAAATAAACCATCTACAAGTTTTCAAAATAAGAATAATAATAATTCCCACACACAAATTGTGCGAAGGAATTATCCGTTTCAATTAGCTCATTTTAACAATCAAGGCAATGTTGCTCGTTTCAATCGCAATAACCAAAACTTATTTACAAGTCAAAATAATTTTACCCCTAGACCAGGTCCAAGTGTGCCTGTTAACAATAAAAATGTTTTCGGTGGAAACCAAAATAAAAATTTAAATTTACCTAAACCAACACCCATGAGCATTTCAACAGTAAATACTTTCAGGCCAAATCAAAGCAATCAAAATTTTAGACAACCCAATCATAATTTTAGAACAAATTCCCAAAATTTTAGGCAAACAAATTCAAGGCCTAATTACGTAGTAGAAGAATTGTATAATATCGAAGACCAACCAGCGGAATATTCAGAAGAGTATTTAGAGGATGAAAATACTGAACTAATTGATCAGATTTTTCACCCATCAGCCTCGGAAACAAATATACCGGAAATAACGGAAATTGTGGAGAACCACAACCCCCAAAATTCGAACTAATGAACCTGTATATAAACGAGAGCAAACTACCGTTTATTATTTTCCCAGAAAACAACTTAAAAGTTTTAATCGATACGGGAAGTACAAAATCTTTTATACGACCTGAAATTGCTCAAAAATATTATAAAAATTCAATAAAAAAGGATCCATTTAAAATTTTTACAGCACACGGTACATCTATAGAAAACTTTAGCGCTGTTATACCTTGTCCAAAAATATTCGGGAAAAACAAAAAGTGTTTAAAATTCTATCTGTTTAATTTTCATAGCCAATTCGATTGTCTATTAGGAATGGATAATTTAAAATTATTAAATGCTAATATTATTCTCGATAAAAATATACTAGTTACACCTGAAAGTCAGGCAAATATATTGTACCACGAAAATAGGAACGTTTTCTCTAATAACATCATATTACAACCTCGCTGTGAGCAAGTAGTTAAGATAAGAGTAATTAATATTGAAAACGGTGACGTTATTATACCATATATGAAAACATGCGGAGTGGAAATACCGGAATGTGTGACGCGTGTAAATAAATACGAGGCAATATGTACTATTTTAAATCCCTCGGAAAATTCAAAAAAACTCGAAGTTTTAGAATCAATCGATGTTATTGATTTTAATCAATTTGAATGTAGGGACCAGATTAGTTCTAATTTAAATCAATATTACACGGAAAAATTTAGGTTCGATATTTCAAAAGTTAGGACTGAACATATGAATCCTGAAGAGCGTTCAGCTATCTTAAACCTAGTTGAGGAATATTCTGATATCTTTCATATCGAAGGAAATCAATTGACCTTTACTAACGAAGTCAAACATTCTATTAAGACTACAGACGAAATACCGGTGTATACAAAGTCGTACAGGTACCCTGAAATACACAAAAAAGAAGTGCATAAACAAATTCAAGATATGTTAGACCAAAATATCATAAGACCTTCTATTTCACCCTGGTCTTCACCGATCTGGGTAGTTCCCAAAAAAATGGATGCATCAAGAAATCGGAAATGGCGGATTGTGGTAGATTATCGTAAATTGAACGATAAAACGATAGGAGATCGATATCCGCTACCAAATATTGCCGATTTACTCGATAAATTAGGCAGATGCCAATATTTTTCAACCCTGGACCTAGCGTCGGGATTCCATCAAATAGAAATGGCCGAAGAAGACATACAAAAGACAGCGTTCAATACTGAGCAAGGCCATTATGAATATCTGCGTATGCCTTTTGGCTTAAGAAATGCATCAGCAACTTTCCAAAGGGTAATAAATAAATATAAATAAATAAATAAATGCTTTATTGTCAAAAAAATTTTACAATTTTGTGGACAAAGCTTTTGTAAAAAAAATAGTTTACAAACATCAAAATTAGCAAACAAAACAAAACAAAAAATAATGGACAATATCTTGAGAGGTGTTCAAAATGAAAGATGTTTAGTATATCTTGATGATATTATAATATTCTCTACAAGCTTACAAGAACACATATCAAGGCTTAGAGAGGTATTTGAAAGCCTAAGAACTGCAAACTTTAAGATACAGCTAGACAAGTCAGAATTTCTTAGAAAGGAAGTGGCATATTTGGGACACATCGTAACACCGGAAAGAATAAAACCAAATCCCGATAAAATACGAGCTATACAAAAATACCCAATTCCTAAAAATCCTAAAGAATTAAAAGGCTTTCTCCGTCTATTAGGCTACTACAGAAAATTCGTCAAAGACTTCGCAAAACTCACTAAACCATTAACAAAACGGTTAAAGAAGGACGCTATTATCAATGTAAAAGACCCCGATTATATCAGCTGTTTTGAATTATGTAAACAACTATTATCTAATGAACCCATATTAAAATATCCTAATTTCGAAGAATTGTTTATACTGACAACAGACGATAGTAATTTTGCGTTAGGAGCCGTATTGTCACAAGGAAAAATTGGGTCAGATTTACCAGTGGCGTACGCTAGCAGAACACTTAGCGAATCGGAAATAAATTATTCAACGATCGAAAAAGAATTATTAGCAATAGTGTGGGCGACAAAATATTTCCGACCATACTTATTCGGACGAAAATTTAAAATCGTTACAGACCACAAACCACTACAATGGCTGTTTTCTCTGAAAGAACCAAATTCCAAGTTGGTCAGGTGGAGATTAAAACTTGAAGAGTTTGACTATGGGATTATATACAAAAAAGGTAGCCTGAACAAAAACGCAGATGCCCTATCTCGTATAGAACTCAACCTAAACGAAACAGGACCATCGAAACTAATACAAGATATTTTCGGATATATGGAGAATTTTCATAGGGAATTGGAAAATGAAAATGCTGAGTCAGTAATTGCAGAAGCGGGAGACTTAGACAATCAATTGAACGCCGTAGAAGACGACGCCACGGTATACTCTAGTCACGAAAACCCACTTATCGGTATTCCAATCGTGGATTGCCCAGTAAATTACGGGAAAAATCAAATCATAATTTCTCTGGTAAACTTTAACCCCGCAGAACCGTCCGTAATAAAACTATTCAAAACAAAACAACGCACTCTCATTCAACTTTCCCAAAATAATTTAGAACAAGATGCTGTTAAATTTTTAAAAGAACGCATAGTTCCTCATACTAAATATTATGTATATTTTGAAGACCCTATATACGAAACATTTAGCAATGTCCTTCAACAATACTTTAAAAATTCGCAAATAAAACTAATAAAGTGTACGAAGAAATTGATTGACGTCACAATCGAAGAGGAAATAGACCAAATTATACGAAACCATCATGAAGGAAAGGCTAACCACAGAGGAATAGAAGAAACTGAGAAAAGAATAAAATCAACTTACTACTGGCCAAACCAGCAAAGAACTATCCAACATTTCATAAATATTTGCGAACTTTGTTTAATTACAAAATACGACCGCAGACAGACAGATAAGAGTCGAATACAACATTACGCCTACAGCCACTAGACCATTCCAAATAGTACATGTAGACACTATTTCTCTTGAAAATTGCAAATTTCTTACAATAATTGACTCCTTTTCAAAATATGCACAAGCATATAAACTTGACTCTGCGCAAGGCATCGAAGTGTCTAATAAGCTCGTTAAATATTTCACACACCACTGCATACCCGAACAAATCATTTCAGATAACGGGAACGAATTTAAAAATACTGTAGTCCAAGAACTACTTAAAACACATAAAATAAAAGTTCATTTTATCAGTAGTCAACATCCTGAATCTAACGGAGTAATCGAACGTTTCCACTCAACTTTGATCGAACACGTGAGATTACTAAATAATCAGAGCGAATTCAAATCGGAACCTATCGAAATAAAGGTAAACTATGCCCTTTTGGCATATAATAACACTATTCATTCTGTTACGAACTTGAAACCATATGAAATTATAACTGGGCATTTAAACACCGAATCCCCTTTTAACATTGACTTAGAAAATCAGCTAGTTAATAACTATGTCGAAAATCATAAAGAAAAAGTTAGACTATTATACCAAAAAATTAACGAGTACATTCAAAACAAAAAAATTAGCTCGATAAACAAAGTTAACGAAAATCGCCAGAAACTCCCAGAAATCCCCGAAAAAGTATTTGTTAAATATACCCAAAAACAAAGTAAAACAAAGAACAAATACAAACCCGAAAATATTGTTTCAGTAGATCCAAATACTAAAACTGCCAAAATTGCACCTACTCACGGCAATAAAACATTAAAAATTCACGCTTCAAATATTAAAAGACCAAAAAAGAAGAAAGCTCATTCTTCCCAAATTATTTCAGGTTCCTCGCCCTCGGACAAGGGACAGAAATCCGAAACGTAACCGAAAACCTAGGCGTACTTCCCATAGACTTGGGCCCTGCACGTCTTCAGAGAAGCGAACACACTTTTGTACATTATTATAATCTCCAACCATTATACGAGGAGTATGATAAGTTAAATATGCAGTATGATAATCTTAGATTTAATTATATTAATGATAGCATGTTAAGTAAAGAATTAGAAAACTACGATAAGATAATTAAGTATAGTAAAATATTAATTTTAGAAAAACTAAATAACATTAGAATTCACGGAAAAAATAAGATCTCGAAAAGAGGTTTAATCGATGGATTTGGTTCTATAATTAAGAGCATCACAGGGAATCTAGACGCCTCTGACGGTGAAAAAATATACAAAATTTTAAATCATCTCGAGAAAAACGAAAATAACTTACAAAGTCAATTAAAATATCAATACTCTGTAAACAAACAAATAATTGATAATTTTAATTCGACAGTACAAAATATCCAACATAACGAAATACTTCTTAAATCACGAATAATACAACTTCACCAAATTGTTAAAGAGAATTCTAAAAATAATAACATTTTACTTGCAAAGAACTTGTTTAACCAGCTAAACATCCTGTATAACGCAATATTTAACACACTCCAAGATATCGAAAATTCAATAACATTTTGTAAATTAAACACCTTACATCCTAGTATAATAAACTCTCAAGAACTTTTCCATGAAATTGCAAGAATCGCATTTCACTACAAAAATTCTTTACCTTACGACCTAACATACGAAAACATCTTAAATTTCGAATCCCTTCTAAAAATCAATTGCAAAATAGACTTTAATCAAATTACTTATTTCTTGGCCATTCCTATCGATTTTGATAATGAATTTAACTTATTCTATATACTGCCTATTCCTTCAAAACAGGACTCAGAATTTTTCACAATAGTACCAAATACTAATTATATACTCCAAAACAAAAACGACGGTTCAATAAAGCCTCTATTCGACAAGTGCACTAAAGGTAAATGGTATCATTGTCCAAAAAATAACATGGCTAATTACAGAGCACTTTGCGAAGAAAATATTATAGTCAATCAAAATTCGAGTAATTGCGTTTTTGCCAAACTCAAAATACCCGAAAATCACATTGAACAAATTTTTGAAATAAACCAGTATCTTGCAGTCTTTCCAATAGAGGAAAAAATCGAAGTCGAATGCGAAAAGTCGATAGACACATATTCGCTTAAAGGGATTTTCCTTATCAAAAAAGACGTTTGCAAAATATCGTTTAGGAGCAAAGAAATTTCATTGCAAGAAGCCAAGTCAGAAGAAGTAGCGAAGAAAATCAGCCTCCCAGGGGATGCTTCCTTCTAAGGGTGGAGGAGTTATGGAACACCTTATCCATGTTATTATAATAACCTTCATCGTTCTCACGTAGGCAAGCCAACCTTGAACCAGGGAACAAGCAACATCAGCGTTTTCCGTCGCCGAGATGCTTTTTGCCTGTGAACCAAGTAGTTTAGTTTAGAATCAGATCTTGAACTGTTAAGATTAATTTTGGAAATAAAAATTGTTTTTAAAAACGGGTTTTACAGAGTTTAACATTTATATTATATATATATATATATATATATATATATATATATATATATATATATATATATATATATATGTGTTTTCATTCCGGGTGTACATCCGTTCACTACTGTCGTTTTGAAAAGAACAGTTTTGCTGACGTTTCGCCAAAATCACATTTGGCATTTTCGAAGCTTTCTTTCTCGCGTCCGAATAGAGTCTCTATCTCTCTATCTTCCCTATTGACTGTTTTTTATCAGCTAGCCGAAGTAATAATTGCAGGGCCTTTCGACTTTCGGTGTTTGCCGATAAAAACAAGTTATTTTAATATCTAAATACCCGGAATATTGGTATCCTTATATTTTTATGAACATGATTTTATGATAGCTTGAGTCTTGGGTGGAGAATTTCCTGTTTGTTTATTATAGGTGTGTTTTATAGTACTTGTATTTTTAAAACGTCGACGTTTAGTTTAGAATTTCTCAATCTTGTGACTGTGTCTAAGCTTTCTAGATATTTGTTTATGAATTCCTGTGTTACCTGTGTAATTATTATATATGTAATGAGTGCTAAAGGCCGTAAAAATACGAGAGCAGCAAGACCTCGGCGCCGAACTGCAAAAAATTTTGCAATGAGAATCCTAGGAAAACGCAGAATAAGGTAAGTTCAAATAATATAACTATAGGTGCTCGATTTTGAGACCCTTCATGAATTTGAAGAATTAGAAATGGACAATTGTAAAATATTGATCACTTTGATTTTCAAAGAAATTACCTACGCTACCTACATACATATTACTGATTACAGTACATACATATTAAAAATATCGACATATTTTTTACGTTTGGGACTACTTATATAAAACTTTATCGGTATGTCCATGCTATTGTAATTTTTTAGAAGGTACATGGGGGATGTATTTCTGAAGTACACATCTTTTGTTTGAAACTTAAAATAGCCCAACTTTGAAGGAGGAAGACTATTTTGTTTTCAAACAATGATGAAAATAAATAAAACTAAATAAAACTAATAAATTACCTAGGCAACACGATTCTTTTAGAATTTTCTGCTTGATTTTTATTTCATATTGATATTTTTATACATGAGGTGAATTCTCTCTGAAATTCACATAAATACCTATGGTTTTTATATTTGTATAATTTAAATATGTTTTGTAGGATTAATTTTAAATTTTAACTTTTAACAAAGATAGTGTAGCTTCAGGGCTATAGTAAAACACTTTTTATTATAACTATTAAATTCCCAAATTGTATTTGTTTATCTAGACTTTTTACATATTAAGTACTTGACTAAACATTAAATATATTATAAAAAGAAATCACATTTATAATTATTCTTTCAAAAGATAACCTTTAAATCATGTTAAAGCAAACTAAAATATTATTTTTATCTCCAACCATTTTTTTCTTTGTAACTATTCAAAATACACAAAATGTCGATTTTTTTCTTAAAAAACAATAACTAAGAATTTTAGGTCTAAGGTGTGGTACATCAATTATGTTTTCTTTCAAAGAAGTTGCCAAATTTTTTCTGTTCTATTTTGAGGGTTCTGTAGCCTGTCCTAATAGTAGTTATAGTTTATAATTTACTTTTATATGTATGACAACACTTGATAATGATTAAAATAAACATGTTCTTTTATATGCAAGTAAAATGTGACAAACCCTTCTTAAAAATTGGCTTTTTTTGCTTACTACCTAGTATTAAATTAAAACTTCCAAAGCTTTTACAATTAAACATTAACTTATACTTATTTTACTTGGACCTCTTTTGTGTAGTACTGATAAAACATATTTAATTTTGACACAGAATTTAAATTTTTTATTTTGCTAGGTATGTATTAAGGTTATTTGTAGGGAGTAAACACCATATTTTCATATAAACAAGGAAAAAACTAATTCTAGTTATTTTTTCTCTCGGTACAAAGAAAACTCCATATCACAAGAAAAGTGTTTATTGCTATGAACTGTACAAGCCAATAGACCATGTAATTTTGAATCTCACTATCGATGAAGAAAGCAGAAACGGAAAATATATTTTAATTTATAGATTCAGAAGTTTGTAATCGTTAGTAGAACAGTTTATGCTTTTGTAGTAAATCCCCATGACTAATTAATGTATTTTATGAGTATGAGTAGGCGTGTTTGTTGTGTGCAGAATTTAGTAGTAAGATCTCTTTATGTACAGATAGATATATTTGAATTATATTTAATGCAAAAAGTTTCTACTTAGAAATGGAGATAAAGGTGACCCCATAGCTAACCCAATTTTGTTGCTGATAGTCATGTTATATTGAGAGTTTGTTGTTTTGTATACACTGTAAGTGGTTCAGTATTAATGCATTGTTTCACTACTACTTATTTGTGTTGTTTGCCAATTCATACCATCTGGTATGTGTAGCAAGCATTCTGGAGTGTACATTTCATAACGAGCATTTATCCGATGCTTGCATCAGCCATGAATTACAAAACGAGACTACGGAATCGCCTTTTTAAAAAATGTTTATTTCAAAAATACAAGTTATTTAGAAACAAAAATAAAATGTTTTACGTCGATGCTTTCAACTGACTGGCCTCGCGTCGCAGAAATTCGCATATATTAGCGGTCATCTAATATGCAGTGTCAGCAGGTTCCTTGGTTGGATGGTCAGATAACTCCTCCCTTCTTAGATTTAACTAACCCTGATAGGGGGTAGTTCAATGAGTTGGCTCGGATTCGGTTCTGTTGTGGTTGTGGTTGCGGTCATCTTTTTCAAACATCTATTTCGGATAAAATATCTAAACAAAAAATATCCAAAAATAGTTAGAAAAAGGGTGTATATAAAAATTGTCCATAGGCTTGGAAATTTCGAAATTCGGTCGAAAAGTTCTGGAACATGATTTTCTTCAATTTTGTTTTTGATTTTGTGAAGTTCGTCTAATTTGATTTCTTGTAAATGGAAGCTCAAATTCAGGACGGGAAAGTCTTGTTCAGGTGTATCTTGGAAGTCCGGGAACAGGATGGGTTGCTTATTAGTATCGACGTCGTTTTGATTATTGATAATCGACATATCGTTGATTTTTGCTTGGCATCCTGTTGGAAGGGTCAACATATAACTTCCATGTAGTTTTTGGCGTTCTTCTTGGGAGTCACATTGCAGTTCTACTAGTTCGGTATTTGGCAAAACTACAATCCATTGATTGGAATTATCCAATTGACTTATTACAGGTCGACTTATTGTAACGTCAATTTGTTAGCAGGTAGAAGTGCTTTTTGTGGTCTGTAAGAGCTGTACTTCGCATGGACTTTTTGAAGTGATCTCTGTGAGGTCTTCTTTTTTGCAAAGAAATAGGTTGGGCACAACTTCTTGGCAAGGGTCCGGACGATGAGTAAAGTACAATTGATTTTTAAGTAAATATTTGTTCCGCGGTATAACAACCTTAAACAGACTCTGATGCTCAATTGGTATAGAGTACAAGTGATAATAAGAAAAACTATTTGGATTGGTTACTGGAATTCGTAATAAATATGTTACACGGTTATTTAGGGTAAAACAGTCGACGTCGATAATATTTTCGAATAAAAATATATTTTCTAGGTTAGTGGGCAAAATTAAATGTTTTGAACCTACCATTTTTTCGAGTTTTTTGAGTTCATTTAAAAGATCTTTCGTTTGAATTATGCTCGGGTGAAATATTTTAAGCTTTGCGAATGTAACGGAGTTTTCAACATCTTGTAAAATGGAATCGATTATTTCGTACAAGTTAATAATTTGATCAAGAGTGTCTTTAATAAAATACATGTTCTCTTTGTACGTTGTTTTTTGTACAATATAACTTATTTGTTTTATTTTACCCTCGAGAAGTTTTTCATTTTGGCTTATTTTTTGAATTGTTGTGTTAAAACTCGTAATGACGCTTGTTGAAATCTGATTTAGGTTACGTATGTTATTACTTAATAATTTTTGGTTTCCTTGTAAGTTTTTTATTAGGTTTTCGTAGCGAGCGCCATCTTCCGCATCTAAGTTTCCCGTTACAGTCTTAAAAACAGACCCTGCAGCATTAATTAATCCTCTTTTATTGCTTAATGGATGGGGTAAAATTTCTTTAATTTTCTTTTCTACGCGTTCTTGAGAAATTGCAAGAATTTTTAAGTAATTAGATGATTCGGCATAGTATTCTTTATGTATAATTAATGAATTTGTAATATTTTTTGATTTCGCGTTTAATTTATTAATTTCAGATATTATTGGATTTAAGTCATAATAGTGAATTAAGGTATACGTGTATTCTGTAAGTTTAGCTTGTCCTAGCTTAATCGGCACGATTCCTGGGTTGTCGTCTAGTTGTCTGATAATAATTTTTTCTCTGTCTCCGATAACGGCGGCGACCAGGCTGAAATATAATACGTTTGTTTTAGTCAAAGCTGTAAGTTCTCCTTAAAGGTCGTTTTAAGTTGTCCATGTGAATTTTAGTACGAAGTTGCGTCTGTATTGTCTTACGGTTTTTATTTACAGATTTAACTTTGGTTGGTTTTTCGAATTTGTCAGCAAGTTTTTGTCTAACATGCTTCTTAACGTAAACGTCTTGATTTGGTTCAAATAGTTCAGTGTCGTCTCGGTTTTCATTTATTTTAGATAATACCTTTTCTTTCTTTTGTATTAATTTTTGATTTATATTGGCATACATAAGTTGTGATTTTTCTTTATGGTTATTGACATAATCTGTTAAAAGTAATTGGTTTATTTTAATATCAAAAGGATCATTATTTGTAGTATGACCATTTATAATATCAATTGGCTTAAAATTAGTGGAAGAATGAATTGAATGGTTATATGCAATAATGGCATAAATCATTTTTTGACTTATTGGTGTTTTACTAAAGGTTTGGTTATTTAGTAACCTTATATGCTCTGCTAAAGTAGAGTGGAGCCGTTCAACGGGCCCGTTTGATTGCGCATGACTAGGAAAGCAAAAGTGTAACTTTATTTTATGTAAATTCAAAAGTTCTGTCACTATTGTGTTCTTGAACTCTGTGCCATTGTCAACAATTATTTGTTTGGGAATACTATGATGTGAGAAAAATATTAAAAGTTTGTCTACGATTTCTGTAGCAGCGAGGGATTGCAAAGAATATGCTTGAGCATATTTTGAAAAACTATCTATTATTGTCAAAAATTTGGTTTGTTCGAGTGTATAAGTATCTAAATGTATTATCTCGAAGGGTTTTAAAGCAGTTGGTGTTACGTTCATTTTTATATTGATAGGATGTCGTTCATATTTACTTAATTGACATGTCTCACAATCATTAATGTAAGTTTGAACAGAATTTTTTAAGTTCGGCCAATAATAGCGTTCCTTTATTTTGCTCAAAGTCTCATCAATACCGCGATGGTTTGTTTTTGACTCGAGGTAATTTTTAATTATTTCTGGTATGTCTCGTTTGTCTGTAGCGTCAATAAGTTTTGTCAGGCAGCGCTTAAATTTTAGCGAAGGCCATTTGAATGTTTTTCTAATTACTTCGCAGAAAGGCTCGTACATTTCTGCATTCTCAAAATATAAATGATATTGTTTATCAGGTATGATTAATTCTTTAATAAAGGTTAGGATATCATTTTCAAAATTATTTTCAGAAATTTGAACAGAGATTCTCCGTTTTTTCTCGAATAGTATTGTCGTCTTAGGTCGTGCAGGTGAATGAAATACAGAGGAAATTATTATCTGATTTGATCCGTAGTTTACTGGAATATCGTAAATGGGAATTCCTACTATAGGGTCTTCACTCTGGTTTGTATGTACTGTCATGTTGTCGTCGGGTGGTTCGTCATCAGCTGTTTGATTATTTGTGGTGTGACCGACCTCACGCGCGGGTTCATTGTCATCTGCTTGTGCAATGGTCGATATTTGGTCTAAATTTTCATTTGAGGTTGTTTCCTCTAAAGATTTATTAAAATTTTCTACGTATGATTTTAGTGAAAAAATGTCTTCAGTTTCTTTGGTATGCAACTCGATTCTAGAAAGTGCGTCCGCGTTGGTATTCAATTTACCCCGTTTGTAGATAATGTTGTAGTCGAACTCATCAATTTTTATTCTCCAGCGTAGTAATTTAGAACTGGGATCCTTTTGGTTCATTAGCCATTGTAGGGGTTTATGATCTGTAATTAAATTTATTTTTCTTCCAAAAATATATGGGCGAAAATACTTTGTGGCCCACACAATTGCCAAAAGTTCTTTTTCGGTGGTACTATAGTTCCTTTCTGAATCATTCAAAGTTCGCGAAGCATACGCGATCGGTAAGTCTTGTCCTATTGGTCCTTGTGATAACACAGCACCAACTGCCACATTGCTGGCATCCGTCGTTAAATTAAATGTCTTGGTAAAATCAGGGTATTGAAGTATTGGTTCGTTTATTAGCAGATTTTTACATAATTCAAAGCATTCAATAAATTCTTTGTCATGTTCGATTTTTGCACCCTTTTTAAGACACTTTGTGAGTGGTTTCGTAATTCTAGCGAAGTCATTTATGAACCGTCTGTAGTATCCAAGTAAACCTAGAAAGCCTTTTATCTGTTTTGTTGTTTTTGGTATTGGAAATTCTTTGATTGCTTTTATTTTGTCAGGGTTTGGTTTAACGCCATCTGCCGTGACGACATGGCCTAAATATGCCACTTCTTTTCTTAAAAATTCCGATTTATCTAACTGGATTTTAAAGTTAGAATCTCTTAACCTTTGAAAAACGCATTTTAGCCGTTCTAAATGTTCCTGTAATGATGTTGAGAATACAATTATATCGTCAAGATATACAAGGCATTTTTCATTTTGAATTCCTCTCAGGATATTATCCATGACACGTTGAAATGTCGCGGGTGCGTTTTTCAACCCGAAGGGCATTCGAAGAAATTCGTAATGTCCATTTTCTGTGTTGAATGCCGTTTTCTCGATGTCATCTTCGTGCATTTGGATCTGGTGAAATCCACTGGCTAAGTCTAGGGTACTAAAGTACTGACATTTTCCCAACTTATCTAATAGATCGGTTATATTCGGGAGAGGATACTTATCATCTAAACTCTTAGAGTTTACACCCCTTAGATCGACTACTACCCTGTATCTTGGCTTCCCTGAGGCATCTAGCTTCTTGGGTACCACCCAAATGGGTGAACTCCACGGAGAGCTACTCGGTCGTATTATTTTTTGATCTAGCATTTTCTTTATTTGTTTATCTACCTCTTGCTTATAAATAAAGGGGTAGCGATACGATTTAGAATAAACCGGGATTTCGTCTGTGGTTCTTGCGGTGTTTAATTTCATTTGTAAATGTTAAAGGTTCGTCTTCGTTATAAAAAATGTCTGAGTACTCATGAATTAATTTTAAAAGCTTTGCTTGTTCTTCTGAATTTAAATGGTTTGTTCTAAATTTTGAAAAATCCAAATTTTTTAATTCGGAACAATCGTTAAAATTATTTAAATTTATTTCTTCATATTCACTCGCATAAAAACGTTCTACGCTTATGGGTTGTGAGAAGTCTAAGGTTACTTCTTCACAAGTATTGTTGAGAATTGTTGTTATCGCAAAACCATTTTTTGCAACAGTTAGACATTCCGGTATCTCGCAATTGTGATACCTTTGGTGTGGTATTATGATATCACCGTTCCTTACCGATGTTTTTACTTGTATTACTTGTTCGACACGTGGGGCGATTGTAATAAAATTTAACTCATTTTGCGTTTTGTGAAAACATAATTTAATTCTAGTATAAGGTGTAACTAATAAGCCTTTATCAAAGTCGAGGTTAGCTTGAAGTATTTTTAAATTGTCAAGTCCGATAAGTCCGTCAAATATATTATGAAATTTAAATAGATAGAATTTCAAATCTTTTTGTTCCGGCAAATTAAAAATGTTTGATGAGGGAATTAAGGCACTATATTGATGGGCTGATTTTTGGAAAACGGTCGAAACTATAAAAGGATCATTTATTATATTATTTGGGTAAATTTTTTTTGCAAGATTCGGATCGATAAAAGATCTTGTTGAGCCTGAATCAATAAGAAATTTTAGGTTTGTTTCTGGGAAAATTATATAAGATAACTCACTAGGATTTGACATATTGAATGATATTAATTGAGGTTCTAAGGTTTTTTGTTGTCTGGAGGAACCTTGGTAAAATTTTCGCGGTCAGTTTGTTCTTCGTAATAATTCGTATTTTCTAGGAAGTCAGAGTCAGGTAATGTCACAATAGGATTATTTTCTGAATCATATTCGTAAAATTCGGTCTTTTGGGCGTAATAATTTTGATCACAATACACATTCTGATACGGGTCGTATGTGCTAGAATGTGGACATTCTTCATACGAATATTGTTCATAATAGGGCATGTTATGAGTTTCAGTATTATGAAGCTCTTCGAAAGCAAATTTAGGTGGATTAAATCCTTGATTTTGAGAATAAAAATTAGAGTTTTGTTGTTGGTTGTTTTGTGGTGGTCTATTAGCGAATGGTTTAAATATAGCTGTTTCTACGCCTGACATTGGTTTTGGTGGTGGAAACCTGTTTTGATTATTTGGCTTAAACACATTAGTTCTAGGCTTACCAAAAACTTGATTATTTGTAAAAAATCTCGGTTGGGGCCTATTAGGATTGGGTCTTATATTCATAGGCTGTGACGGAAAATTAGGCCTAAATGCATTGTGTGGCGAATTTGCGTTAAAAATTGGTCTTTGAATAAAATTCGGTTGGAAATTTTGATGTGGCTTAAAAACGTTATGGCTACTGTTATTGGTATTATTTTTTATTAAGAGTGGTCCGGATTTATTTTGGTTTTGAAAATAATTCACGTTATATTCTTGTGTTACAAATTGTAAAGCTTGCATAAGATTTTCAGGCCTCATACATCTTATTGTTGTCCCTAATGGTTCACGTAATCCACTTAAAAATGTTTTTAAAGCTAATTCATTGTATAGTTCTCGTTTTAGAATTTTAGCTGAATTAGTTAGCTCATGCGCATCAATAAATGAACACAGCAGATTTAAAATATGTAAAACTCTATCGTAAAAATCATTTGGTTTTTCACCGGTGTTTTGTTTTAACATAACCAAATCACGATTTAAACACGCTTCATCCCTTTGATCTGCAAAATTTCGTCTTAATGTGTCTTTAAGTTCGTCCCACGTTGTTGCATTTTGTATGTTAACAACTAGTTTAGCCTGACCTGTAAGTTTGCCTATTAAAGAATTTAACAAATAAATATTTTGAAAATTTCGCGGGTTGCTTGCATCGTAAAATGCGTCTATGAGTGATTGGCATGTAGATATATATCTATTTAAATCATTTGCGTCTCCGTCAAAAACTGGGACGCAGTTTAAATATTCGGGTTTAAATTGGGACATATTTGATTCTAATAATTGATTAATTAGTAAATGATTACTTAAAGAAATTGTATTTTCAAAATTTTCTTGTATATTTTCTACTCCTACTTCTAAATCTAATGCTCCTAAATTATTTTGAGGAACAGAGTCAGCTGAAGGTGATAAACGAAGGCTATCTAATTCAGAAATTAAATTTTCAATCGACATCAATATGAGAGAAAATCAATTGCACTTACAATACTAGAAGAATGGCGATCCTAGTCATTCTATAAGTTCCAAACTTGGTTCGGCGATGTGGTCCTTCTCCAAAGCGTGGTACTTACAGAGACAGACAATGTGGGTCCTATCCCTCGATGTTCGATCAAATGGAATGCTCTTACAGATCCGCGATGGATTGGGAATCGATCGATGTCTTGATCAATCCGCTCTATAATAAGCACTTCACCTAATGTCACAACAATTGGTTCTTTCCGGTTAATTCGTTAAAACGAAAAAGTTATTATGAGCGATTCACAAACTTCCGAAAACCCGTACGACTGCGCCAATTACAAAACGAGACTACGGAATCGCCTTTTTAAAAAATGTTTATTTCAAAAATACAAGTTATTTAGAAACAAAAATAAAATGTTTTACGTCGATGCTTTCAACTGACTGGCCTCGCGTCGCAGAAATTCGCATATATTAGCGGTCATCTAATATGCAGTGTCAGCAGGTTCCTTGGTTGGATGGTCAGATAACTCATGTCTTAATATTAATAATTTGTTTGTTCACCTATACTGGTATGATTTTCAAGTTTATTTGTTACATTATAGTATATTTATAAAAGACTTACATCAGAAAACTTGCATTACCTGTCAAAATTGACATTTCTTTAAAAAAATTACAGAAAAATGGTCTTATTTGCTAAAATATGGAAAAGTTGTTTATTTTTTAGTTTTAGATACGCATACCAAATTTTGGTCAAAAATTCCAATATTTTTTAAAACTTTTTCCTGATTTTTGAAAATTCTAAAAAAAATAAAAACTTAAAAACAATTAAAATTGCTTCTCAAAAGTATGTTAAGCTTGATGCAAAGTTGTCGTGATTTTGGGAATTTTAAAACTATTTTTTTAATATTTAAGTGCCTTGGACAAAGTTATAAAAATTGAAAATTAGAATTGCTGACCAAAATTCGACATATGTAAAACTATAAAAGAAACACCTTTTTTATAGGACTTTCTCGTATTTTAGCAAATAACCCCTTTCTCCGCGACTTCTTTAAAAAAATATATTAATTCTGGCAGGCAACACAAGTTAATTGACTATTCCCTCTAAGTCATTTTTCATACCTAATAAATAAAATAACAGGTAACGCAGGTCACGTATTAATTTCCGAATAAGCCATTTTTCATCCTTAGTAAAGCAAAAGTTATTGCCTGTTATGTTAAATTTTGAGAAAGTGACCTAATAAAAAAAATTCCTATATGATGCGAATTTTTTTCAAGAACACTATATATATATATATATATATATATATATATATATATATATATATATACATATGTATATATATATATATATATATATATATATATATATATATAAATATATATATATATATATATATATATATATATATAATATATATATATATATATATATATATATATATATATATATATATATATATATATATATATATATATATATATATATATATATATATATATATATATATATATATATATATATATATATATATATATATATATATATATATATATATATATATATATATATATATATATACATATATAGATATAGATATACATATACATATGTATATATATGTATATATATATATATATATATATATATATATATATATATATATATATATATATATATATATATATATATATATATAATATATATATATATATATATATATATATATATATATATATATATATATATATATATATATATATATATATATATATATATATATATATATATATATATATATATATATATATATATGTTGATTTTTAGTCCTTCACGGAAGGAAAAATACAATGTGTTTTCATTCGGGGTGTACATTCGTTCACCACCGTCGTTCTGAAAAGAACAGTTATGCTGACGTCTCGCCAAAATCACATTTGGCATTTTCGAAGCTTTCTTTCTCTCGTCCGAATAGAGACTGATGTGTTGGTGACTGCGACGCTTCCTTTTATACCCTCACTTGGGGCTGAAGGTTATATCTGCGCAGGCATTGGTCGTTATTTATGTTTTCCGGATAAAGCTGTTGTTGTTGCGCTAATTGCGTTTGAGTTTTTGTGATTTTAGATTTGTCGATTATTGTCTTCTATACTGTTGGTAGTTTTAATGATTCGTCCCTTTTATTCAAATCACCTTGTTTTTAAATTTCTATGGCTTCTCGGATCACTCTGGTTTTATAATGTTCTATACTGGCAATCTCCCTACACCCATCGAAATTTATTTTATGGCCGGTTTCCTGATGATGTAGGAATATAGCTGAGGTTGTTTGTTTATTTATGATGCTGAGTTTATGCTCTTCCACTCTTGCTGATATTCGCCTGTTAGTTTGCCCCACGTACAACTTTTCACAGTCCTGGCACGGAATACTGTATACTCCGTGGTTTTCCAGTTTGATTTTATCTTTCGGGTTTCCAAGTAGTTTACCTATAGTTGTTTGTGGCTGGTGTATTGTTTGTATGTTGTGTTTCCTAAGAATTCTTCCGATTCTGTCTGTTGTGCCTTTTACATATGGTAAAACTACTCGTTGCTTTCCCGGTTCATAATTTTTGTTGTTCGTTGTTCGGGAAACCTGTGCATTAATAGCTTTCTCTATGGTGCGATTTGTGTAGCCATTTTTCTTTAAAGCACTAGATATTACCTTAAGTTCGTTTTGTCTCGTCTGTGTTTCAGTTAATCGCACGGATCTGGATATTAAGGTATTTGCCACAGCTTGAATTTGTGCTGGGTGATGATGTGATTTTGCATTGTGCACATTGTGTATGTGTATGTGTTGATTTTCTATACACGGTGTATTCGAAATGTCCGTTATGCAGTTTTGTGACCAAAACATCTAAAAATGGTAGTTTGTTGTTTTCCTCTAACTCTAGCGTAAATTGTATTCTGGAGTGGATTGAATTTACGTGAGTCATGACTGCATGACCATGTTGCCATATAATAAATATGTCATCCATATAACGTATCCATAATTTGGGCTTTAAACTTGCTTTCTCAAGAGCTTCTTTCTCGAAGTATATCATAAATAAATTCGCGACTACTGGTGATAGCGAGGACCCCATTGGAGCACCATCCATTTGTTTATACCTTTGCCCGTTGAATGAAAAATAAGTATTTTTAAGGCAATGCTCCGAGAGTTGTATTATATGTGCCTGGAAATTCTCGTTCATAGCAATCTTGTCCAATGCTTCGTCGATGAGAATACTGTGATATAACGATTTGACATCTAGGCTTGCTATCATATCGTTTTTTTCAAGGACGATATCTCGTATAATTCGAGTGAAATGCTTCGAGTTTTTTACAAATGAATCAGCTTTTTCTACAGCTGGTTGCATAATTTCAGGAAGGTATTTCTCCAGTTTTTGTTGCGGCGAATTAACAGCACTAACAATAGGTCTGATGGGCGCCCCTGGTTTGTGTATTTTTGGTAAACCATAGGGTTTAGGACATCTGCTCGACTTTTCCCGTGGTATGTTTTTTTTTTGTATTTCGGGGTTTATTGGTGAACTTTTTATTTTATTTTTAGTTGTTTTTTTCTAGGTACGTTGATATATATATATATATATATATATATATATATATATATATATATATATATATATTATATGTAGGGTAGAGGTAACATTCAGCCTATTCTGAACGGTTTTAAGTTAAAACCTCCATACTCCAACGCAAAAACAGCCTAACTCTTAGAAAGAGCCAGTTAAGGGCTAATATTTATATATATATATATATATATATATATATATATATATATATATATATATATATTTCGTGTTTTTTTCTTTAACCATTTATAAATATTTTGTTAATTATTTTCTAGGGTATAGGTTAACTCTATGAAAAATAAAACTATAATTCATATCGACGTTTCGCTCATTATATTGAAATAGATATCTCAAGATATCTATTTTGACATGTTTCCAAGAAAAAAATTGAGAAAGCTCAATATAATGAGCGAAACGTCGATATAAATTATAGTTTTACTTTTCAATGAGTTAACCTGTGCCCAAGAAAATAATTAATATATATATATATATATATATATATATATATATATATATATATATATATATATATATATATATATATATATATATATATATAAATATTAACTATTAACTGGCTCTTTATAAGAGTTTGCCTGTTTTTGTGTTGGAGTATGGAGGTTTTTAACTTAAATCCATTCAGAAGGCTGAATGTTACCTCTACACTACACTACACACAAGAAAGTCAAACTATTCTCAGAATTTTATAATTTAATATACCTACTATACATTTGTAGTGTATATGTTCCACAGTTTGATAGCATATTCATGAATACCCAGCCAAACTACAAAAAATATCTTTCAATTGCTACTAAAATGTTATCTTACATATTATTTATTTAAACGCTATAAGCAAAAAAACAAGATAATTACTGATTTGTAAATTAGGAATATTTAGTTTAGTAATTTAAGGATACCAATAAAAAATATGTTCATTTCTACATTTGGTTATATATGTAGTTCAAAAATAAAAACATAATTATTTTATATTTTAACCAACTCGAGCACATAATTTGAATTATTGTTTTTTTTAATCTAATCAATGCTTAAATATATTAATTAGACTACACATATAGTTAGTTTGTTCTATTAGTAACTAAGCAACTACATTTTATATAAAATAAAAGATCTATTGGTCTAATTATAGGGATATTTTTTAAAATTTTGTATTTGAAGTTTATTTTTTTCTGACCTTTATAACAAATTGTAGAAGTTGGAATCAAAATAAAGAAAAAAACACTCTTCTACCCAGATATACCTGAAAACATTTCATGACTAATAAATTTCAGTCCTTAATTTATGCTTAAATAATTTGTCATAGTTCATAAAAAGCTGTTTGTAATTTTGCAAAAAAAAGAGTAGAAACAACGTGCTTATTCATGTTTTGTGCTATGGCAGAATTATAGTACATTTAGGTACTTACTTTACTTTTAAATTCTATACAACTGTTCCTGTTTTCTTAACAGTTTGAGGGAGAAGGGTTTTCGCCCGCTCAAGGCGTATTTTGTTTTTTACACAATGGACTATTTTGCATACCCGATATAAAAATGATAAACTACATTTGAGGACGTTTAAAGGCATGCAGGAAATTTTATAAACTTGTTTATTTTGAAATTAAATGTCGAGTTACTCAATACCTATATGAAACATCAATTCGTTTTCTTTGCGTAGGGTCAAATAAATCTATATATTTCCATTTTTTAGAATAGAACAATTTTGAGATAAGAAATCCTTTCCAAAATTTAGTATTTGGCATATTTTTTTGCCACTAAGAACAGTTTGATTGATTTTTTTTATGTTACGTGACAAAAAACAACCAATAACGGTGTGAATTCTTATTAACTAAAGAAAAAGATAAAAACTAAAATTTGTTACACGAACCCACCATAATTAACTAAGATATGACCTAAACATACATTCTTCTTCCTTAATATCCCACATAGTTCAAGGAAAGATCGATTTTCTCTCTTAAAATACAAATATTGTTTAAAAAATTATGTTTTTCCATTTGCCCAAATCTACTGATTACTAAGTTTTTCCAACATGATATGTATTAAAATATTCTAAACGTTATTTAAAAGAAAAACCGTAGAATCTAATAAAAATTAAACGAAAGACCATGCGAGAGATAAATGTTTATTTACCTGACGTCATTGAAAACACGCGATCGGAATTTCATTTTCTTTGACGTCATTGCGCTCTCCCTTCCATCAGAAAATATTAACAAATCTGGGCCGACCTCTTCCGATAGGGGTTCAAACTTTTCCTGTTACCAACTGCAATTGCCAACCTAACGTATTCTCCGAAAAATATTCCAAGATTTTAGGAATTATCTTTGGTGATAGTTTGGAAAAAAACTACTATGTTTTTCGGATCATTTTTTTTCAGAAATGTACCTATATGTATGCTCTCCAATTTGAGTATTTTGGAATTTGACGAAATTACTTCTGAGCATAGAAAAGCTCAAGGTTAGTACCGCTATGGTTTTCGAAAAATTACTAGACATATAAACAGATTTTTTTTAACTTTTAAAGGCTAAAATGAAAAATTCAACATACTCAATTTAATTTAGAAGTGTTTTAGAAGATATGTGTTAAACTCACAGAAAACAACCTATTTTTGGCCATTTTACGCGATATTTTCTCAATGCTAACTGACTGCCCCCTTAATATATAACGTATTGTTCATTTGAAAATTTTGCAACCACAATATTTAAATAAAATATCACTTTCTTGTGACCGCTATTTTCTATATTTACTTATGATAAAAATATTAATAATTATCAAGAATTATGTGTTCAGCATTTTATTAACGCTAAGTAAAAAAACAACAACTCAAGTGTCAACTTTTGAAATTTTATGCTCTGACAAGTGATGGCTGTATCCAGATGAAGAAAAACTCTACAAAATGTTATAAAGCTCAATTTTCTCTTTTAAACAAAGCCCTTAAGGGTTGTAGATACACTAATGAATTTAAACAATTTGCAACTTTATCGGTCCTAAATCTTTAAAAAACTTTCAATATTATGCCGCTTGCCATCTAACTCTACTCTTGAACGATTTACTAAACGTTGGATAATAAATCCTGGGTTTAACGATTTTATTTTTGGGGTAACTGAATTAAGAGCTCGTTTTTTACAAAATAAAGAGAAACACTGGCTCTTATGCAAGCGCGGGTTTAGAAGGGTGTGGGGAGAAGGTTTAATTATAAGTTATAATACCCTGGAAAAGTTCGCGAAGCCTTCGTGGAAAAAAAACTAAATTTTATTTCTAAAAGAAGCGGGACATCTTTGTAAAAATTTAAAAGTTGAAAATTTTACTGGCAAAAAGTAAGAAAACAAATTTATTTTTGGTGGGAGTTCTTGCACTATTAAAAAGCTCAGGCTTTTTTTTATTTCGAACTCTGCAAGCCAAGGGATATAAATACCTGTTCACTAGGATCAAGACTGCCGGAAGAACTGTTTTGATCAAATTATTTGATATTATAGGACTATTTCTTAATTGTAGCGGCTGGCTACGGGCCTGCTTTAAGGAGATTCAGTTTTACGTATAGTGGAGTTACTGAACGCATTTCACTTAGCAAATTGATGGGTTAATGCCGATTTCGATTTTTTTAATGCACGTCTCGGAAAGATCTACATTTATTATATCATAAAATATGTGTTTTTTGTAACTTTTAAACACCACTTTTGCACAGTGACATGAATACACATCTATTTTTACTTTTTTTTAACGGTGCGTCTCGAGGAGATGTACATTTTTCATATCATTAAAATATGAGCGTTTTCTTTAACTGTCAAAAACCACTTTTGCATGATAACATGTCAATATAATCAATGAAAATACGCATCATTCATTATCTGCGTTTTTTCGCTATAACGCACCGTTTAGAAGTTATAAGGCGAAAGAGTGGAAAAGGAAAATAAATTTTACGCTTATTTTCCGATAAAATCGATGAAAAGTAACACTTTTTGTTATTAGATTTTTTTCTCCAAGACGCACCATTTAACAGTCATAGGAAATTAAAACGCAGAAATGTCAAAAGTCCCACCTTTTTATTTTCTTGCTTTAAAACTTTGAACGGGCGAAATACAGAAGGTGAAAAGCGTTTATTTTCATTGATTCTATCGACATAGGCACACTTTTCCCATGTTAAGAGGTTTTCGTTTTTGATTGTTTCACATCGATGATCTCTTATTTGAGACCACCCTGGATACAAACTTGCCTGATGAGGGAAAAGGTCCAGAAATCGATTACAGGAGGGGTATCCTGTGATATAATCGAAAGCAATTTTTTCTTGTAAGCCGCTTTCTTGCAAAAATTAAATATTTTTGCATTTCTACATATATCCTTTTCCGGCCAAGAAATCTGAATAATAGTGTGTGAAAATACATTCCTATGGGTTGCAACCGGAACTCTCCGGAGCCCAAGTTCAATGACGTTTTCGTTTTTGATTGTGTCACATCGATGATCTCTTATTTAAGATCTCCCTGGATACTAGTGTTGTGTCAATGTTTCATTTTACGAGGGCATCATCATTCAATTCAATCATTCGTTCATTTGAATACTTTTCGTTGCCTACTGAAAGAAGTCCATAAATTACTGAAAGAAGTCCATAAATGACTGAGCGAACCGAGACAGAAACCATCAAGCATATTCCTGTATTTAGTCATTTAGTGTATTTCATATTCATACATACATGCGGAACTGCAAATTGCTACTCTCTGTTCTGCGTTCACGTTTAACGATTGCTTTAATTTTAATTTGAAATATTGTTTGGTCTTCACGTTTTTTTTAGTACGGATTCAATAGTTCTGTTCGACTTTATATTGTGACTTCTGTATTGTGTTGTATTTTGGTGTTGATTTATAGTAGTTTTAGCAGGTACATATTCAAAATTTGGTTTATTAGCTGTATTCAAAAATTTTTGCACAATTTATTTTAAAAAATTGACTGCTTCGTTACCTGTGTTTCAGTGATGTGCGTTTATGCGTTAAGAATTAATTTTTGAATTTCTTACATTATTTACGTGTAAAGAAGTAAAGAATGTAAACAATGAATAAGAGTGGGTTTGAGACGTTTTTAATAATTCTTAATAAATGTGAGAAAATAATTTAGTATGTTTTTAGGTTCATAATATAAGAAATTTCTCAGAAATAATAGTATATCTATTATGAAATTATATGGAAGTAGGAGCTGTATATTATTTTACATTGTTTTGATAGAGCTTAGAATTGCCTTTTCAATGGCATACCACAAGTTATATTTTTTTTCAAAATGGCGGACTAAGAAGTGCTTTTTCCAAATGCAATATGGTGTCGTTTCCCGATTCCGAGGAAATTTTTGTTAAACAAATTATTAAAATATTAAACAAAGTGGGGTGTTCAATGGATTTTAATCAAATTTAATTTATCACAAAATGGAATAAGTTTAAATTTTTGTTTAAAATGTGAACTTTTTCTTAAATTTTCTTAAATATTCTAAATAGAAATTAAATATTAGTAATAAAGTGTATCTTATTAGCCATATAATAGTGCATAACAAACCGTATTGTCGCTTGTTGTTTCTGAAAGAATTGACAAAACTTTGCCAACACACACAAATATTATTAATCAGTAATTTTTTTTTATTGATAAGTAATTTTGTATTATTTTGACATTTTATGTTTTTATTGTCTTATTTTAAGAAGTCGAAAAAAAAATCAAAAGTAGTATTAATTTTATTTTCCCGGTAGATAAGCTGCAAGATGACTAGACTAAGATAAGTAGGCCTCGGAAACAATAATTGCATAGGGATGCCATTATAAGTTTTATGAGATTTAACCAGAAACGTCAAAAGTACTGTTTTGTATCGATTTTTCTTATAACTGTCGTCACATTTTTTCAATGAGAAATGGTTCTAGTTAGTTTTAAAAATAAATATTATGGTTTATTCAAGAGAACACCAAATTAACATGCCCCTTATTTATGGGTAATGTCGTAAAAATTCCAGAGACGCCGAAAGGTTATACTGGGAACGCTTTCCGGATCGTGATGCTCTCTCACCTGCATATTATCCTTTGCTAGTATAACTTCAGATAATCTGATAGTACAACATTTAAAAAATGAAAATAACGGCGGTGTTCATGCTAATGGCAACGAAGGTTTCACAGTAACCGAAAAAAACGTTTTAGCATACATCGAGTATGACTTTACTACTTCTCTTCGTGAATTAGGTAAGCAGTTCAATACAATGAAAAGTAACACTTTTTGTTTTCAGACTTTTTTCTTCAAGACGCACCATTAACAGTCATAGGAAATTAAAACGCAGAAACGTCAAAAGTTCCACGTTTTTATTTTCTCGCTTTAAAACTTTGAACGGGCATCAGAGCGAAATGCAGAAGGTGAAAAGTGTTTATTTTCATTGATTCTATCGACATAGGCACACTTTTCCCATGTTAAGAGGTTTTCGTTTTTGATTGTTTCACATCGATGATCTCTTATTTGGGATCACCCTGGATATAAAATTGCCTGATGAGAAAAAAACGTTTTAGCATACATCGAGTATGACTGTCCCACTTCTCTTCGCGAATTAGGTAAGCAGTTCAATACGTCCCATGAAAGTGCTAGAAAAATTTAAAAAAAACACGAGTTTAAATCGTTTAAGTATCAAAATCACCATCACCTATTTGAAAATGACTTCCAAAGACGACTTATTTATTGCAATTGGTTTTTAAATAATTATCAAATAAATCATGTGTTTTATCATAAAATTATTTTTTCGAACGAATCAAGGTTTAGTTATATAGGGATGTTTAATAGAAATAATTTTAGTTAATGGGCAAAGGAAAATCAGAGATTAGTAGGGGAAGGAACTTTTTGGAGTAATGCTTGATTGGGAGTTGTAGGACTAAGCATTATTGGTCCAATATTTGTACCATCAGCCTTTAACTGGCGAAATGTATTTGGACTTTTTTGAAGATAAAATTGAACATTCTATAAATTATTTGCAGTAAAATGAGAATTTAATTTAACAACAAAATAAAGCCCCTGCTCATAACTCAAGGACTGTTGCAAATTATTTGAATGAACGATATGGTGAGAACTGATTGGGAACCAATGGACCAATTCGATGGTCAGCGAGGTCGCCTGGTCTGATCATGCTTGATTTTTCTATATAGTTTGTCTGAAAGAAAAAGTGTACGCAAGTCCTGTATCATTGTTAGAAATTTTAGAAAATAGAATTAGACGATCCGTTGATAGCATCTCAGAACAGCATTTACGAAACCTGCTTGCAGAAAATGTTGAGGGAGTCACATTGTGCCAATAACAAGGCGGACAGCGCATATAACATTTAATTGAGTGACTTTTATATTAATTGTAGTATCACCCTGCATAGCAAGTTATTATTGTTAAAATATTGGCAATTGTTACTTTCCTCGTAAAAGGGAAGTATTGTGTTGGTGAAAAAATCACTCTCCTAGATTTTTTCAGATTTTCACGTTTCAGGGTCCCTAGATGAAGAAAAACATGTTTTCTCAATTCCATCGGTCAGTTACAAAATGGTGGCTTCAAAGTATTTAAAAATTCAGCTTGAAAAAACTACTTAATGGGTTGATTTCAAATTGTGTGCCATAACTAATTGTGGTATACGGATCAACTAGTAAAATAGAGGTACTAATTCAAGATGGCCGAACAAAATGGCGGCCAAATAAAATGTTTGTAATCGTGAAAAAGTCAGCCTCTCATTTTGACACATCTTTACATTTTAGCGTCGCTAGATGCCAAAAAATATTATTTTATCAACTCAGTGTTGCATAAACATCAAGTATTATTTCGGTATTAATTGGTAAAATTTTGGTACGAATAAAAGATGGCAGAACAAAACAAAAAGCTACTTAATGATTTCAAATTGTTTGCCATAAGTAATTGTTGTATAGGGCTCAACCAGTAAAACTTGTGTTACTAATTCGAGATGGCGGAACAAAATTGCGGACAAATAAAATTTTTGTAATCATGAAAAAATCACCCTCTCAGGTTTTACATATCTTCACGTTTTAGCGTCCCTAGATGCCAAAAAACATGTTTTATTAATTCTGTCGGTCTGACAGATCGCGACATAGCTTAAATACTACTTACCCGATTGACTTCAAATTTTGACCAAAAATTAAGGGTCATATGGGGATCACCGGGTAATATTTTAATAAAAATCCAATATGGCTGAACAATGTTAAAAAGAGTTTTTTAAAGTTGTGTATTATTTGGGGGTTAAGATCATATGTAGATCCTATATCCTGCATGAAACCTATATTATTAGTCTTTACCTACTCCGTTGGTCCGCACATATTTACTATATATTAAGTTTTTAAATGGTTTTCGTTAACAAACCTCTTGTTATGTTACAGTGGTGTATTATTTGGGGTTAAGGTCCAGTATAAAAACAAAAGTCTATTTTTAAATAGTCGACGTTTCGTAACTTTATTGTTGCATCTTCAGGATATATATTTATATATATATATATATATATATATATATATATATATATATATATGTTCTTGAAAATTTTCAGTAAGAAATGCATGAATGTCAGCCATAACGTCATGCATAAACCATATTTGATCATGGACGCTAATAGGGATTTGGTATAATAGTGTTCTAAAGTTTTCCCTCAAAACCTAGATATATAGATGTGCAGTAAGCCTTCCTTCAAAAAAATGCGGACCGATGAAAAAATTTCCAACGATTCCACTCCAGACGTTAAAAGACCACCTATTTTGACTAGTTGTGCAAATATAGTGAGGATTTTCAGTAGCGTTGTAATGAAAATAATGTCTGTTGACATTTCCAATTTTGTAGAATGTTGGTTAATCAGTAAATAGCACAAAAGTAGTAAATCTTGGCTCTCTCTAAATTTGTTGTTGTGCCCAGTGACAAAAATCTAGTCGCCTTTGATAGTCATCCTCATACAATTTTTAAATTAGCTCAATGTAGTATTGTTTTTTTTTAAATTCGTAGAATAGTGGTTTTACTTACATCTATTTCCCTTGCAATTCTTCTTTATCCAACATGTGGGTCTTCTATAACTTTTAAGTTTACCGCTAACTCGTTCTTCTTAGTTAATACAGGTTTGGCTCGATAAGTTTTCGTGTCTTCTACATTTCCCGTTGCATAAGTCTTTCAAAAGCGCTTCTGTGTGGTTGTCTTGTATCAGGATATTTTTGTCTCTAACAAACGTTTCTTGTCTATTAAAATTCATGTTTTCGTCTTACAATAAAACTGTACTTAATTTATAATACAAAACTCAGACACCAGCATGGCAACTCAAATTTATATTTTTGACAGTTTAATTTCATTTGTAAAAATAACGCCCACTAGATTTTCGTCGCTGGGCACAACAACAAATTCAAAGAGATTTGCTGACTTTTTTTGTGTTATTTACTGACGAAGCAACAATTCCACAGAAACAGAAATGTCAATAGACATAATTTCCATTATAATGCGACTGAAAAACCTCATTTTAATCGCACAACTAGTCAAAATAGGGGGCTCTTAACATCAAATGTGCCTCTAATATTTTTGAAAAGTGGCCATAAATGTTGAACAACTCTGTGGATCCCATAAACCCTATATTAGGTATATGACTAAAAAGGGAAGAATCTGAAAATATAATAATATACAGGGCGTTCTATTTAAATTAATCGAGAAAATTTGCATCCAGGATTTTTATATACTCTGTATACCGTTATTAAAGAATACTTAAGAAAAATACCGCAGTTGAAAGAAGACCACATTTGGAAGTTTTTGCCATGCTAAAACGATTTATGTTGAGGCATTAAAAAAATATAAGCCGTCAAATATACCTTTGATAATATCGAAAAGTGGCTATAAATCTTGAATGACTCTGTATAGTCCGAAAAACCCTATATTGACTTGAACTCTAAAATTTTCCATTTTATCACTATATCAAACCTGATTCTTGTGCAATGGTTAAGGTAAATTGGAGCAGCAGTTTTTGGCAATAATTTCTTAAAATTTTATTAGGCAGATATTTTATTTCGCCTTCTTGGATATGTACCCCACATTCTGCGAAATTTGGGGAAATTCGATAAGTAGTTTTTTAGTAATTATCTTTTTACCTTTTTATGGGTCGCCATTTTATTCTGCCATACTGGATTTTTACCAATATGAAAGCGCACTATGAGTAAAATACTCTTACTTTTCAAGATTAGAAGATACACACCCGCATGTAACTTTTCTTTGTCTTATCATAAGCAGAAGTTTTTTACATAAAGAAACTGAAGCTCAGTTCCACAATAACAATTTAAGTAGGTGACTAACTTTTACTCAATAATCCTGTACACCTGCTTACACAGGAACATCTACTATGGCTATTAATGTTGACTTTATAAAAAATTACCAATAATTAACCAACAAAAGCTAAATTTTTTTGTTAGTCTGCATTTTTATATACGACATACCCCAAAACTCGCGGTTTTAATGATGTACTGTTAAATTTTAATGCTCGTATTCCTTAGACCAGGTTTAAGTTAACATGACGGGACTTTATTTGACATTTACGGTAATAGTCCACTTTACTGAACTATGGCCGGCTTACTAGAAGTACTAAGTTTAATACCGGTCTAAATCTTAAACTCCTTAAATTGATGCGGATGAAAGTAAACAATCCAAAAAAATAAAAAAACTATAAAAACATGCTTGTTGTATCAGAAAAAACTATAAATTACCTATTTTTGAAAGTTCAAATTTTGAAATTTTTCATTTAATTTCGCCGATCAGTTTACAGTTATGTTGACCATGATTATTTCTCAAGAAACGAATTTATTTTTTATTATCATTTATTACCTTGGAAAGCAAATGATAAAATCAATAAAGCAGAATTATTAAATGTCTGCACAACATAATACAAACAACGAAGAGCACAACAGATATATTTTAATATTGGGATTACCTATAAATACAAATTGAGACAAATATTTCTTCAGCCACGGGATGTGGCAAGAATCTTTGGCGCAAAACTGAGTAAACGCAATATGGACTCGGGTGTATGCAAACCTAAAAATTAAATTATTCTAAGAAATTCGTCGGCTGTCTTTTAGGAAGCGACTGCTGCAGGGTTGTTAATTTTCGGATGTCACAACTAATTTTTAATCAAACAATAATTTACGTTTTTTTAAGTGGATGTCACAAAGTAGTATATCTAAAATTTCTATTGTACACAAAATATACAGAAATTGCCGGATGTATATGTATATTTTTCTGTATTAAAATTTTTACAACACATGCCTTATGACATCCATTAACAATAGGTAAACCGAAAAAACGCTGTGACATCCAAATTTGGATGTCGGAACGTTGCATGATGTCTCAACGAATGTAAAAATTTGACGGTTGGATGTCACAGCGATGGACAGATAAATCTATATATATATATATATATATATATATATATATATATATATATATATATATATATATATATATATATATATATATATATATATATATATATATATATATATATATATATATATATATATATATATATATATATATATATATATATATATATATATATATATATATATATATATATATATATATATATATATATATATATATCTCAGTTTTGCGCCAAAGATTCTTGCGACATCCCGTGGCTGAAGAAATATTTGTCTCAATTTGTATTTATAGGTAATCCCAATATTAAAATATATCTGTTGTGCTCTTCGTTGTTTGTATTATGTTGTGCAGACATTTAATAATCCTGCTTTATTAATTTTATCATTTGCTTTCCAAGATAATAAATGATAATAAAAAATAAATTCGTTTCTTGAGAAATAATCATGGTCAACATAACTGTAAACTGATCGGCGAAATTAAATGAAAAATTTCAAAATTTGAACTTTCAAAAATAGGTAATTTATAGTTTTTTCTGATACAACAAGCATGTTTTTATAGTTTCTTTTATTTGTTTGGATTGTTTACTTTCGTCCGCATCAATTTAAGGAGTTTAAGATTTAGACCGGTATTAAACTTAGTACTTCTAGTAAGCCGGCCATAGTTCAGTAAAGTGGACTATTAACCGTAAATGTCAAATAAAGTCCCGTCATGTTAACTTAAACCTGGTCTAAGGAATACGAGCATTAAAATTTAACAGTACATCATTAAAACCGCGAGTTTTGGGGTATGTCGTATATAAAAATGCAGACTAACAAAAAAATTTAGCTTTTGTTGGTTAATTATTGGTAATTTTTTATAAAGTCAACATTAATAGCCATAGTAGATGTTCCTGTGCAAGCAGGTGTACAGGATTATTGAGTAAAAGTTAGTCACCTACTTAAATTGTTATTGTGGAACTGAGCTTCAGTTTCTTTATGTAAAAAACTTCTGCTTATGATAAGACAAAGAAAACTTACATGCGGGTGTGTATCTTCTAACTTGAAAAGTAAGAGTATTTTACTCATAGTGCGCTTTCATATTGGTAAAAATCCAGTATGGCAAAATAAAATGGCGACCCATAAAAAGGTAAAAAGATAATTACTAAAAAACTACTTATCGAATTTCCCCAAATTTCGCAGAATGTGGGGTACATATCCAAGAAGGCGAAATAAAATATCTGCCTAATAAAATTTTAAGAAATTATTGCCAAAAACTGCTGCTCCAATTTACCTTAACCATTGCACAAGAATCAAGTTTGATATAGTGATAAAATGGAAAATTTTAGAGTTCAATTCAATATAGGGTTTTTGGGACTATACAGAGTCATTCAAGATTTATAGCCACTTTTCGATATTATCAAAGGTATATTTGACGGCTTATATTTTTTTAATGCCTCTTTCAACTGCGGTATTTTTCTTAAGTATTCTTTAATAACGGTATACAGAGTAAATAAAAATCCTGGATGCAAATTTTCTCGATTAATTTAAATAGAACGCCCTGTATATTATTATATTTTCAGATTCTTCCCTTTTTGGTCATATACCTAATATAGGGTTTATGGGATCCACAGAGTCGTTCAAGATTTATGGCCACTTTTCAAAAATATTAGAGGCACATTTGATGTTAAGAGCCCCCTATTTTGACTAGTTGTGCGATTAAAATGAGGTTTTTCAGTCGCATTATAATGGAAATTATGTCTATTGACATTTCTGTTTCTGTGGAATTGTTGCTTCGTCAGTAAATAACACAAAAAAGTCAGCAAATCCCTTTGAATTTGTTGTTGTGCCCAGCGACGAAAATCTAGTGGGCGTTATTTTTACAAATGAAATTAAACTGTCAAAAATATAAATTTGAGTTGCCATGCTGGTGTCTGAGTTTTGTATTATAAATTAAGTACAGTTTTATTGTAAGACGAAAACATGAATTTTAATAGACAAGAAATGTTTGTTAGAGACAAAAATATCCTGATACAAGACAACCACACAGAAGCGCTTTTGAAAGACTTATGCAACGGGAAATGTAGAATACACGAAAACTTATCGAGCCAAACCTGTATTAACTAAGAAGAACGAGTTAGCGGTAAACTTAAAAGTTATAGAAGACCCACATGTTGGATAAAGAAGAATTGCAAGGGAAATAGATGTAAGTAAAACCACTATTCTACGAATTTAAAAAAAAACAATACTACATTGAGCTAATTTAAGAACTGTATGAGGATGATTATCAAAGGCGACTAGATTTTTGTCACTGGGCACAACAACAAATTTAGAGAGAGCCAAGATTTACTACTTTTGTGCTATTTACTGACTAACCAACATTCTACAAAATTGGAAATGTCAACAGACATTATTTTCATTACAACGCTACTGAAAATCCTCACTATATTCGCACAACTAGTCAAAATAGGTGTATTATTTAAAAGAAGAGTACGAAAGAAGGAGAAGGCTGCAAAATAATAAGTAAATTTGTTTTACTTTTCTATGGTATTCTTTTCAATTATTGTGTCCTAACTAATAGTCAACCAACGACGGCGACGACGACGACAAAGAAATATTATACAGAAGAGCGCAGTTATAATTTTGTTTTAATTAATAATAGACGATATTATATTTTGAGAAATGTTGGTTTAAGAACATTTCAAGACACTGGTTATAATGAATGGTTTCACATACATTATGATTTAATAAAACCTGATGAAAATGTAAAGCCAAACGATAAAATATTTAATTTGGCTAATCAGCAAATAGGTCTAGTGCCTCACTTAAAAGACAGTGTATCAAACTTAACATATGTTCCTGTGAATATTAATGAACCTGCAGATATATATTGTAACTGGTATACTGCCAGATATTTTCGAAATAAAAATATTTATCTTGATTGTAAGCCTGTAGAACTAAAAGACATTTTTAGTGCAAATTCCACTGTTTACAGCACTGGTCAGACAGAATTAGGAGACATTTTTAGTGTAAATTCTACTGTTTACAGTACATGTCAAATTATATATTTATTATAATAAGACCCTGTACGTTACACAAAATGGATTTTGAAAGAATACAATTTTTATGTCAAATATGTAATTGTTTAGTTGAAAAAAATATTAATAAACACTTAAAACATAGAGTAAAGTTATTAAAATTTTGTGATACTTGTTTAGTGAATTATGTATTTGGTGTAAATAGTATTAGGTCTATGATTTTAATGTCAAAATAGAACAGTACAAAAATATTGAAATTAAAATGTAAAAAAACTACTATGGTTTATTTTATTTGTTTTTAGTTTTACTTAGTGGGTGTGATGTAAATTCACGTGATTTTTACTCACCAATAGAACAATAATTAAAAAAAAGTGGTAGAGTTTTATTTATAAAAGAAAGTAGATTGAAATAGGCGTCAATAGTGTCTCGTAACTCGAACTATGGCAGGAGAAAATTCAATTTTGTGTCTTGATATCCAGGGATTTAATTGTACCTCTGGATTTATTCCAAAAGAACTAGCTGTGTATGATGGAACACGTTGTTCAAATTTTCTTTTCAAACCACCATATAGCAAAAGCATGTTAAAAGGTCATGATTTAAAAACGATATCTTATCTCGAAAACTCATATCATGGTCTAATATGGGAGTCTGGTTTAGTAGACTTGAACGAAATAGCAAATGTCTTAGAACATGTGATGAAAAGATATCATGCCCCAAAAATATACGTCAAAGGAGATGAAAAGGTGAATTTTCTAAGAAAATTTATAAGTGCAGAAAAAATTTTTAAAATACCTCTGGAGTGTGAACCGAAGCTAAGCAAGTTTAAGAAAGTTCCCGAATGTCACTTTCACAAGGATCCATATGGCACTACTTGGCACGGTGCATTATCAAACGCCAAGTTGTTATATAATTATAAATATTGTTTTTCTGTTTGAAGATAAATAAATTATTTGTAGAAAACATGTAAATAATATATAATAAATAAAACGTACATGAAACAAAATTATTTTATTAAGTCACTCTACATTATTTTTATCTATCCAACTATTATGCTTATCACTGAAACCTAACCATTTTACAAATACTTTATTATTTTTACGTTTTAACACTTTTTCCACTAAATAAATGTCTGGATATTTAACTTTTTGCAATTGAAGTTCATAGAATCCTCCCTTGATGTCTTGTTTCTCTGCATCTTGAAGTAGGTATGTCACTGAATTTGAAAGTTGAACTTTTTTTACGCTAAAAATTTCTGTTGAACAATTTGGTTGGTATTGTTTATCAAACACTCCTCTAAATTTGGAAATTCTTACATGGTCACCTATCTCGAATTTTGGTTTGGGAGCAATTTTTATTTTGCTATAGGCAGTCTCCAACAAAAGTTTTTCATGCTTTTTTGTTATTTCTGAAGGTTTGAAACCTGTGGTCCTATGTTTTCTGTTGTTATAAACATTTGTAATATTTTTAATCAAGTCAAACCATTTGTAGGACCCTTGAATGCTAAATTCTTTCCACATCATTCCTTTTAGTGTGCGATTAACTCTTTCGACGATTGAAGCCTTTTTTTCACTATACACCACGTAATGTTTGACGTTATACTTTTTCATTAAAATCATCATTTCTTTTCCAGTAAATTCACCACCGGCGTCTGTACAGAGATGTATAGGTGTCTGTTCTTTGAATACATTTTCCATCGCTTTAGATACCTCTTTGGCAGTTTTTGTTTTTAACGGATAAGCCCAAACGTATTTAGAAAAACAGTTAATTACGACGAGTATATATTTGTATCCTTTGTTTTCTTGTACGTATTCTTTCATATCAACCAAATCAGCTTGCATTAAGTCCAATAGAGATTTGATAATAACCTTCCTCCTTTTAAAATTTACTCTTGATGGTTTATGGAGTTCTTCAACAATATCTTTTTTTACTTTGGTTACAAATTTAGACATATTTTTATTCTATTATATTGGCTTCTCGTAATTCTTCAATAATGGCAATAATCTCGTTAGAGACGCAACTAGTAGCTCCAATCTCTCAACCAATTCATTAGGATCATCCCAAAAAACGTAATCAATAGGATTGTTTGAAAGTTTCATAGACATTCCCTCCCCCTGTTTCAAAACATCATCATCATTATCATCGTCATCATCAGTTGGACTGGTATAATTACTCTCAGTTTTATTTATTATTGGTTCAATAAATTTTCTAAATTTCTTATTTTTACTTGATTTTACCTTTTTGATAGCATTTGTTTTAAATAATATGTGAGTATAGTTTTTTGCGTCATCATTTGTATAGATGGTGGGAACATTCTGATTAAATAACAAGCCATATAATCCATTAGTGCCTTTATATTTTTTTCCTGCAATTATCAAATCAGCTCCATCGAAATCTATCGTTTTGTTACCGATAGAAAACCGTTCGATATCCTTATCAAACTTTACTTGGAATTTTCCATCAGAATTACTACTATTTGGATCCTTTACAAACTTTTTGATGTACTTTAAAGGTAAACTATGATATTGATCAGAATAATCGGAAAATGATTTTTCTCTTATAGTTTGATTTAGTGCTTTTTCATATTCCCTTTGTTTCCTAATTTCCTCTTCTTCGATTTCATCCTGCACGTTTTTTATTATTAATTTTCTAAGATTATATGGTTTCCGTGACGACGACGACGATGATTTTGTTGTGGAAGAAAATAATTTTCTTTTCATTTTTGGTGCAGTTTGATATGCATGTGTGATTTTGTTTCCTGTAGGAGTATCCTTAAACTCTAATGGGATAGAAGTGGAGGGTATAGGTTCCGATTTCACTGACTCGTTTTCCTCTTCACTATTATGGTCCCCAAAAAGTTTCTCCTCGTCATCTTTATCATCATCATCATCATAGTTATCGTCATCAGAAAATTGTTCCCTTCTTTTAAGTTCCGATATCAAACTTTCAGGAGTGTGCTTCTTTCGATCCAATTTGTTCTCAATCACCTCCAAATGTTTTGTTATAGGCTGAAATACATTCTCATGGGCTATTTGTCCATGTTTCAAGATATCTAGTTTATTCTTTATATCTTTTCTCTTTGAAATTATTTTTTTCTTAACTAATTGATGTTTAGTTTTTTCCTTTTTATTTTTCGTGGTACGAGCAGGAGCCATGATGATAATGATGATGAACTTTCAACGTTCAACTATGTAATAATTTATAAAAGTGATACTACAGATATATATATTTATCAAAACATAACCGATATCGACCTTCATCAATTTTATTATCCTTAAATATAGATAGAAAACCAAATGGTTCTTTCCAACAGAATGAACATATGGTTTTAAAGTTGTCAAATGACATATCAGTACCAATATGATCAGAGTATACATGATGTAAATTTAAGTCATCCTGTTTAAATAATATTAAGACGTTAGCATTGTCTCTTATCAAATGTTTGGGTATTTTTGCATATGTTTGACACAAGTAAAAACAGTCTATATTATTGTGACGTCCCATACTAAAATATTCTCTGATAACATCCTGTTTATCACACGCGACGTCATCAAATATGAAAATTGAATTTGCTTTAGCGTCAGATGGAGATAATATTTGTTCACTATTATCGAATGCATAGTAACCGATTCCTTTTATTGGTTTTAATAATTTCTCTAAATACATATATTTAGGTTGATACAGAGACTTTGAATAGACGTAGACATTTTCAAATTTCAATCCATTGGGATGTTCAAGAAGGCTTAACATGATATTGGTTTTTCCACAGTTTGAAGGTCCCGATATGATGCATCGTACAGTAGATGGTAATAATATACTGTGTTTAATATTTTTGTTTTTTTCACATCATGATTATTTACTGTTAAAGATGTTCTTTGTTTCACAATTTTGATGTTTCTTCTTTTTCTCCTGCATGTTAAATATCCGATGTAAAACTAATTATAAAGCCATAATACGCTGTTATTTATATTCAGTCTTTATTTACTTCTTTTAAAGTGAAGTATTATTCGATTGATCGACAACAACAACAACGAACGATTAATGGGGAAGGTTTGTTAAACTCAATGATAAACAAACTTCCATTTGAATTACATCTTCCAGGGTATAACTATTGTGGTCCAGGAACTAAATTAGAGAAACGTTTACGACGTGGTGATAAAGGAATTAACCCGTTAGATGAAGCATGTAAAAATCATGATATTGCTTATTCACAATATAAAAACATATCAGATCGTAATGCGGCAGATAAAATTTTACTTAAACACGCTTTAAGCAGAATAAATTCATCGAATGCATCCTGGAAAGAAAAATTAGCCGCTGCAGGTATTTCAGCTGCAATGCAAACTAAAATAAAGCTAGGTATGGGTACTAGCAGTGGGGATATAAGTTTGAGTAATAACCCCAATTTAAATCAGTCATACAATAGAATCCATGGTAACAAGTATCTTAAAACAATAATGGAACACAGTGTGAAGGCTATGCGTGATTATGTGAAAAAGATGGAGATTTTGCTAAACAAACTCGAAAAAGTAAAAGGTCAAACTGGAAAGGTGTATCGAAAACAAGTCAAAAAGGGAACAAAAATTAAACAACAAAAATATGATAATTATCATGAGAAGAAAATAAAGGAAAAAATGAAATACCCTTCTAATTTTATTGAGAATGATGATGATGATAGGAAACGAAAGAACTTAGAGAACGAGATTGAACAAGATTTGCAACAACAACAACAACAACATCAAAATAGGGCACTCAAACGAAAGATAGATCTCTCTGATGATAATATAATGGATAGGAAAAAATTAAAATTTGAAATAAATTCGGCAAACTTATCCAATAAGCGGAAATTAAACGACGATGACGACGACGATAATTTTCATGAGGAATTTGCTAGTGACCCATTGAAAAAAAACTTAAAAAATAGTATATATTTTTCATTTATCTGACTTCAACGTTTAGTGTATTAAAAACTTTTCCAACAGAAAGTAGTAAACATGGCAGCAATTAAAAAAAGTAAACCTCGGAAGCAGAAAAGCAAAAAGGCAAAAAGACCAAAAGTTAGCGGGAAAAAAAGAACCAGTACAAAATTAAAAAGTTTTCAATCAGTTATGAAAAAGATTAAAGGTACTATTTTAAATCAAAAACCATCCAATATTTACGATGCTGTTAAGATAGCTATGAAAGCAGTTAATAATACCAAAATCAGACGGCCAAGAATAATTAAAATTCCAAAAACTGGAGGTTTTCTTCCTTTGATCCCTATCTTTGCGGGACTGAGTGCATTAGGTGCGTTAAGTGGAGGAGCTGCCGGCATCGCAAAGACCGTATCTGATGCTCGTGCTGCCAAACAACAATTGCAAGAAAGCGAACGCCACAACAAGACGATGGAATCCATTGCATTGGGAAAAGGTCTCTTTTTAAAACCATACAAAACAGGTTTAGGCCTTTTTTTAGGAAATCATCTCAGGAAAAAAAAATACCGATAATCTTACCTAACCGTGCCTTAAGTAACTTTGATATTGAAAAGTATACTAAACTACTCAAAATACCCTATTTTCGAGGAGTGTTTATGAAGGATCGATTACCGAAGAAAATTTACCAAAACGAATCTGGTATTATCAATTTAGACAATTTTTCTGGACCGGGAACTCATTGGACTGCTTATTGGAAACATAGAAATAATGTTTATTATTGTGATAGTTTTGGAAATTTAAAACCTCCTCTGGAAGTGTGTAAATATTTTAACTCTAATGAGTAGTTATAATATGGGAGCGCCTCCTCCTCCTCCTCTTCCTCTCTCTCATGTCCCTCATTCTTAACTTCCTCCCCTTTTATTCTCATTCGCATCATATTTTTAATTTTTTCTCTTTGTTCTCCCACATTTGATTTTGCATTCTTAAGTCTTATAAATAGGTGCATCAAGATCATTTTAGTATGTTAAGGTACGAGTGACTGTTAAAAGAAAAAAATCTGTTGAATAAATCTATTAATAATAATATTAAAATAAAATGAGTGAATCAGTTGGAGAAAGAAATCGATCCATTCCGCTTCAGAGCCTCGAAGAAATTATACCAGGAGTTCAAGAAGAAAATATACCATTAGTTCGAGAAGAAAATAATGGGATTGTTTTAAAAAATTTGAACAAAACTGAGAGTGAAGAGAAAAAAGTGTTTTGTGCTATTTGTTTTGAAATAATCGAATATTATGATTCATGTAGACCAAATACATGTTCCCACATTTTTTGTTTAAAATGTATTTTAAGATGGAATGATGAAAATTGTTGTTCTATAATGGTAAACAATTGTCCTGTATGTCGCACTAGATATTACTATTTGGTACAAATCTTCAAAGATGTAATTAGACATCATTTTGTTGTAATTTTAAAAAGAGGATAATATTTTTTTTATAATTTGTGTTTGTGAAAACTCTGGTAACAAATAATTTTGTAAAAAAAGTAAATGTAAATATATATATAATAATTGACACACATTTTTTCCTTTTCCTATATTGAAACGACAACAATGATCTAACAAGTTTTTTAATACATACTAATTTTCACATTACATAACAAAACAATTGTTATGGGTTGACACAAAAAGTGCCACGCCCTAAAATGGCACCACTTTTGCAGATCGAATCTTAAATTTTCTTATGGGAATTTACATGTAAAAATGACGGTTTTGATTGTCGGACCGGCATAGCCTAATCTACTACTTTTTAATTATACTAATAATATTAATATAATTTGCATCAAGTAAGAGAAAACTCAATTGAATACAGAAACAAGCGTTAACAAAATGTTATGCTAATATATGAGTGCTTCTAGTGGCAGTAGACATAATCGACACTTTTTTACATATGATTAACTATTTCATTTACAAATACAGTGTCAGATGTTAGAATAAAAAGAAGTATTTTGCATATAGCACTGAAAATATATAACCGCTTATAGTAACATTTGACATTTTTAAATTAATATTCTTGACGTATTCTTATTATCTTTACAATTTAAGTTTAAAATTAATATTTTTGACATTATCTATCCATTACGTTTATAACCTATATTTAAAATTAATATTGTTAAACTAATCTACCCATCACATTTACAAACTATGTTTAATATTAAACCTAACCTAACCTAACCTAACCTATATTTAAAATTAATATTGTTAAACTAATCTACCCATCACATTTACAAACTATGTTTAATATTAATATTTAACAATATAATTTTCTATTTCTTTTTTTTCATTTTTGTTGCAGTAAAAGCAAGCATGTTCAGGAATTAGTATAAAAAGATGTATCCTACAAATAGCACAATGTAAATCAGAAGCACTAACAACATAGGCTCTTTTGTAGTGGCAGCTCACGTGATCGGATTCCCCTCTCCGTAAATATCTCATGTGAATTGCACTACAAGGAAGGCAAATAGCAAATGTTCCTAGTCTTCGACTTTCAATTTTAGAGTAGCTTTGTATAACACATACATCTTTTTCTTCAAAATTATTAAATAATTCACTAGCCCTAAACTTGCTTACTTTTACGTCACCCTCGGTTCCTAAATTTAGTAATTGTCCATCCATATCCACTCCTTCGTCAATTTCCTGATCATCTTCCTCCATCTCTTCCTCTTCCTCCTCTTCAATATAATTAATATCGATGTTACATAAGAATGATCTTCTAACAAGCCTAGATGACTTGTCCAAAAATGAATGTTTATAAGTGATGGAATCGCCTTCCAAGTTATTAAAAATCTCTTCTCTTTCTTCAATTTGAGCGGCGATCTCCATATTATTTTCTTCAATTTGGACAGCGTTTCCATTCATATTTTCTGCCATTGTTAGGAACTTTGGATTTAGATCGATTTATTTGATAAATAATTTGGTTATACGTTAAAATAATAGCGACAACTGATATTACAGCGAATGTTACTGTATGATCGTCGAGTGGATGTTCTTAAGTATATATCCCATCAACCACCACTTCTACTACCTGCAATACATAAGTTTTTTTTTTTTTTTTTTTTTTTTTTTTTTTATTCACTGTCCCTGTCCCTGTCAGTTGCCTCGGGGGGGGGGGGGGGGGGGGGCTCCGCCCCCCTCCCCGCTCCGCCAACCCCCCTAAGGGGGGCTTCGCCCCCCTTAAACCCCCCTCACCCTCACCTTACCTTCTTTCTCTCCCTTCCTTCTTTCTCTTTTTTATATGTTTCTCCGTTTTCCTTCCTTCTCCTTTTTCCTTCCTTCTCCTTTTTCCTTCCTTCTTCTTTTTCTTTCCTTCTCCTTTTTTCTTTTCTTCTTTTTTAATCTAACCTAACCTAACCTAACCTAACCTAACCTAACCTAACCTAACCTAACCTAACCTAACCTAACATAACCTAACCTAACTTAACTTAACCTGAAGAGGGTAGCCCGAAATTGGGGAGCCGGGATTTGAGTCTCGGAAATTAAGGGGTCCGGGGGGAAGGGGGGAGGGGGGGGGAGGGGGGAGGGGGGAGGGGGGTAAGGTAGTTGATCGGCTTGGGAAAGTGGTTTTTAGAGATTGTCGTTCAACTTTAAGTAGGACACATGTGATTAACTTTTGCATATAAAATCGCCTCAGCGAAGAGACGAATGCAATTGATTTCTGCATTCACACTGTGCAGAGCTCGCGAGTTTTCTGGTGTTTACATTGTGTTTATTTGGTAATTTTTCAATTTTTATTTTTATTTCTAACATTTTTATTTGGCAAGATTTAATTCTTATATATATTGGTGACATTTTTATGTACATTTGTGGCATTTTATTTGTTATTACGATTTTTTTTCATAATGGACAATTTTTTGGCATCGAGTAGCAAAATTATTGACAATGACTTTGACTTATACACATGTACTCAAATGCAGAATTTTGCAAACCAACAAAACAATGAAACAGACGTATTTACAACTAGTCAACAACAAACTATTCAGGACTTGAATGAAATTATTTATAATAGCCAAGTTCAAAATAATGCCAACAAACAGAACAACGAAAAATATTTATTTACAGCTAGTCAACAAGAAACTCTTGACGATCTTAATGACATTATTGACAACAAATCGGACTTAATTACAACAAAAACTAAACAAACTCTTGAAGAACTGAATGACATTGACGAAACTCAAAATTCTAGCGATGAGGATATTGTTTGTTTTCAAAAATCTAATACAAATTATTTAACATTAAAATCGCCAATTAATTCTCCGAGACCAATTTGCTCTCCCTTTTTGTTTAGTGAAAATTCTGATTCGGAAGAAGAACAAATTGATCAAAATTTAAGTTTGGCTATTTGTCCTACTAATTCACCATATGATATTGTAAATTCTGATTCGCAAGAAAAACAAATTGATCAAAATTTAAGTTCGGCTATATCTTCTATTAATTCACCATTTGCTATTGTAAATTCTGATCCGCAAGAAAAACAAATTGATGCAAATTTAACTTCGAATATTTCTCCTAATAATTCACCAGTTGAACAAAATTCAATTTCGAAACCATCATTTATCATTAAAAAAAATTTTAAAATTAATAAAAAAAATAAAAAACAAATAGCAAACCTTAAGTGTCTGGGTTTCGCTATTCAAAATTTAACTAATTTGATCACAATTAAAAAGGGAGACGAAAGTACGGTGAATTATGTTAAACAGGCCTTTGACAAATTAGTTGACTCATTTGAAGAAATGGATTCATAAAGTCAATTAATTTCTATTGCTTTTTTCAAAATTTGACTATAACTAAATAAAAATGCACAATATTAATTTTATTATTATACAAAGAACTTCAAAAATGCAATTGCTTTTTTCAAAATTTGACTATAACTAAATAGAAATGCACAATATTAATTTTATTATTATTATTATCCAGAAAACTTCAGAAATGCATAAGTGTGTAACATGTAATAAAGTCTTCACTAGAAAGGATAATTTATTGCGACATAATAAAAAACATGTTAACGGAAATTCCACAAAACTCAACAGTTGGTTGAAAAAACCAAAGCTTGTTAAAGGTAAGAACATTTTATTTTTCATGTTATATTTTGTAAAATATTTTTTTCTTAATTTATAGATTCTACAAATATTGTAAAATATTGTAAAGAATGCAAGAAAAATATAAACCAAAGTCTATGGGGTGGACATCTTCGATCTAGTGTGCACAAGAACAATTCCAAAATAGGCTTGGAGGAAGGTGTTGAAATTATCAAGTCAGCATTCAGGGAACGAATAATATCTTATAGGATTTCCTCACACCAAAACTTCATAAATGTGAAAGAGTATTTTCAACATTTGGAATACAAAATTGCACATCTAATAGATCAAGAACTGCAGAAACATAAATGTATCAAGCTAAATATGGAACTGTTCGGTTTCTATTTTAACCCCAGCAGCGACAGCTATGATGTCAAATCTTTTAATGCGCCGTTCCAAGTCATTTGCCAGGGATATCAGAAAAAAGAACTGTTAGAGCAAATCTGCACCATTATTGACCAGAAAGCTGACGAATTTGCAGAAAGAGATTCAGGTAAAGAATTTATTTTCGATTTTACAACAGCAACAAAAAAAGTAATTTTTTAATTTTTACGTTGCAGGATGGGCTTTGATGAATTTACTTCATTTGGAAATTAATGTTAACAAGCACAATCCGCTGAGAGCCTCATCTTTTATCGAACTTCCTCAAGAGATCAAGAGACGTCAAGCTGTGATCAACATTAGGAATGATGACAACTTTTGCTTCGCCTGGGCAGTTGTGTCTGCTCTTCACCAACCAAGCGGATTAGATTTTGAAACTTCATCCTACCCACACTACTCTTCTGTTTTGGATATGTCAGGTATAGAATTTCCAATGTTGCTAAAGAACATTAAGATTTTTGAAGAAAAAAATAACATTTCTATTAATGTATATGGATTAGAAATTATAAATCCTAAAAAGGGGTATGAAGTAATTGGTCCACTTTATTATTCATCGAATAAAAAAAATCAACATGTCAATTTATTGTTAATAAGTGATGATGATGAAAAAACTTTTCATTATTGCTATATTAAAGATTTATCAAAACTAGTTTCTGCACAAATTTCTAAACATCACGGAAAAAAATATATTTGCGATGGTTGTTTACAATATTTCCCTACAGAAGAAAATTTATTACAACACAATAGCTATGATTGTGATCATTTACGAATTAACCTACCTTCTAAAGAATTAATAAAAGATAAGTTTGGAAACTATTCATATGATAATATTTTGAAATTTGTAAATTATCATAAACAAATGAAAGTTCCTTTCGTGGTGTATGCAGATTTTGAATGCATTTTAAAGCCTTTAAATAATGACAATGTTGATAAAAATCCTAATACTTCATACACCTTAAAACAATATGAACATATTCCACATTCATTTGCCTATTACATTAAATGTTCATTCGACGATAATTATTCTAAATTTGAAAAATATAGAGGTCAAAATTGTGATACATTATTTATAAATTCTTTAGAAAGAGATGTGTATAACATATACAATAAATATTTAAAGACTCCTAAAAAGATGATTCCTTTGAACGAACTGGACAAAATTTATCATAACTATGAAACAGTTTGTCATATTTGTAATAAACCTCTTTTAAATGACAGGGTTGCAGATCATTGTCATATAACCGGTCTTTATAGAGGTCCAGCTCATTCACTCTGCAACATAAATTACAGAATACCTAACTTTATTCCAGTTATATTGCATAATTTGCGTAATTATGATTCTCATCTATTTCTTAAAAAATTATGCTTAAACAAAGAACAACTAACAGTTATCGCACAAAACAAGGAAAAATATATTTCATTTGAAAAGCTTATTCATGTGGATAACTATTTTGATAAAAAGACACAAAAGTCTAAGAAAAAAAATATATCATTAAGGTTTATTGATTCTTTTCAATTTCTATCCCATTCTTTATCAAAACTCTCTGAAAGCTTAAAAGATGAACAATGTAAGGAAATAAAAAAAATTTTCAATGATGAAGAAAGATTTAAACTTATTCGGCAAAAAGGTGTATTTCCTTACAATTATATTGATGATTATTTAAAATTAGAAGAAACAACTTTACCTCAAAAAGACCAATTTTATAATACTTTAACGGATGAGCACATCAGTGATGCAGAATACCAAAGAGCTGTAAAGGTTTGGCAATTGTTTAAATGTGAATCTCTTGGTCAATACTCCGACGTTTACTTACTCTCTGATACTTTACTTTTGGCAGATATTTTTGAAAATTTTAGAAGCACTTGTTTATCCACATATAAGCTCGATCCAGCTCATTTTTACACTTTTCCAGGTTTATCTTGGGAGGCGTGTTTGCGTTATACTGGAATAGAGTTAGAATTGTTAACTGATCCAGATATGATACACTTTTTCAAAAAAAGCGTTCGCGGTGGTGTGAGCTCTTGCATTTGTAGAAAATCTGAAGCTAATAATCCATTTCTTTTAAATTTTGATCCTTTAAAGCCAACTAAATACATAATTTATTATGATGCAACAAATTTGTATGGTTATGCAATGTCACAGCACATTCCAACGGGAGATTTTGTTTGGTTAACAGATAAAGAAATCAATGATTTAAATATTATGAATATTTCTAAAAAATCTAATAAGGGATATGTTTTAGAAGTTGATTTAGAATATCCTACAAGTCTACATTCCTATCATAACGATTTTCCGTTTTGTCCAGAAAACTTTAAACCGCCAAATTCTAAATGCATAAAATTAATACCCAATTTAAATGATAAATCAAAATATGTTATTCACTATCAATTATTAAAACAATGTTTGGAACATGGACTCAAGTTAACTAAAGTTCATAGAGTTTTACAGTTTTCTCAATCTGATTGGTTGAAAAAATATATAGACTTGAATTCAAGATTAAGAAATGATTCAAAGAATGAATTTGATCGTAATACTTACAAGTTGGCAAATAATAGTATTTATGGCAAGACTATGGAAAATGTTGATAGGAGAATTGACGTAAGACTTGTTACAGAGTGGGAAAAAAATAGAAGAAAAGATGGTGCTGAGAATTTAATTGCAAAACCATATTTCAAGGACTTAACAATATTTTCTGAAAACTTGGTAGCTATTCAAATGCAAAAGATTCAAGTTACTTACAATAAACCAATATATGTAGGCTTCTCAATATTAGATATATCTAAAACTGTCATGTATGATTTCTTTTATAATTTTTTAAAACCTCTTTATCAGGAAAATATTTCACTTTTATACACCGATACCGATTCGTTCATTTTAGAAGTCACAACTCCAAATATTTATTCTGACATGATAAAAAATATTCACAAATTTGACACATCTAATTATGAATTTAATAATATTCATGAAATGCCTATTACAAAGTCAGTTATAGGAAAATTCAAAGATGAATATGCTGGTGAACCCATTACTACTTTCTTTGGTACTGGAGCAAAAGCATATTGTATTAAAACGGAAAACAGTTTAACAAAAAAAGCAAAAGGTGTTAAAAAAAGTGCAATTAAAAAGCAGTTGGATTTTATTCATTATAAAGATGTTGTTGAAAATCATTCTAAAACCTTTTGTTCAATGTATGTTTTTCGATCTAGACAACATACAATTTTTACAGAGTTAATTAATAAATTGGCTTTGAGTTCCGAAGATGATAAGCGGTATAAAATTCCCTATAGTTTTAATACATTAGCTTGGGGACACCAAGATATTGCTTTGTACCAATGGAATGCAGAACATGAAGATTTAGATATATTTATGTAGATATTATAAGGTATTTAAATTTGTTGTTTTTGAGACCAAAGTTAGTCTTCATAAGTCTTTCACAAAATGTGCTTAGAAACTTTTGACAAAGAAATTGATAACAGTTATTTTAAAACATATGAAAAACGACTTTCCACTTTTAAAAAATGGAAAGGAAAATTGAGACCAGAAGTGTTAGCTGGAGCTGGCTTTTACTATACTTCAATCAATGATATTTGTAAATGTTTTTATTGTGGTATTGAAACTTTTCATTGGTTAAGTTATGATGATCCTATTGTGGAGCATAAGAAATTTGCTAGGAATTGTGATTTAAATAACTGTTTATGGAAAAATAGGAATCGAATAATTGTAACCATTCAAAATAAGTCTTCAAGCTACACATTTTATATAGTATTATTAATATCCTTATTTATGAACTTTTACATATATTTAAATTAAGTATTTTATTGTTATTTTTTTACAACTGCTTTTGCTTTCGTGGTGAAAGTATCTGCTTAATGTTAATAAATTTGGAATATAATTATTAATTTGTTTTAATGACTATCAGTAGATCTCAATTTATTCTTCTTTATTTTATTTTCCAAAATGTTTTTTATGTTCATCATCCCCCTGGCGTAACACAGTGTGAAATATGTTTTTCTAATAAAACAGACGTCACTCTAAGTAAATATTGTAAATTTATGAAAATTGGATTAATTAACAATAGTACAATTAGTTGGATGGAACGAATAAATGGAAATGAAAATGCAAGTAAATTTTTTAAAATTTTGTATCATTATCCAAATCGATCTATTTTTGATACAAATTGGATAGAAAGGTTAGAGTTTAAAAATAATCAGTTACAAATTTTAACCCCCAACTGTACCAATTATTATGACGGATTCAAAAATTATTACTTTTCCATCATTAGTGTTACATTAAACTTTGCATTATTTTTATACATTACCATTTTAATTATTTATCTTTATTACTAATTTCAAACTGGAAATCTATTTTTTCGTTAATCCATTTTAAACGAAACTTTAAAGAAAGTGGGGATGAGAATATTTAAGTACAAGAATAACACAATATGTTTCAGTCTCGTTTAGTCATTATGAACAACGCCGTGGTTCATAAACCTTTGGAAACGCTTCTTAATTCAAAAATTTATTTTTTAAATAATTCTTTGTCAAAATTTGTTCTTGTTGGCATTAGTTTAAATGATTTTTCTCCAAAAATTGTAATTGGTGGAAAAACTGGATTTTCAATCGCACTAACCGAAGAAAATTGGAAAGACATTTGTGTTCATCAAGGAATTATTGTAAACAATTTCTACTTTCCTCAAGTTGATCAAACCAGTGTGAATATAAAAAACATTCATCTGCAGGTTCAGAAAATAAATGATACCCCTGTTCTACAAATTACAAAAGGCCCACACTTCATATACTTAGGACAAGAGTCTTTGGACAATTTGTGGCGATTAAAGGAAATTATTGATTATAGATTATCTATACTTAAAAGGCAAGAATTCAATACATATTTCAAAATATTTCAAAATAATATTTCATCTGATTGTGGCGACTTGTGTACGCATGTTTATAATATAATAAGTCCAACAGAAAATCCTAACAGTGAAAATGTTTCAACTATGATGGAATTACTTGCTTTATATCCTGAACAAATGGAAAACAAATTGAAGCAAAATGGAACAAAACGAAAATATTACGAAGAAAACAATGAAAATGGATCAAAAAGAAAATATTACGAAGAAAACAATATCTTTTCTGGAAGAGAACAATAAGGTGCATGTGTTAGTGAAGTGGAGCTTTGCTTACAGACAAGCCCGTAGGAGTAACTTTCAGATGTGGTACTTAGATAGACTCCGTTTTGAAAAAAGAATAAATGATTGTAAACTTATTCTAGATTCGATATTATCTGAGGAACATAGAAATAAAATATATTTGACACGTTTTAATAAAAATTGTATTTGATGTTTTACTTAATAAAATTTTAGTTTAGTAAATGTGAATTTTATTTGAAATTAATTAGCACATTAAGACTTTGTAATTTGTATCAGCTAAAGCATAAAGTGAGGAACAGAAATAAAACAAATTTAACTAAAATTTAATTTCAATTTAATTAAACAATATTTTTTTTATCAATCCATGTATTATATTTTTTATCAAGTCCTAACCATTTCACATAAACTTTGTTTCCTTTCCTTCTCAAAATCTTCTCAATAAGATACACATCGGTATGCTTTACTTTTAGTAATTCTTGCTCATAAAAACCACCCAGAATGTCCTGATTATCTTCGTCTTGAATTAAATATGTCCAAGGGTTTGTCATCTTAACTTCTTTAATGTGGAATATCTCATTTGACCAATTTGGTGTGTAACCTTTTGAAAATGCCTCTCGATGCTTGCTTATTCGTACGTGATCACTCACTTTAAACTTTGGAGATTTTATATCTAACGTTTTAGCATGAGTAAATGCAGATTTCAAGATTCTATTTTCATTTGTTTTATTTACTTGTTTTGGCTTCATTCCTATTGAAGAATGTTTTGTATTGTTATAATCTTTTACAATATCCGCTAATATATTAAACCATTTGTAATTTCCTTGAATGCTAAATATTTTCCACATATTATTCTTTAAAGTCCTGTTCACTCTTTCTACTATACTCGCTTTCAAATTGGAAAACGTGCTATAATGGTTAATTCGAAATTGTTGCATCAAATTTTGAAAATTTACATTGAAAAACTCTCTTCCTCTATCCGTTTGCAAGTTTTTTGGTGGAGTTTTTGCACTGATTAATATTTTTTTCATTGCCGCTGTTACGTCTTTTCCAGATTTAGATTTTAACGGTTCGGCCCAAACATACTTAGAAAATACATTTATGGTAATCAAGATATATTTAAATCCCTTATTAAATTTGGCATAGGGTAACATTTCAACCAAATCAGCTTGAAAAAGATCATTTAACCCATTCACTACCACCCTTCTGCGTTTGTAGTTTTTTCTAGCAGGTTTATGTAATTCATTAACGACTTGCTGTTTAACGGTTGTCATGACAACAAACTTGTTTATTCAATTTTAAGGAAGTTCACTTTCTATGTTTTGTAATAATTCGAAATATAACTTTTATATGTTTTTTCCCATTCATTCAATTTATCAATTTGTATTGTATAACTTTTTTCATTTAAAATTTTACTAATTTTAGTAATCTCCTTTTCTAACGCATTAAAGGATTTTTTTATCTCTCCAGTTAAGAAAGTAGTTGATCTACTATCACTATTTTTTAATTCCTCCTCTGTTTTATTTAATTCTTGTTCTAATTTCTTAACTACACTGGACATTATATTTTCCAAGGAAATATATTGTTGATTTTCTTCCAAAGTGAGTTGGTCAATTGTTCTACTGTTAAGAATGCTATTTTGATTTCTTTTTTTTTCATCATCTAACCTTTTTATAAAAGTTCTTAATTGTTTAATTTTTTCCTTGTGTTTTTCAATTATTACTTCTCTTATATTTGTTTCCATTATTTTATTAATTTTGTTGATATCATCACTTAATTTTTTGTCTTCCTTTTTAACATGTTCATTTAAAAATTGCAAATCTTTACTTATTTGATTTAGCGTTAGCAACTGTTTATTAACGTTTTCAATTGAGGTATAACATACTTTAATCTGGTTTTCATACTTTAAAAAATTTTCATCAAAAACCTTAAGCTTTTTAGCAAAGATTTCATTATTTGTTTCATTTTCACCTAATCTCCTTTTTAAATTATTAATGTCACTTATTCTCTCTTGATTTTGTTTTGAAATATGGCGTCCAAATTTATCAACTGTCATGTTGAGCTTTCATTAAACAATAAATATGATTATATTTGATAGCTGTTATTTATAGTATTACTTTATCTTCTCTTAATTCTTCAATAATAGAGATAATCTCGTTACTATGAGCATTATTTCCCGCATCACTTGATGAAATTAATAAACGTAGCCTATCAACAATTTCGTTTACATTATTCCAGTATACATAGTCTGTATTTGATCTGTTTGTTTTCAAAATTAATCCCTTTCCTGTAGATTTGGCTCTAGTTGTTCTAAACGGAGGTTGTGGTTTGTTAAATGCTGTAACTAATCTTGGCAAGGTTTTTGTCTTTGTAATCCCCTTTCTTTGTAAATATGGTCCTATTATTGTAACATATTTGTGTGATGTATTTCCTTGAACTTGTTCATTTGAATCAAAATTCCTACGATATACATTTGTTTTAGCTAGAATGTTCATGTAATTATCTAAATCTTCCTTCTTATAACCTATCGGTTCTTTTTTGAAAAGCAATTCGTATAAACCTGGCGTGCCTGTGTACGTTATTCCTCCCACTTTAATGTCCTTTCCAATAATTTCTACCGGTATCTGTGTTAAACCAAAAGAAAACTTATCCGTTTCGAGGTCATGAACTATTCCGTAATAATGGTCAAATTTATGTTGTGTATCTTTCACACCCTCATCAATATATGATCTGGGTAATTCATGAAAATCTGCTAAGTAATCTTTATATGATGGTGTACCAACATAGGTTTGAATTGTTTTTCTAGTTTGTTCCAATATGTCTGACAAGTTTAAATTTGTTGTTGTGTCACTAGAAGGATCTGAAGTTTCTGCTATAACAGTTGATGACAATGGTTGTACTACAGGAGAGGAAGAAGTGATACTACTGTCATTTAAAAATGTTGGTAGTTCTGTAGGGAGTAACGGAGTTTTTCCTGTTTTCTGAATATTTTTCGTCGGAGTTGATGTTTTATAAAGCTTTGTAGGTGTTTTGAACTCTTCATACTTTGAAACTCTTTCTTCTTTTAAATCGAATGGTTCGGATTTACCAATACTTGAAATTAGCTGTTTAAGTGGTTGTGTTATTGGTCTATAAGTTTGTTCTAATTCGGACTGAGCAGTAGAAGTAGCTAATTTCAAGCTTTGATATTTCTGCTTCACGGCTTGTCTCGATTTTATTAATTCTCGAGCTAAACGTTTATCCATGCTGTACAAGTTTTAAATGAAATAAAACTGCAAATTTTTTACTTTTATAAATATATAAAGGAATCGAATTTACTCCTATATCTGCCGTGATTTACTTCACAATCTTTGTCAATTACAAGAAAGCCATATGGATCCATCCAACAGTTAGCACAAATATTTTTAAACTGATCAAATGTCATATTCAATATACAGTGGTCATTATATATATGTTTTAAACTCAAACAGTCCTGTTTAAATAAAATTAATAAGTTTGCATTTTCTCGAATTAGACGTTTAAGGATTGAGGAATATCCTTGAAAAATAAAAAAACAATCGGTGTTTCTATGCCTTCCATGCGTGAAATAGTCCCTAATAATAGATTGATTATGACAAGGAATATCATCAAAAATGATAACGGAATTTGGCTTTATCTCATGAGGTGAAATAATGTTCTTATCGCTATCATATTCAAAGTATCCAATTTCTTTCATAGGTTTTAACAACTTCCTTAAATATTCATATTTTGGTTGATCTAATGACTTTGAATAAACATAGACATTTTCAAACCTAATTCCATTAGGATGCTCGAGCAGTGTAAGCATAACGTTGGTTTTACCGCTACCACTGCAACCAACTATAAGCCCTCTTTTTGAACCACCGCAAAATAAGTCACCATGCTTTCTCAACTGTTTACTTAAAATTTTTTCGTCATGATTATTTACTGGTAATGAGAATTTTTGTTTTTCAATCCTCATTCTTAATCACACTAGTAAATATTTTTAGCTGTAAAAGTATTTATACCAGAAAAATGTCAATGTGCCTTTAGTATAAAAAGAACTTCAATGACTGTGGGTCGCCATAAGTTGAAAAAAACTATTAAAACACGTAATAGAAAAGGCTCTGGTTTAGTAAATAAATTAATTAGCAAACTACCTTTCGAAGTTCATATACCAGGATATAATTATTGTGGTCCCGGCACCAACTTGGAAAAAAGATTAACTAGAGGTGACGTTGGTATAAATCCATTGGATTCCGCTTGCAAAGAACATGATATATCTTACTCTCAGACTGAAGATTTATCAAAAAGACACATATCTGACCAAATATTAGAAAAAAAAAAGCCTGGGATAGGGTAAAAGCTAAAGATTCTTCTATTGGTGAAAAAATTGCAGCTTTAAGTGTTGTAGGAATAATGAAGGGTAAAAGAAAGTTCGGTTTGGGATTAAAAAATACAAAAGGGGGTAAACTTAAATTGAGAAAAAAACGTATCATTCGAACACCCAAAAAAATTGGAGGATTTCTACCTCTTTTGTTTCCCATTCTTGGCGCCCTGGGTGCACTAGGTGGAGGCGCGGCAGGAATTGCTAAGGCAGTAAATGATGCTAAAGCAGCTAAACAGCAACTAGAAGAAATACATAGACATAATATTGCAATGGAAAATGCTTCTAAAGAAGGGAAAGGATTATATATTAGACCATATAAAGGAAAGGGACTATTTATTAGACCTTATATTTATACCAGTTTTATCCAACTGTAGCTCCAAGGTATAAAATAGTTGAATCTCCTTTGCCCATTTTGTATTTTCCAGTTAGCGTCAAAGCAATTAACAATATAACAGTTAAAATAGTTGATCAAGACGGAGAACTTATCAGTTTTAGAGGAGAAACTATAACAGTAAGGTTACATTTACAAACAAGTGAAATATAAAATGGTTGTTAGATATAATAGAGCCCTTGGGATGAGACTTGCCCCTACCACTATCAACAAAGTAAAAACTTATAAAAAGAAAAGCCTAAACAACAGTTCAGTATCAAATCCAACACCAACAAGTTAAGACGAGTTAATCGTAAATTTCTCACATCCTTGGGTTTCACTGTCTTAAAATAATGAACATATTAAACGTAAACGAAAAGCTTTATGTAGACAATTCCATCGTCAGTTCTGAGCTTCACACATATCAACCATATATTTCTTCAAAATTCGATTACAATGATGAAATAAGGATCCCAATTCAAGAACTCGATGCTTACACTCTACCATCAGATAGTTTACTTTATATCGAAGGAAAATTAACTAATACAGAAGGTAAATATAAGAAAGAATTGCTATTTATTAACAATGGTATAGCCTTTTTGTTCAGAGAAATCCGCTATGAACTAAACGGAATTACTATAGATTCAATAAGAAATGTTGGATTAGCATCAACCTTAAGAAGCTACCTTTCTCACAATACCAACGAAAGTTTAAAACTGGAAAATGCAGGTTGGTTTCCACATCGGAAAGAAGGTGATACAATTTTAGTTGATAATGATGGAAAATTCTCCGTATCCATACTACTAAAAATGCTTTTAGGATTTTTTTGAAGATTACAGAAAAATTATTATGAATATGAAACAGGAATTGGTTCTTATTAGATCAACTGATGATTTAGATGGTGTTATTTTCAAAGAAGATCCGGCACACCTTGTTACTGCTCCTGACACTCCATTGGTTACTTTCGATAAAATTTATTGGAAAGTTCCTCACATTCTAGTTGATATGCCACAACAACTTGCTCTATCAAAAATATTAGAATCAAATAAAGATATATTGATAGGATTCAGGCGTTGGGAACTTGTTGAATATTCTTCTCTAACCGAAACAACCCGTCACACATGGCCGGTAAAAACAACTAGTAAACTAGAAGCTCCTCGTCATGTTGTGATTGGCTTTCAAGAAAACAGAAAAGGGAAAATTGTTAAAGATATGAGTAAATTTGACAATATTACCTTGTCAAATATTAGAGTATATTTAAATTCTGAAAGATATCCTTATCACGATTTGTACTTAAATTTCGAAGAAAACAAATCTTCTGCTTTATACGAAATGTTTGCTAACTTTAGACAGTCTTACTATGGTGTTCCAAATGAACCCATTTTTAATCCTGAACAATTCAAAAACATTAGTCCTATTACACATATTGATTGCTCCCATCAAAAAGAAACAATTCAAACGGGATCCGTAGTAATGAGAATTGAATTTGAGACACACAATGCAATTAAAAAAGATACTTCTGCCTATTGTCTTATTTTACATGACAAATTATTTAGCTACAACCCTCTTACTAAAATTGTGAAACAATTATAAACTTTATCCCCACTATTTTCATATTTCGATTTAATTTAAAGAAATTTTCAAAAGCTTTTAGTTTTAGTCATGACATCAAAACTACAACTACAAATTGAAAAATTTATTTTTAAAATTAATCAACTGAAAGAAGAAATTGCAAATTATTCAAGTAAAAAAAGTCTCATTAAAAAATTTGTTGCTTTGAAAATATGAGATTGGTTATATATATTCAAGGATTCAAAGATGAAAAAAATAAATTTATACCGAAAGAGCTTGCAGCTTTTGATGGTTATGAAATGACTCATTACATTTTTAAAAAGCCTTTTCCAATAGAGTTTCTTTCACCTGATTGTCACAAGCAGGCGGTATGGTTAACGAAAAATTATCATTGTATACATTGGAATAATGGATTTACTCCATTACATCATTTCCCAAAAATAATTGAAACACTTACGAAGAAAGCAGATTTTGTTTTTGTAAAAGGAAGCGAAAAAAAGGATTTTATACAGAAATATTCTAAAAAGCATGTGATTGAAATAGATGAACAACCAGCGCTAAAGCTAATGGAACCAAAATGCTTCTATCATTCAAAATCACCTTGTATGTGTGCTTTGACAAATGTGTTATTTTTATATGACAATTGTTTTATGAATGAATAAAAATATAAAAAAAAACTTAATTACCTTTTTATTTTGCATTAACCAACCATGATTGAATACAATTAATATGATACCTTAAATCTAATTTTCTAAATTCATTTAAAAGTTCATACTCATTTTTATATTTTAAATAATCATTACAAAATTTAGCGGCTAATTTACATTGTTTCATTCGATCTATATTATTAACAAATGCTGACAAATCTTGTGCTTCTGCGTCTTCTTCGCCTACAATTGATAAATATTGGAAGTATGCAGCAGATATAATAAACTCTTCATACATTTCAGTAACCATTTGCTCCATTGTAAATATTATTAAATTTATTCCTCCTTTTCAATTTCTTGAAGAATAGTATCCTCGTCAATAAATTGCTTCAAGTCTTTTAAATAGTAACCAAAGCCAATATCTTTTAGATCTTGAATAAGTTGAAAAAAATTTAATGTTTCAATGTATTTGTTGCAACAGAGGGCAGCCTTCACGAATTCCTCAGATTGATTACAATAAAAGTCTATCCACCCCGGACCACTTGCCATACAATATGAGAAATAGGTTTTTGAAAGATTACTAAATTTCTCCTCTAATAATTTAACTGCAATCAGCAACTCAGCCATTTCATTTATTTAACATAATATTTTAAATATGTAGGGGGACGTCTCTTGCGAATAGGATTAACTTTCTTTGATAATACCTGTTTTTTATCTTCGTATAATTGAAACCTCTTTTGGGTTGCAATAATAGCAGGTATAAATTGGCAATCTTCTCCTATAAATTCTATTAGGTGGCTTAATTCTCCTACAAAGTATGATTTCCCAAATGTATTGAAAAACGTAGTAAGGCTTATAATTCCTTCTAAATAATCATCACAACAGTCAATTGCTTCTAAATAATCTCGTTTCAGTGGATAAAACAGCTTGGCGTATTCATCTTTCGAAATCACTTCAAAGAAATTGAGATATTTAACTTTTAACTGTCTGATAGTTGTAGTTAATTTTTCGCGATTACACATAATTCACTTATTACTTGACACATTTTTTTCTTTTTGTTTTATACAAAATTGGTGGAAAAATTCAAAAATAACTTTTTACGCAACTCGAGCACAGCTTAGTAAATGTGTCTCGGCATACTAAAATGATCATGATGCACCTATTTATAAGGCTTAAGAATGCAAAATCAAATGTGGGAGAACAAAGAGAAAAAATTAAAAATATGATGCGAATGAGAATAAAAGGGGAGGAAGTTAAGAATGAGGGACATGAGAGAGAGGAAGAGGAGGAGGAGGAGGCGCTCCCCTATTATAACTACTTTTATAGTTATCCCCTAAAAAAGGTTCATTACAAAAATGACATGTTTTTGCTTGACAATAAGCCTCATTTTCTTGTTTACTTAGAGGTATCATAGATTGTGGGTTTGAATATATTGAATTAACTTTATAAGCAATTTTGCCAAGTTCCCTGACAAACCATTCTTGACACTTTTCTCCAGTATATGAATGAAATTCCGATAGCGAATCATCATAAGAACATTTTAGAAAATATGAAATACTAAATGGTTCATGTTTTTGATATTTTTTTGATTTCTTAGTGCATTGCTTGTCTTCATACTCTCTAAATCTGCGTAAATTCCAAAAGGAACCAATAATTTATTTGAGAAATTTTTAAAAGTTAAAATTTTTTCATTTTCCTTTGGCAATGTAATTTTACATTTATTCAATAATTGGCAATCTTTGGAATGTTTTTTCAAAATGGGTTCAGTTTTAAAATGATTGAGACAACGCTCGCAAAACCATTTTTTATGTTTTCTATTACCCATTTGGGTATTCAATAAACCACTTAATTTTTTTATGCATGCAAAATGAAATGTTGTGTTTGCAGGTTCGAGAAAATATTGTGCGTTTTCTAATTCAACGTTATTACAAGGTAGTATAAGTAAATTAACTGTATCTGTAAAATATTCTATTTTGCTTAATAATAAGGGTAAAATTTCTCTCTTTCTTAAACAAAAAACATTAATAGCTAAGTTGTTCATTCTTTCAAACTTGGAAATATCTTTTAGAGCAATTGGAAATTGAATTCCGTCATATTTCAAATAGTGACTGAAATTGATCATAAGATGACGTGCGTGAAACGTTTTTGCCTTTTCTGGGTCCACGTACAGCACACATGATAGCCCACAAAAAACAATAAACGTCTTTATTTTTAATATTGATAACACTTTTAGTTTTTTTTATGAATTCAGGCAATTGCACATAAGTGGAAGACCCCACGCTTATTGGATTAAAAGAATTAATATTTACTTTCAAGTACCAAATTTCACACAAGGCCAACCACTGTCTCTTTCTTGAAATTCTTCAAGTTGAACCAAAATCTTATCAGTAACGTGTATCTTATACCATTCAGTCAGATTCGTAGATGGTTCAATTAGTGAATTTTTCGTTGTAAAATGTTTAGCGGATTTTTCTAAATTTTGAGGTTTTATAAATAAACCTGAAAACACAACATTTACTTTAATCATAGAATCTTTAAGTTCAGTTTTAATCCTGTTTGAAAAAATACGAAAAGCACTATTTAAAAACTCTCTTGGTTCTTTCATCTTTAAATTGTTAATAATTCCCGTTTTTATTCTCCCTTTAAAACAAGAATCAACATCTTCCCAAACTAATTTTCTTTTTAATAGACCCTTGTTATTTTTTAAATGCAATTTAAAACGCAATAAAAAGTGTTTTAAAATTGACAAATTACTTTCCACTCTACTATAACTAGAAACACATGAACTATTTTTTAAACATTTTTTAATAGTGGCAATTGATTTTTTTAGATAACGAATATGTGTTTGGTATTCTTCTTTTGTTTTAAGTAATCTACTTACCATTTCAGTTTTCTGGACCGCCTCACTTGAAAATGAATCTAGGACTTTGTTGCTGCTGGACGACATTTTGGTTTTTGTTTTCTTTTAGTGTAGTGGCAAGAAGGACTACAAAGACTGCAGTGTGAATAAGTTCGGTGTGTGCATGATAATTTATATACAAAACTCTTATCAATCATTCGCGCCATTTCTATTGACAACACACACACACGCAAAGTAGCATGGTATAATCATGTATATGTAAAATTTTCCAGAAGATAAGTCACGTTGCACCAAAAACATGTTTTATCAAATATAGGTCACGTTGCATGACCTTTGCATTTTTATTTTCCGTTATCAAGTACAAGTCACGTTGCACGACGTACATTGCATTTTTCTTTTTCGTTATCGAATACAATTCACGTTGCAAAATGTTAGGAAAATTTCTGTTTGTGCTAGTAATTATGATAAAAGATAAAGAAACATTTACTGTGGACGTGGTGTTATAATATGTAACGGAGCAAATTTTGTTGAAAATTTCCTTTGAAATTAATGAATACTTTTATCGTCGTCTACGTCAAAATTGCTAATTTTTTCAATGATAAATTTGTATTTATACTCATCCAGAGTTTGCGTTTGGTATCAGTTCTATGTCTATCCGTTTTTTGGAAACAGCCAAACGAAAATATTCAAGATGGCAACAGTACCCAGTACACTTGTTGTATTTTCTGAAGATAAAATAAACTTTCCTGTGCGTCACGTCTTGGTTGTTATGAAACAGCTTTTTCAGTAAGTATTTGTTAAAGTGTTGGTGAACGTACCATTTATTACAATAACAGCTCCTTTTATTACATTTTGTGCAAGAATTTATTTAGCTAGGTGCTGTAGCTTATTTTATATATTCCATAAATTTATATAGCACATGTTTTTTTTAATTTTGAAAGCTTTTCAGTGAAGCAATATTTTTTATTTTTGCAAAAATACTGAATATATAAAAATGATTCCTATGAGGTGTTATAAAACCTGTATTTAGAGAAGTTTTTTTTCCTTTCAGATATGGTGTTGATAGGATTCTCGAAAGGGATGATAAGGTATATATACACCTTACTTATAGTCCCCGGAGAGAAACCTTGAAAAGAAAATTTGGAAATCTCCCCGTACGCTATCTACGGACAAAAATGAATAATGATGAGGAATTTAGGATACTCAAAAGAGTGGTAAAACGGTTCAAATTTAATCTTGTGGACGAGGATGTGGAAACAACTGTTAGTCTTAGTCTTAGAACTTAGTCCTGTATGTGAAGCGGTATGTTTATTGATTTTAAATATACTGATTGAGAAACTTAAGGAAAATGGTTATAGAAGTGTACAAAGTATAACAACTGTAAATAATTACTCAACAAAATTTTTCTTACGAAATGTTGTCGTCAAAAAAGGTTTTTTATTACAATTGATATTTTTGAAAGAAAACTCTAACCATTTAACTTTTGAAGAACTAATTATACATACGATAACTAATTTTGATTTAGATATATGTAAAACTGCTTTATTTAGGCAAAATAATTCGTTACATACAATTCAAATTAATCAAATGAAGAAAATTGAAAATTGTATTCCAAGAAATCTTAATCGTCGTGATAAATATATAGAAAGACGCCTTGAAAATGGATTGAATGTAGACACCTTAGCAATGATATGTCTGAAAAAAATAACATGTCTAAAAGTAGGATAACGATTTGAATAAATACAATTTACATAATATTTTAGTTTTTTATTTCAATCTTCATTACAATTTCTACATTTAAATGTATTCCAATGATATAAATTAAATACGTTTTCCAAGGTACGATTTAATGTGTTACTATCATGTTGCTGACAACGATATGACTTGAATATATTTTGTAATTCGGCCAAGGGTGGACATCCTCTTGTTTCCAAATCAATAACGGTGTAATTTGTTTTGAACAATAATCGGGTCAACCACTCCAATTTCTGATTTCCCTTTACTGCAATGATATTGTCGGTGTAGTCGTTATTCCAAGAGTCCACAGTGTCATATCCATTTTCTTCATTAATAAAATCTTTTATAAACTCAGTCAGATTTTCATATTCCAAATTTTCAAAAGCATCGTTTGACCATTCCAAGCCATGTACGTTGTTGGTTAACCATTTCATGTGATTTCTAATTTGGTTTTTGCAAAAGTCCAATTCAAAAGGAAGTTTACCTGAAGCATGTTTATAATTTTTATTTGAGGTATTAAGAATTGCAATTTCCTTGCACAAAAAAGTTGAGCTGCCATATTGAAATCCTTGTATATCTATTACAAACATGACTCTTTACAAAACGTTCACTATACTGCTGCTGCTGCTGAGACTACTCTACCTTTTACCGCGAACAATCGATGACTGACGTTTTACTTTTCACACTTTGAAATTTAATATACTTTAACTGTACTGGTTAAAGGATTTTATTTGACTAAACGATCGTGTAGAATCAAACAGAATGCCGAGGTATTGTTTGTTATTGTTTTAGTTGTTTCGAATTCAATGCGAATATCAACAGCTCCACCTTTTAGGATATCTTCACCTTGACGTGAACAGTCAACAACAATTAATGCTGCTTTAGTCTTGTATGTTGTTGGGTCATAACACGGATCACTCTGATTTTTATAATAATAGGATTTTTGAAATTGTTAATACATTTCATACGCAAGCGCATATTTATTGTTATCAAAGTCCAAATTTAGATTATCGTATGGAAACATATCAGAGTTCAAATACACCTTCAAATTTAATAAACTGCAATGCTGAAAATGACTCGCATTTTTCGCAATATTATTTTTCATACCAATACCAGTTTGAAAACCAATGATGATAAAACGAGGCTTCTCCAATTGATTTGATGATTTCACTGCCCATGTGTGGTTTTTGCTTTGCTGCAGTTGTGGGTATTCATGTAGTTCCCAACTTCGGAAAGCAATCGTTAATTCCCTGTTACTTTCAAATTGTTTAAGTAAACGTAATTTTTGAGTATCACTAACGGTAACATGAGGCATTTTCCACAATATCTTACTCAGTGTAACTTTATAGGTTTCCTTTTTGTCATTTTTTTGCATGATTCCCTCCTGTATCAGAATTGCTTCTAATTAATATTAATTCTTGACGAATATTCATGATTATCTTATGAAAATCCTCCGTAAAACCCATCAACATTTTTAGCGGAATACAAACATTAAAACTACCGTTACCATCCAAAATTTTTGGATTGTCTTCACAATCCCATCCAGCATTCTGAAGTGCAAAATATTCAGCTTTCGAAAATGATACGTAACCTTTCATTGTTGTGGCTATGCCGGGATTTCGAACCCGATCGATAACCACTCCTCCTAGTTCATAGCGAATTTCATCAAACAAATGAACAATTCCGTTATTGATAAAAGTTACATTATCACTATAGGTATTATCGTTTTTAAGCAACTTTCCTTCAATGTATAAAAAGCTTTAACTCGGTAACGTGTATAAATCTTGTGTTTGTATTGGTATTCTAATTTCATCGTTATTGTTTAGAGTTGTTGAGGAATAATAAGGATTGAGTCATCATTTAGCACATTTTCTCCCACTCTTAACATGTTATAACTCATTGTCTTTGTGCCTATATCTACACTTGCAAACTAATATAATAAAAATTCTTTCCAAACTTGTAGTAATCCGTAATTTAAAACTACACCAAAATCTTTGTAATTTTCCAATTTTTAATTTTGATTTTTCTTCTTCTCCTCCTGTAAACTGAATCCCAGTGAGAGTAGTACACGTTTGTTTTTAGATGTTAACTCCTTAAACGTTCTAGTGGAACTAATAGTTGTCTGTTCATCTAATTGGGTTTTATGACAATTTTCAAACGAGTCCTTTGGTATATTTAAAGAATTATGATTATACAGAAAAACCATTTTAAAGAATTCGCTTCAAATTTAACCTTATCGTTACTAGCTCGTTTCTGAAATTGACTAATTTCTTATCCTGATCAGTTATTTTAAGGATTATCTCATCGATATATCGTGTGCTGATTGGTAGATAAATAACATTCGATGGCTTCTCGACTATTTTGAAACCTGGTGGCACTGTTGGATAAAACAAATGGATAATATGAACTAAATCTCCGTTATTATAGGAATTTGTCACTAGATTACATTCTATACATATTGAATTCACTTTAAATATATTTACAGGATTATCGGAAATGTGTCTTTTATTGGGCTCGAGTTGCTTGCTACCGAATCCCAGTAAACTGCCAATTGAATTTTCTTTGCTGAAATCAATTTTACGGTTACATTTGATTTCACACTGTAAAGTGTTATGGTTCGCTTCCAAACGGAGTGTGATTGGATCCTTTTCTTTTGAATGAAATCTCAGATACGTCGTCAAATATTTTTGAATATCGCTAATTTCGTAGGATCCTTCAGGTATAACAACATGCTCATCTCCACAATGAAAATTGTTATTGCTACTATCAATGTTAGGAATTGAGTTGTAACTTTCAAAATTTATTAAACCCAAAACATAATTTTCGTTTTCATTCAGAACAATGGGTGGATACATTTTGGTTGAAAGTACAGACTCCGTTCCCGATAAGATAAACGTATAAGACATGACACTTTTCGGATCAAAGTATTTACATTAAATAAAACAAAAACTATAGTTATATTGGTATTTATTCTAAATCTACAGAATGATACAAAAATTTCAGACATAAGTGACCACATATAAACGAGTCATAAGGTTGGTAACAACGATGATTATAAAATATGTTACAAATACCATTAGAGTTAAAATATTTACACACTTCCAGAGGAGGTTTTAAATTTCCAAAACTATCAAAATAATAAACATTATTTCTATGTTTCCAATAAGCAGTCTAATGAGTTCCCGGTCCAGAAAAATTGTCTAAATTGATAATACCAGATTCGTTTTGGTAAATTTTCTTCGGTAATCTATCCTTCATAAACACTCCTCGAAAATAGGGTATTTTGAGTAGTTTAGTATATTTTTCAATATCAAAGTTACTTAAGGCACGGTTAGGTAAGATTATCGGTATTTTTTTTTCCTGAGATGATTTCCTAAAAAAAGGCCTAAACCTGTTTTGTATGATTTTAAAAAGAGACCTTTTCCCAATGCAATGGATTCCATCGTCTTGTTGTGGCGTTCGCTTTCTTGCAATTGTTGTTTGGCAGCACGAGCATCAGATACGGCCTTTGCGATGCCGGCAGCTCCTCCACTTAACGCACCTAATGCACTCAGTCCCGCAAAAATAGGGATCAAAGGAAGAAAACCTCCAGTTTTTGGAATTTTAATTATTTTTGGCCGTCTGATTTTGGTATTATTAACTGCTTTCATAGCTATCTTAACAGCATCGTAAATATTGGATGGTTTTTGATTTAAAATAGTACCTTTAATATTTTTCATAACTGATTGAAAACTTTTTAATTTTGTACTGCTTCTTTTTTTCCCGCTAACTTTTGGTCTTTTTTCCTTTTTGCTTTTCTGCTTCCGAGGTTTACTTTTTTTAATTGCTGCCATGTTTACTACTTTCTGTTGGAAAAGTTTTTAATACACTAAACGTTGAAGCCAGATAAATGAAAATATATACTATTTTTTAACTTTTTTTTTCAAAGGGCCACTAGCAAATTCCTCATGAAAATTATCGTCGTCGTCATCATCGTTTAATTTCCGCTTATTGGATAAGTTTGCCGAATTTATTTCAAATTTTAATTTTTTCCTATCCATTATATTATCATCAGAGTTATCTATCTTTCGTTTGAGTGCCCTATTTTGATGTTGTTGTTGTTGTTGCAAATCTTGTTCAATCTCGTTCTCTAAGTTCTTTCGTTTCCTATCATCATCATCATTCTCAATAAAATTAGAAGGGTATTTCATTTTTTCCTTTATTTTCTTCTCATGATAATTATCATATTTTTGTTGTTTAATTTTTGTTCCCTTTTTGACTTGTTTTCGATACACCTTTCCAGTTTGACCTCTTACTTTTTCGAGTTTGTTTAGCAAAATCTCCATCTTTTTCACATAATCACGCATAGCCTTCACACTGTGTTCCATTATTGTTTTAAGATACTTGTTACCATGGATTCTATTGTATGACTGATTTAAATTGGGGTTATTACTCAAACTTATATCCCCACTGGTAGTACCCATACCTAGCTTTATTTTAGTTTGCATTGCAGCTGAAATACCTGCAGCGGCTAATTTTTCTTTCCAGGATGCATTCGATGAATTTATTCTGCTTAAAGCGTGTTTAAGTAAAATTTTATCTGCCGCATTACGATCTGATATGTTTTGATATTGTGAATAGGCAATATCATGATTTTTACATGCTTCATCTAACGGGTTAATTCCTTTATCACCACGTCGTAAACGTTTCTCTAATTTAGTTCCTGGACCACAATAGTTATACCCTGGAAGATGTAATTCAAATGGAAGTTTGTTTATCATTGAGTTTAACAAACCTTCCCCATTAATCGTTCGTTGTTGTTGTTGTCGATCAATCGAATAATACCTCATTTTAAAAGAAGTAAATAAAGACTGAATATAAATAACAGCGTATTATGGCTTTATAATTAGTTTTACATCGGATATTTAACATGGAGGAGAAAAAGAAGAAACATATCAAAATTGTGAAACAAAGAACATCTTTAACAGTAAATAATCATGATGTGAAAAAAAACAAAAATATTAAACACAGTATATTATTACCATCTACTGTACGATGCATCATATCGGGACCTTCAAACTGTGGAAAAACCAATATCATGCTAAGCCTTCTTGAACATCCCAATGGATTGAAATTTGAAAATGTCTACGTCTATTCAAAGTCTCTGTATCAACCTAAATATATGTATTTAGAGAAATTATTAAAACCAATAAAAGGAATCGGTTACTATGCATTCGATAATAGTGAACAAATATTATCTCCATCTGACGCTAAAGCAAATTCAATTTTTATATTTGATGACGTCGCGTGTGATAAACAGGATGTTGTCAGAGAATATTTTAGTATGGGACGTCACAATAATATAGACTGTTTTTACTTGTGTCAAACATATGCAAAAATACCCAAACATTTGATAAGAGACAATGCTAACGTCTTAATATTATTTAAACAGGATGACTTAAATTTACATCATGTATACTCTGATCATATTGGTACTGATATGTCATTTGACAGCTTTAAAACCATATGTTCATTCTGTTGGAAAGAACCATTTGGTTTTCTATCTATATTTAAGGATAATAAAATTGATGAAGGTCGATATCGGTTATGTTTTGATAAATATATATATCTGTAGTATCGCTTTTATAAATTATTACATAGTTGAACGTTGAAAGTTCATCATCATTATCATCATGGCTCCTGCTCGTACCACGAAAAATAAAAAGGAAAAAACTAAAGATCAATCAGTTCATAATCAATCAGTCAAATAATTTCAAAGAGAAAAGATATAAAGAATAAACTAGATATCTTAAAACATGGACAAATAGCCCACGAGAATGTATTTCAGCCTATAACAAAACATTTGGAGGTGATTGAGAACAAATTGGATCGAAAGAAGCACACTCCTGAAAGTTTGATATCGGAACTTAAAAGAAGGGAACAATTTTCTGATGACGATAACTATGATGATGATGATGATAAAGATGACGAGGAGAAACTTTTTGGGGACCATAATAGTGAAGAGGAAAACGAGTCAGTGAAATCGGAACCTATACCCTCCACTTCTATCCCATTAGAGTTTAAGGATACTCCTACAGGAAACAAAATCACACATGCATATCAAACTGCACCAAAAATGAAAAGAAAATTATTTTCTTCCACAACAAAATCGTCGTCGTCGTCGTCGTCGTCGTCGTCACGGAAACCATATAATCTTAGAAAATTAATAATAAAAAACGTGCAGGATGAAATCGAAGAAGAGGAAATTAGGAAACAAAGGGAATATGAAAAAGCACTAAATCAAACTATAAGAGAAAAATCATTTTCAGATTATTCTGATCAATATCATAGTTTACCTTTAAAGTACATCAAAAAGTTTGTAAAGGATCCAAATAGTAGTAATTCTGATGGAAAATTCCAAGTAAAGTTTGATAAGGATATCGAACGGTTTTCTATCGGTAACAAAACGATAGATTTCGATGGAGCTGATTTGATAATTGCAGGAAAAAAATATAAAGGCACTAATGGATTATATGGCTTGTTATTTAATCAGAATGTTCCCACCATCTATACAAATGATGACGCAAAAAACTATACTCACATATTATTTAAAACAAATGCTATCAAAAATGTAAAATCAAGTAAAAATAAGAAATTTAGAAAATTTATTGAACCAATAATAAATAAAACTGAGAGTAATTATACCAGTCCAACTGATGATGACGATGTTGATGATGATGATGTTTTGAAACAGGGGGAGGGAATGTCTATGAAACTTTCAAACAATCCTATTGATTACGTTTTTTGGGATGATCCTAATGAATTGGTTGAGAGATTGGAGCTACTAGTTGCGTCTCAGGCTGCTGGTAATACAAATCACGTTAACGAGATTAATGCCATTATTGAAGAATTACGAGAAGCCAATATAATAGAATAAAAATATGTCTAAATTTGTAACCAAAGTAAAAAAAGATATTGTTGAAGAACTCCATAAACCATCAAGAGTAAATTTTAAAAGGAGGAAGGTTATTATCAAATCTCTATTGGACTTAATGCAAGCTGATTTGGTTGATATGAAAGAATACGTACAAGAAAACAAAGGATACAAATATATACTCGTCGTAATTAACTGTTTTTCTAAATACGTTTGGGCTTATCCGTTAAAAACAAAAACTGCCAAAGAGGTATCTAAAGCGATGGAAAATGTATTCAAAGAACAGACACCTATACATCTCTGTACAGACGCCGGTGGTGAATTTACTGGAAAAGAAATGATGATTTTAATGAAAAAATATAATGTCAAACATTATTTAGTTTACAGTGAGAAAAAAGCATCTATTGTTGAACGTGTAAATCGAACCCTTAAAGGAATGATGTGGAAAGAATTTAGTCTTCAAGAATCATACAAGTGGTTTGATATATTAAAACAAATCGTTTATTCCTATAATAATCGAGTACACACTACCACAGGTTTAAAACCGGCTGAAATTTCAAAAAAGCATGAAAAACTGCTATTAAACACAGTTTATAATCGAATTAAAATGACATCGAAACCAAAATTCGAGATAGGTGATCATGTAAGAATTTCCAAATTTAGAGGAGTTTTTGATAAACAATACCAACCAAATTGGTCAACAGAAATTTTTAGCGTAAAAAAAGTTCAACTTACAAATCCAGTGACATACCTACTTCAAGATGCAGAGAAACAAGACATCAAGGGAGGATTCTATGAACTTCAATTGCAAAAAGTTAAATATCCAGACATTTATTTAGTGGAAAAAGTGTTAAAACGTAAAAATAATAAAGTATTTGTAAAATGGTTAGGTTTCAGTGATAAGCATAATAGTTGGATAGATAAAAATAATGTAGAGTGACTTAATAAAATAATTTTGTTTCATGTACGTTTTATTTATTATATATTATTTACATGTTTTCTACAAATAATTTATTTATCTTCAAACAGAAAAACAATATTTATAATTATATAACAACTTGGCGTTTGATAATGCACAATGCCAAGTAGTGCCATATGGATCCTTGTGAAAGTTACATTCGGGAACTTTCTTAAACTTGCTTAGCTTCGGTTCACTCTCCAGAGGTATTTTAAAAAAATTTTCTGTACTTATAAATTTTCTTAGAAAATTCACCTTTTCATCTCCTTTGACGTATATTTTTGGGGCATGATATCTTTTCATCACATGTTCTAAGACATTTGCTATTTCGTTCAAGTCTACTAAACCAGACTCCCATATTAGACCATGATATGAGTTTTCGAGATAAGATATCGTTTTTAAATCATGGCCTTTTAACATGTTTTTGCTATATGGTGGTTTGAAAAGAAAATTTGAACAACGTGTTCCATCATACACAGCTAGTTCTTTTGGAATAAATCCACAGGCACAATTAGATCTCTGGATATCAAGACACAAAATTGAATTTTCTCCTGCCATAGTTCGAATTACGAGACCCACTAAGTAAAACTAACAACACATAAAATAAACCGTAGTAGTTTTTTTTTACATTTTAATTTCCATATTTTTGCACTGTTCTATTTTGACATTAAAATCATAAACCTAATACTATTTACACCAAATACATAATTCGCTAAACAAGGATCACAAAATTTTAATAACTTTACTTTATGTTTTAAGTGTTTATTAATATTTTTTTTCAACTGAACAATTACATCTTTGGCATAAAAATTGTATTCATTTATAGAAGGCTTACGTATATATTAATTATGTGTGCTATACATATTTTTAATCACCTGGTATACGTTATTATTCGAAACAAATATTATTTATTAAAGCATTATTATTGTTCATCTCAATACTACACAAAGATCTCCTTATCTACATCCTCGACCTTTTCTTATCTGCGAACCTGTCTTACGTCGTCGAAAATTAAAACAAGCTATTCTCGGTAATTTTCCAAAAACTAATATTTTACGTATTTATTCAAACATTGCTCATCTCAATACTACACAAACATCTCCTTATCTACATCCTCGACCTTTTCTTATCTGCGAACCTGACCTCTAGTCTTACGTCGAACATATTAATTAACAGAAAAACAATTCTCGGTACTCGACCTTTTCTTATCTGCGAACCTGACCTCTAGTCTTACGTCGAACATTAACAGAAAAACAATTCTCGGAATTCGGCGAGGCGAGTTGGAAGTTTTTTTCAAAAATAACACCTACCTGTGCAAACCAGGTGTCACGCTTAAGACAGGTGCACAAAAGTGACAGGTAAACACTTCTTGCAGGCAGGTGAGCCGAAGAGCTCCTGGGACCGATCGGTGGTCAAGATGCCATCGAGGTGTCGCAGGACCGCCCCTGCTATACTACTCTCCACCATCATTTCCATCCCTGTCCTGTCGTATAAGTCTATACCCAGGAACGCAAAAAAATGAGCTGTCATGACTTGAGGTTAACCAGGTTTCGGAAAAACCAAGAATATCAAACTGAAAATTATCTATATAATTAGTCAGTTCATCAAAGCCAGTATTCAAAGAGCGTACATTTAAATGTGCAACCAACCTGCTGGTTGAGCTTTATTATGTCTGGGGCCCTCTCCTACATGTCGGTAATTACCGCCACCTTCCATTGTATATCAAAAGACATCTTTCGGGACCCTGAGGCGCGCGCAGCTCCACACATTCATTCGGGCGTTTAAATAAATGAACCTTACAATTTAACCTAACTAACAAAGATATACACAAATATAAAAACGATTTCATTATGTTGCCCCTAACAATCTACGCCGGTAGTAACTTTTTTATAATAAAGTAGAAAACAAGTGTAAGTAAGTAAATGATAAAATACCTGTATTAAAAAGAAATATTTGGTGTATTCACTGGTATACAAAAAAAAAGTTGTAGACTTAGAATACCTATGCCCCGTTCCATACAGTTACACATGGTTTTTACAATTGTATTGAATATTAAATAAAATTTTATATATAAATCAGCCATGTAAACAGATTCTAGCAAACTTAAATACATAGATATCCGAGAATATTACCCACTAAATATATATATACAATAAATAACCCATTAGCAAATGCTTACCACATAGTAGATACTTAAACCAAACATCTAGAGAGAAATGTTTCAAAAAATATAATCCGAAGATGGTTTTATATATCCGATCATTTAAATATACACAGACATAACAATGCAATATAAATAATCTATGATTTCACTTAAATGTTGACCAAAACTAAAAATAATTAGATACATACCCTTAAAAGTTTATAATATGGTCAATTGGACTCATTCTCACTTGGGGGATGCACAAACGTATTTAATTTTTCTACTGACTCTACTGGCACCTTTGCACCCTCACTAAACACATACACTTTTCCGCCGTTTGTCCAACAGGAATTCTTAAAAATAGCCCGTGCACTTTTATATAACTTTAAATTTTCGACCGTGAGCATTTCTGTAAAGAGAATTTGTTTACCTTTTAGTTTGCTCTTGTTATAGAAGACCCGATCTCGCATCCAGCGATGACAAAAACGGACTACAATCGGTCTCGGTTTCTGGGCGTTAGGTTTTAATTTTCCCAATCGATAACAAAAATTTATTTCGTTTTTAGTTAACTGGATACCGATATCGTTTGTTATTATTTTTACGACGGTTTTGTAGGGATCGATGTCTCGGTTTTCCATGATACCGTGAATTAATATATTATTGTTATTGTTGGTGGTACTATTCGTCGGTACTGCAGATTTCTGTATGTCACTCTTTAGCTGGTCGATATCTTTTCTTAATGCATCCAAACTGCCAAGAACCAACCTTTCGAAGTCTTGGAATCTTTTTGATATATTATCATAACTTGTTGTATCGGCTACAGTATCGAAGAAACTGGTTTTTCTTACCTTCTTGCCCAATTCTTTTCAAAATCCGAAGTGAATTTTGCCGCCATTTGCTCCATGCGATCGTTTAATTTTTGTAGATCCTGTGATTGTTTGGAAGGTATTTCGTCTCCCTTTGATCTACCCACAGTGACACCACTCATAAAACTTTGTACAGTGTTTTAATAATTTTCGTTATGCTTTCTACTAGTGAAAATCACAAAACTTCAGAACCGGCGTAACAACTGTGTACACTACAGTAGCGCCATCACACACAATGTGTAGACCTTGTCCAAAACAACATTGAGACGTTGGCTTTAGAAATTAGAGTGTAAATATAAGATTGTTAATAAATAGGTGAACATAATCGAAATCCGTAGAATCGTTCAATGGCGTCATAGATATTAAGAAACTGTAAGAGAATTTAGAAGGGAGAATCGACCACTTTACTACTTAGATGAGACTTGGTATGATACCCACGGCTAAAAAAGGTTGGACCGATGATTCAGTCAGGTGTCAGCTAAAAGGTGTACCTTCCAGTAAAGGGTCTAGAATGGTTATTCTCCATTGTGGATCTACTATTGGATGGGTATCAAATGCGTTAAAACTATGTGGAAAAATCATGACGAATTATAACGTTGATTACCATAAAACATGAACTCTGAAATCCATTATCATCCAAACAAGAAATACAAACATTCTTGATAAAACAGGATATGCACAATTACTTAAAGCACTCTGGACAAAAACTTTTGAAAAGCAATATGTGACCGACAATATCGCAAGAAAGCACGGACACACTGTTTTACGACTTCCTCCTTATTTTTGTATAATTAATCCTATAGAGCTTAATATCAAAAGACGAATTAGACGTAAAAATACCTTCCCTAAATTTGACAAGAAAATTGTTGACCTGATTCATTGCGAAGTTTCGCAAATTACAGATGATGACTGGATAAAGGCAATAGCAAAAACAATCATATGTGAAGATGAGTATAGACAATTGGGCCAGATTTTCATGAATGACCGAAACAAATTTATCACTGACTTGGAAGGAGATAACAGTGAAGACGAGAAGAGTGATTGAATAAGTATGGTAAGTCATTATCTTTATTCAATAGACCGATCGCCTAGGGAAGTGAATTAATAGTGGAATAGACCAAATGAGCCAAAAGAGAGGGGTGTTAGGCGCCCCGATAAGTGCACGGTATAATTTTATTTATATTAATACAGATCAGTAATTATGTATTTTGTTTCATGGGTTACAACTCTCATTAACCCTCAGGTAAATCAGGAGTAAGTTATTTACTTATTTATTTATACCTATATAGCTAACAAGAAAGCAATTTTACAATATCAAATGTATTCACAAAAAATGGTTTAATGCCTATTTTCTATCCGCAATTTCACAAAAAAAAATTTCGAGTCCTATCCTGCAATCGAAACACTTGGCTTTATATCCAGGTATTGCGGTTAGCTTTGTAATCTCTCGACAGTTTTTTTTGACGGGCGATATATCGATGGCGTCTACTTTACATTCTATTTGCTTAAAAATAAACAAATTCATGTCTACCTGCAACAGTGTCAGCTATCACCATTATAATAATGTAGAATCAACTGCCGTTATGGCTTCTTTAATCTTTACACCAATAGAAAATGTTATTCTTATATTGGTTCCCAGTTACTGGAATTTATGACCAATTTTACAGTACTTAAATAACTACACAATTCTTAAACCACTGTGTATTTCCGCAAGTGATCCATCAGCTGTTCGACTTCCTTGTACTGTGTATTCGTGAACTAAAAAAGGTAGGTTATGTTACGAGGGACCAAAATTAAATAAAATACTGCCGTATTCTTCAAGTAGGGAGGGCGATTTTCCAGTAACAAAGGGCATTTACAACCCAAAGTACGATTTTAATCCTTATTCTAAGTTTACAACGCTTTGTTCTCTCGAGGAACGCGTTTAGCCTATATTATTATATTATTTTTCTTTGGAATGCGCGCCCCGTTTCAAGGTCGGATAGATGTACGTTTATGTGGTTGCATAACAGCCGCGGTGCTGGCTTAGAATGGATATTAACATAGGTACCCTTTTTCTTTTCAAAATAAAATACGTAAAATAGAATTTTGCACCAAATAGCAAATAATTTAATTAATATTTAAACAGTATATTCACAACTTTGTCAAATATTTCGTCAAAAGAAAGACATTTTGAGTATAGCGTTTTATGTTTCCCCGTATTTACAAAATGATCAAATCAGAAAAGAATTCACTGAATTAAAAATAATTGTTAATTAATAACTACAATATACAGGTTTCGTAATATGACATGAGATAATGTTTTTTACACAGATTAGCTTACCTTGTTTAATTTGTAGGATTTTGTATGAGTTTCGTATCTTCGCTGTCTATTTGGAGGTTCCATGTTTTCATGATTTTCTTGAATATTTTGGCATCTGTTGATAACTTACGGTATAATGTATATGCTAATATATCTTGGCTTAGCTTTCCAGTAACCAAAACTATTTTTTATGTTACGAAATTAAACTCCAAGGCAGATTACATTAAAATATTATCAAAAACTCAAGAACTGACAGATTCGGAAATTGGCGGCTTTACGTAGTAGGTTGGTTTTTAACGAACCAGGATTGGAAAATCCGATTGTCATGCCGAACAGCTCTCTGAACGGAGAAAATTTTCGCTAACGAAATGATAATACAATAATTGTTGTAAAAACAGTTTTTTGTCATCAGAGGTTTTTGGCCATCAGTATAACGTGTCAAAAATAATCTCAATACGTTACAAAATACAAAATACTTATGTTTACTCTTATTAATTTTCAAAATTGAGGTAATATTTGCGAGTTGTTTTCTGCAAGTAAAAAACATGTACACCTGTATTCACTATAGAGGTTTAATAAATTTAGATCAGGTCTAACTTGACAGTTACAAGTTTAAGATGACAGTTTTAACAATTGAACAAGTAATTTTTCTAAATGTCACAATTACAAATCTGACAGTGACAAAAGTGAAACACAACTAAGAGTTTTAAGTGCCATGGCAACTAGACCTGGTCTAACTCTTAAACCTTTTTAGTGAATACGGGGAGTATTGCCTAAACAATTTTCTTTTAAAAGCTTATAAAGCAGGGTTATTTAAAACTACATTAAATATTTACCTGTTTCACAAGGATTTGCCTTCAAAGAACGTTTATTAGCATAGCCGTTAATATACATCACAGTAGGAAACCGCAGAGTTCATCCTTATTTCTCTCCAGTAATTATTCTAAGATGTGCAGTATAATAGCCCTTTCGTTTGTAGTAGTATTTAATTAGAGTTAATATCTTGCAGATTTATCGTTGTTATTTGCGATATTATATTACATATACTTTAATAGAGTAATGTTTTTCTTTCAAAATATGAATAAAAGTATAGCCTTGCTTTTATTTAGACTCTCGCTCTTTTTAGGCAAGTTCAAAAGTTTCCTTGATCAAATACATATATTAAATTTTCGCTGTTACCAGTATGACCTATGTTACAACAAGCTAATATGTTCAGATTAATTTCGTTTTAATATTTAGCTAAATCAGCGTTGATATCTTTTATAATCACTAAATGTTTTTTTAATCATTCTTTATTATTTTCACTAAACGTCTTTTTTACATACCTTATATAATATATATATATATATATATATATATATATATATATATATATATATAATACAAACCTTGCTGCGAGGTTGTTGCAAATATGTGCGTTAAAAATCCTATATAGTGAATAAAATGGTGCTCTAACAGAAAAGGTTTAAAATCTCTTATATTCAAGAAACTACTTGATCAATTGATTTTAAATTTATTAACCTTTTTATTAATTTTCAGATAGAATTATTATTAAATAATACTTGCGAGGAAACTATTTTAAATTCAAGATAGGTAGTACTAATAATTAGTAATGTATTCATATTTTGGGCGTAAAATATGTTTAGGGTTTCTAAAGTTAGTTTGTGCATAATGTATATATATTCATAATTTTATACATAAAATAAACCTTTATTTTATACATAAAATAAATGTATATATTTTCATAATTTTATACATAAAATAAACCTTTATTTTATACATAAAATAAACCATCACAGAAACTTACATTAAACAGATGAAATGTCATTCATTGTATATGGAATTAAACTTAATAGATTAAAGGTGGAATCTTTTTTGACAATATATATTAGGGAATATATAAATATTATTTTTTTTTCAAAAAAAAATGAATTAAGCTATACTATTCAAATTTTCGTAACCAGTGAACATAATTTTGAAATTTTACCTGTTTAGTAACGGATCTCAAACAATATTTTTCATTAAAGCCTGATTTCCATAGTTAAGCTTCGTTACAATTCTTTAGATTTTTTTGTCTAAGTTATGCTAAAGTCAGTTTATAATCCGGATAAGAGAACAATCTAATATGAAATAAAATATTCCCTAAATGGATCCTAAAGGAACTCTCACATTTTTTATGGAAAATGCTTTGGCTGACTTTTTCTAATTTGCTGATATAATCAGTTCTCGACTTCCTAATCAAAGTATGTCCTTACCACAATTTGATTCTATGACCGAGGTTTTGAGATTTAGGCTGTCAAAATTTAGAAATTAATTTCTTTTTATTGTATCGACTCGTCTAAGATTTAGCTAATATTTTTACCATTTAACCCGTTTTGGTAAACAAAATATCTTTGTTAGGTATAAAAAAAGCCTTACAATAATTCTCTAATAATGTAATGGGGGAGCAATAGTTTTCGAAAATACAAAAATGCTGAAAACAAAAAGTCTAAAAATTCTACATATTTATTAAGCAAACGGAGCTATTTTTCTAAGTTTTTGATATGTTGGAGACCAAAGCCGGTTTATGTTAAAAATGTTTTATTTGCTTTCTAAACCATTAGGCCTATATAAAGCTTTTGGCAAAACCGGGGCAAATATTGATTCAAGCATTCTAATTAAACGGTAACACAAACAATTAATATTGTTAATTTATTTGTACTTGATGTACTATTTATTCAAAACATAATCGGTCTTTGGGACTTTGATATCAGAAAATATTTGCACGGATATATCGAAAAAAAATCTACATTTAAAAAAATGTTTTTTTATACTTTATTACTGTTAAGGTTTAACTTAATTATATTTTCGAGAACCCCCAAACAGCAATAACTAGATTTTTAAAACAGAGAACCCGCAAGCAGCATTATCAGGTTGTTAAAACATACAAATGACTATTATAAAATTAGTATGGGCTTTTGCAGTTTTTGTTTTATCATTGTAATATTGGAATGCATCTGACTAACAAAATGCAAAAACCTCAGAAATTGTTGGTTTGTACAGCAAAAGATGAGCAAAAAATAACCAAAAAATGAGAGCATAAATTAAATTCGAAATGCTATAGTTTATGCTATCAGAGAGTATTGTAGCCTTAATTAGCTAAAATTTCAAAACTTTGTTTTATTATTTGTTTCATGAGAAAATAGAGAAGTTATTGATTGATATGACTCATTTCATTTTTTCGAGCACTGAATAACAGATGACATATTTTAATATTATAATTTTCCGCAAAATCAAAACCTCATAATTATATAATAGTTATTTATTCAATAGGATACGAAATGAGTGTATTTTAGGCACGCTAACTGAACCTGACAACTTTGACTACTTGGACAACATCGCTTCGTAACGAATTATATAAAAGATTTTTTCAACTGACGCGTTTAATTGTAAGAAATACCCTATTTTACATAAAAGTTACCTGATAACGCTTACAAACTTGCCAGTTTTTATTTGAGGCTTTCATACGATTTGTCAATAATAAAATGTCAAGGCTTTGAATAAATAAACTAACAGGAAAGAGGGCCATGTATCATTTTAAAAAAGGGAACCTTATTTTTCGATGTTTTCGTTTTGGTTTATTAGCGTTTTTCTCAAACCCTCTCCTTTTCAAATTTAAGCTTAATTTTATCAGTTTATAAATAGTATTCGCATCATATTTGTAAAACAAAAAGGACTTTGTTCCACAGGTAAGTGAAGTTCTATTTTCACAAGTAAAAATATTAGTCACGCTTTTTTAAATTTAAGTGTCAAAATAATTATTAAAAAAAAATCATAAATCTTAATGTATCAACAGTTCGGTTAGGAACTAATTTGCATATTAAAAACACAGAACCGTAAAATTATTTCGCATTTTTACTACACTACATAGATTTACTAAATATATTTTAAAAGGGAAAAAATAGGAATTGAATGTTTCTAGGAACAACTATCATGAAACAAAATAAGCTTTATTTATTTATTTACAGGCTTAACCCTATGATCTCAGGTTACAGTTTTATGGTCTATTGTATTACTCTCCATTGTTTGGTTTAGCACAGTGAAGAGGAAAGTTTGATTATATTTTTCGCTCCATTTTTCACCAAATACGATTTATTTAACAAGCACTAAAACGTCGGAATAAAAATATCAAATACATTTATTGCGCTTAATGATTTTAATAATTGTTTAGGCTTTTGTAGTGTGTCCCAAAAGGTCCTACCAATAATTTAGAAATACAAAAATTTGATTAAAGTATCGTGATTTAGCCATACTTGTCTTAGTACAAAAGTTAATATTAAGGAAGACACATGGTAATCAATTTAAAATTTTATTTTCGATTTCTTTAAATAATATCCCTAGTTTTTGAGATATTAAAGTGAAAATTGGTGATAACGGATTTTCTATAGCGTGCAATAATAATACGCCTTCAATTTTGATGTAACTGGTAAAGGGCCCTACGAGCGCTACTTTTTGTTTTTAAAAATGTTCTAACTTTTTGAATACAAAATTATGAAGTATTGTTTAAAAAAATATTTTCTATTATCTCTTCTTCACAAAAAAGCTATACATTATAAATCTACCTAAATTTTACCGTTTTCGAGATATTTGCTATTTTATTACTTGAAAAACCCCGTGTACTCACCATTTAGGATGTTCGAGTTTCATCATATTTGTAAAGTAGGCTTTTTTGAAACACGAAACAATTGAAATTAACGCATGCATCTGTCGCAAAGAAACATATTAGCTTTATTTCTATTTATTAAAATTTATAAAAATTATAAAACTTGTAATAATCTAAATGTTGGATACATGAGGCTGCAACGGTGAACTTTAGATAAATTTATAAAGTATAGCTTTTTTTTGGAGAAAACACAGTAGATCCTATTTTTTCTTTACAAAGTTCCATAATTTTGTATAAAAAAATGTTACAACATTTTTAAAAGCGAAAAGTAGCGCTCGTAGCGCTCTCTACAAGTTAAATCAAAATTGAAGGTGTATTATTATTACTGGCTATAAAAAATCCGTTATCACCAATTTTTACTTTAATATCTCAAAAACCAGGGATATTATTTTAAAAAATCGAAAATAAAATTTTAACTTAATCACCACTGTATCTTTCTTAATATTAACTTTTGTACTAAGGCAAGTATGGCTAAATCACGATATTTTATGCAAATCTATGTATTCCTAAAAGGACCTTTTGGGACACCCTGTATATATATATATATATATATATATATATATATATATATATATATATATATATATATATATATATATATATATATACTGGGTGTCCCACTAATGGCGGCCGGTTAGCTTTTATAGTAGAAACTATGAAAGCTACAGCTTCGCGAAAAAAAATTTCATGACTAAAGTGGCTAAGAGAAATTGCTGGAAATGATTTTCAAGTTTGTAGAACTAACGCAAGATGGCGTACCTGCAATGGTAAATAAAAAAAAACTTTTTTTTGCAAAAATACCCAATATAAGATAACATTGTGATAACAGCAACAAAAACTCCAACCCAATCTGCGTCAGTTTTGTTAAAGGCGTTTTGTCATATTTCCAATAATAAAGGTGGGGCAAGGTGATAAATAAATCAACTTTCAAAGCCCTCTGTCTCCTACATATTTTATTTAATGTTATCCGAATGGGTACTTGTTTGAAAGAGCATTTAAAGCTCTTTTAACTACTGTTTTTGGCTCTCGATAGTTCTTGGTACACTAACTAGAGGGCGTTGTTTAAACAAAAGTCAATTTTTAGAGATTATCTCGAAAAAATCAAATAGAACGGTATACTTTTAACAGTGTGATTTTAAAGAGGAAAAAATTGTCTAAGTTCTGGCGAAAACCGCGTTTTGATATAATTATTCATTTTTTAGTTATTTCAAAATAACCTGTTTCTGCTGATAAAAAAAATTAACTTTTAATCATAATTAAATGTTATTATTCTGTGACAAAGTATTCTTTATTACAACTTGAAAGCAAATACTCCTTATTATAATAGTGTTGGCTTTACCTCACATTTTATTCAGGCTTGGTACTGGTCCAAATTTATTTATTATCAAAAATTTGGAGCATTTTAAGTCCAACGTGCTATGACCATAACAAAACGGTAAAACTGAAGTCCTAAAAAATTACCATTACGAAATGTCTTTACAGATGTTGAAAATTGTTATCATTTCTGTAAACCCAGTGATTTTAAGGAGGAAAAAATTAACTAAACCCTGTTTTGATATCTTTATTCATTTTTTAGTTATTTCCTATGAAGCATTCATAAAAGTGGTAAATCCTAAAACCTAATTCCTAATTTTAAAAACAGCTTATTCTGTATTAAAGTAAATCATTATTTGTATTAATGTTAATGTTCACAGACACAACGTTAATAACTAAGAATATTATTAGTTACGCGTCAATGTTAAAATATTGCAAGCAGGCTGGGTAAAAACAAAAAAGGCAAATTAAACGTGGTTGGCTGGCGCGTTACTCAATTTAAAAATGGCCGTATGTCAAACTTCAAATAGGCAACAATGTATATTTATTATTAGAGCCTATTTAGTATTTGCCAGTATATGTTATCATAATTTTCTTAAACTGACTTGGTAAAAATGTCTTATTCCATTGAAGAAGCTTATGACATGTTAGCCGTATACTTCAAAAATTTCGAAAATACGAATATAGCCGCGCGGGTATATGCAGATAAATATCCTGATAGAAAACATATCAGTAAAAGAGTATTTATGCGTTTAGCTAAAAATTTGCGCGAATTTGGTCAAGTGAATGCGATTTCAATGCCTAGAAGAAATTGTGCAATTAGAAATGAGGATAACATTTTTAACATTCTTGCTTACGTTCAAATTAATCCACATTTAAGCACCAGAGTAATTTCGTTGGACTTGGGAATGAGTAAGTCGAAGGTACATCGAATTTTGTTAGACAATAAATTACATACATATTACTTACTGCACCAAGCTCTGACAGAAGGAGATTTCAAGATTAGATCACTGCTACTGGCTAAGATCTATGATTGTCGAGAATCCCTATTTCTTGTCCCGCATATTATGGACGGATGAAGCAACCTTCACAAACACTGGAGGGGTCAATTTAAATAATACACTATTACACTATTGGTCATCAGTTAATCGTCACTGGATGCGTGAAGTTGACAATCAAAATCGATGGAGTGTAAACGTTTGGTGTGGCGTACTGGATGGCCACATAATTGGCCCATTTTTTTTAATGGTTACTTAAACGGCGAAGTTTGTCTAAACTTTTTAACAAAATGAGTTGCCTGCACTATTGGAAGATGTTCGTTTAGTTATCAGAAGACAAATGTGGTAATTTTTTGGACAAATATTATCGAAACGGCTGGATAGGACGAGGCAGTTTGTTTTCATGGTCTGCTAGATCCCTGGAACTCTCTGTGCTTGATTTTTATTTGTAGGGAAGAATAAAAGACATTGTGTTTGAAACGCGCCCTAGTACGCCAGAAAATATGATTGAAAGAATTCGAAATGCTATAGCTAGCATTTCGAGAGTTGAAATTGAAATCGCCGTTGCTAGCACTCGGCAAAGACTTGATCGTTGTATTGAAAATAATGGAAAACAATTTGAACATTTGTAAAAACATTTTTGTTAATTGTAATTTTTTAAGATTTGTGTGTTATCGTTATTGTTGTTTTATGTTGTTAGTGATTGACTTAATGGGTTTTCGGTTTTGTTATTGTTGTAGCCCGTTGGCTTTTGAACACGCTTCAAATTTTTGATAATAAATAAATTTGGACCAGTACCAAGGCTGGATAAAGTGTGAGGTAAAGCCAACACTATTGTAATAAGGATTATTTGCTTTCAAGTTGTAATAAAGAAACAAAACTGACGCAGATTTGGTTGGAGTTTTTGTTGCTAATAGTAAATGTTATCAAAAAAAGTGTTTTTTTATTTACCATTGCAGGTACGCCATCTTGCGGTAGTTCTACAAACTTGAAAATATTTTCCAGCAATTTCTCTTAGCCACTTTAGTGATGAAATTTTTTTTCGCGAAGCTGTAGCTTTCATAATTTCTGAGAAAAGCTACCCGGACGCCCTTAGTGGGACACCCTGTATATATATAAATATACATATATATATCCCAAAAGGTCCTACCAATAATTTAGGAATACAAAGATTCGATTAAAATATCACGATTTAGTCATACTTGCCTTAGTCCAAAAGTTAATATTAGGGAAGACACAGGGTAATCAATTTTAAATTTTATTTTCGATTTTTTTAAATATTAACCCTAGTTTTTGAGATATTAAAATTGGTGATAACGGATTTTTATAGCGAATAATAATAATACGCCTTCAATTTTGATAACTTGTAGAGGGCGCTACGAGCGCTTCTTTTGTTTCTTAAAAATATTGTAACTTTTTTACATACAAAATTAGGGAACTTTGTATAGAAAAAATAGGTCTTTTCTTCCAAAAAAAGCTATACTTTATAAATCTACCTAAAGTTCACCGTTTACGAGAGATTTGCGGTTTTATTGCTTGATGCAACCCCATGTATTCAAATTTAGGATTTTCGGAGTTTTATCATTTTTTATAAAGTGGCGTCTCTCAAGAAAGAAAAAACTGAAGTTAACGCATCTATCGCAAAGAAACAAAAACTTTATTTTTCAACGATTTATTAAAAGCTTTTGCTTAACTTTACTGTTTAGGTCAAACCGTGCAAGTAACTTTTGAAGCTTTTTCCGTTAGCGGAATTGACTAAAATTTGTTTTAAATTAATAAATCCGATGACAATACAATTTTATGGTATCCAGTCACGAATAGCTTATACAGGGTGTATAAAAACATGCTAAAAAAGTACAAAATACAATAAACGTAAACAATTCCTGTTATCGGAATTGACTGAGATTCAGTATTCTTCCCAATGACAATACAATATTATAGTATCAAGTCGTGATTGTCTTTTACAGGGTTCGCAAAAATAATGCTAATACAAAACTTGTTTCGTTGTCGGAATTAACTGACATTTGGCATACACGCATAAACCGAATGAGTTTACAATATTATACAGCTTAAATAACAAATAATGCTAAAAACTATGCTAGAAACTTTTTTTAAATGGTTTAATTTTCAAACTATTCAAGTGAAAATTCAATCTTTTATTTACTTAAAAGCTTGAGGCTTTATTTCAACTGATGTTGTCTCACACCTTAAAATTTTAAGAAAATATCAAAATGTTTATAAGTTTTGTGTTAATGTAGGTAATTTAAATTATTTTTTAAATTTCAGTTCAATAGATTATAAATGAAAGCTTTTTTAAAGAAAATCTCTTTTTTTTGTTAATATAAGGTGTTAAACAACTAATTTATAACACTAACCAAACCGGAAAAGGTCATTGATTAAACCAAAATTAATATCAAGGTAAAAAATAATTTCGATCTGAAATATTTTCAATGTATGCTCGCCGTACAGCTATACATTTTCTTAACTTATCAAGGTTTGCTCTTTGAACTTGAAATAATACAGTATGATTATTCCTTATTGTCCTACTATGGGTAATAAGTCTTTCTAGTAACTCTTTTCTGGTTTCAACAGAAGTAGAGTACGCAAGATCTTTCAGATGACCCCATAAAAAAATACAAGGGAAAATGAAAAAACCTAACCTCCATCGTCCAATCTATTTTCAAGTACACATGGTCCGGTCAAATAGTTTCCGATTATTCCCATCCAAACGTTAATTGAAAACTTATCTTGATGTTTATTCTGAATTATGGCGTGAGGATTTTCTTTTGCCCAAATATGCATGTTATGAGAATTTATAACTCCGTCCCTAGTAAATGCTGTCTCATCAGTAAACAAAACTCTGCTAATAAATCTAAGATATTGTCGTTGCTTCTGTAAAAACTAGCTGGCACATTCCACTCGTGGAGGATAATCTTCAGGTGTCATGGCATGTACCTTTTAAATATGGTAGGGATAGAGTAATTGCTCTTTGAACACAGTACTTGTTGAGATATTTTTCTGACACTAATATAAAATATCTTCCTTCATCTTCACGGTATGAGCTGTTCGTGGGTGTCCTACTCTGCCAAGTTTAGGTATAAGGCTTCCTATAAATAGTATAATATTGTTACTATATAAAAAACGTTACCTTGCGTAACGTATTAGTATTTATTAGTAAGATTTAAATAACAAAAAAAAGCTCTTTCAACTGTATAAATATTTTGAAGGCTTGTCTATGGGCCAATCAAGAAAGAAATGATAATAAAAAGCAACAGTTTAGCAGTTGAAGACTCGCTAAAAGAGACTCACTAAAAGTAAAACCTGCAGTTTTTTAATTGAATTTTTGAATGACAGAAATCATAATGGCACTAACAATTTAACCAAATGAAGGAAGGATGTTCAGGAAAATACTCTACATCTAGAAATAATTAAGGGAAAGGATGAATTATTATTTAATGCAAAAAAATCAAATTATTGAAATATGAAAACATTGAATTATTGAAAGCAAAACATGACGTAATAACGATATCATTTTTTTTAAATATTAATTCCACTAATACCCTAAAAATGGAAATAGAATAGTGCTCGTTATTTTGATTTTGATAGTCGTTTATCTGTAATTTATACTACATAAAAAGATATAACACGGACTCTTTGCCATGGAAATTAAAATACTTGAAATATAGATTTGAATAAATAAATAAAATTTGATACGAGATTTAATTGTATAAGAGTTGTGGAATTTAAATGATTAGCGGGTATAAGGTAACTGATTTTATTTAATATGCATTTTTTTGATTTCGAATTTTTATTAATGTCGATTCTTGTGAATATTAATTTTCATTGAATGCAGCCACCTTGTTTCAATTTTAATTATCGTACGTGGAGCGATCTAGGGCAAACTAGGGACAACAGGAGCAGAAATCTGTAATTTTTGAATAACCAAGTTTCTGACTAGGCATGCGTTCGAAGACTTAAAAGTGCATCTAAAATTAACCGACTGTATTGTGCATGACGTCATGACGAGTCGGATGCGAATAATGAAAAACATATTCGTAGGTAATCAATGACAGTTAAAACGTGAGTAATTATTGTTCGATTGGGAATACTTAGTTATTAAATCATTGGGGAATACGATATACACCCCTATATTTAAAATGCGACCACGTATAAAATTACAGATTATAATGAAAAAAAGTTAAAACGAACGTATCTAGCTCCCAACATCCTACTCCAAAACAAGCTATTCTACAATCCTTTGATGATTTCCTGGTCTAATCTACAATCAGCCATATATGGTAGAGCAATAACAACGATTTTTGACTTTGTGTTTATATTTATACCAGAATAAAGAAAACAAGGTTTTGAATTTCCTAGCTATAATTCACAGATTACCACACACTGTAATTTGTAATAGCAAATTGCAATTTCTCTTGGAAGCTGTGTGCCGGCGACCTGCTCTACTGCAGGTTTTTTTGGGTTCTTAAACGTGATTTAAAGTAGGCTGTCCAGATTTTTTTAAAACGAAAAGAGTACATTTTGACGAAATGTAAAAAAAGGTACCAGCGTATAATAATTAAGTAAAGTCTTGTTACTTTCGCAGAATTCAATGACTTTCAATAATAATTATAATACGCATAATAATATGGACTAAAAATAACAAAAATAATTAGAAAATGGCACCAGATTTCGCAAAATAGAGATCATTTGTCCCAGATTTCTCATAAGAGAGGATATTTGTCGTATTTATGGAAATAGTAAGAGTACCAGAGTACATGGACCCGAAAAAGAGAACATTTCTCTTAAAAAGAGTACAACCTATTTAAAGCAAACTGTAGTAAGCTTATATAGGTATATCACTATATCTTTATTTACAATATTTATTTGATAATTAGGACACTATTTTCATGTTTGTCTCCCTTGTTTAATATGTGATTAATTATTATAATTTATAGGTATGTGCATTTCACTTTCAAAGCTGCATGTCGATCAAGAAACGGATTTACAAAAATGAACACATCTACTCAGTAGCGTATTTAGAATGCCGTCTTAGAGGGGGAGGCAAACATTTGATAACTAAAAAAAAAGTTCTAGGTTCTTGTTGGAACAACATAAGCATGAAGACTACAAAAAAAAACAAAGCTCTCAATGTTTGTGAGGTAAAACTCCTGAAATGCTTTATATAACGTAATTTTTGCTTGGGTTATTAGCTCGGGGGGAAGGGGGCGCAGGGTGCATTTGTCTCCTGCACGTACCTACACTGAAACTGTCGTATGTTGGAATGCAGAACATGTTATATTGAAGAATACCCGAAAACAAAAACATAGCATGCATGCCCTATTAGCTTGGTAATTTTGTTCACAAGGTCTCTTTGAACAATACACAAGTGTAATCTAGAAAGCTGATTTTTTTTCTATTTTTAGTTCTTACATTCTGGTACTCACGCACATACACAGGGCAAAATATGTGATAGTTTTATAGGTTATAAAAACCGATTGATGGTTGTGTCTTGTATTAGATTTAATGCCTCCACATCTAACTGTAATAACGGTAAATATTCAAAGCAACGTGTACTCTTCTTGTCATGTAAAGATTCTAGAGAATCTTTCGATACGAATCCACGACATGGTGATTTCTGTCTGGATTCAAACCTGGAATCATATTCATATGTACCTACATATAGTATATGTTGAACCTAAGTACAGGGTGTTACTAAAAGTCATAATGTAATTTTAGGGGTAGTTCCTATAGACATGTGCAGAAATGCTTTGTTTTTGAGATACAGGGTGTCGAAGATTTTGTTTTTTTTTTAATTTATATGATGCACCTTTTAAACTTTTAGAGACAATTTATTAAAATTTGATACACTGTGAATTGTAACCAATACTTACCTACGGAAACAGTATGTACACTCAGATTGAAAATCAACCTAATGTTTTTTAAATACGAAACTGTATTTTTGTTTTAATTATTAAGAAACGTTCAACCTGCCAAAACAAACGATGTATCATACTTAATGTAATAATATAATAAAAAATGCAGGTCTATTTTAAAAAAAAGTAGATCTGACCGCGGAGAAGAAACGTCGGATTTCAAATCTATATGCACCATCTTGTTGATAATGAAAAGTAGCTATAAAGATATAAAATTTATTTTGTGATACCTCTTCAAATGCAGCCTGAAAAAATATATATAGCTGATTTTTCGGTATTTTAAGTACCTATATTCTCGGGGGTAGTCAGAATTATCTAACTTTGTCAACTACTTATTATTCAATGTTAAATTGCGCAACTTTGCCCTATTTTAACCAACATTGTATCTCTTACGGTTTCCAAGATCTCAATTCTTATACCTCGAATTTGTAACACCCTGAATATGTTTGCGTGTTTTGACTCGTTGGATCCATTCCGGTATACTACCTCAATGGTTGAGATATTCCAAGTACAACCATATGTAATTCTCACATTGAATGCTATTTTTTAATTTTTAATTTATTTTTATTTCTCAATCTAAAGTGCTGTGATTTGGCAAAAACTATTAAACTTTTATGTTACCTCCAAGAAACCTGAGAAAAATAAAATTATCTGTCTATTCACTAAACATCTTTTATGCCCATTTAAATATTAGTTAAACGATTTTTTTTAATGTCGCTCTTCGGGTTAGCCTTTGCGAGTAATATATAATGATACCCCACAATAATATGCAGTATTTTAAAAAATCTGCAAATAAAAGCATATTATGCATTTAAGCCTAAGCAATTTCTAGGCACCCTGATATATGAAGGTTCTGTTTTGACACGTCATGGTTGAAGTTACAATATCATAGTAAATCAAAATAATTGAAGTTACAATATCATATTAAATCAAAATAACCAAGAAATATAGGGCGTCCCATTTAAAAAACAAAAGTTAATAGCAGAAATTCTGAACTAAAAGAAGATACGGCAACACTGTTACAGTAACATATATATCATAAAACCAAATAGGTAAAAACCCAAAGTGGAGGTGCTACAGATAGAACGTTTAAACACGCATTTCAGATTTCAGAACATAAAAATAGCTTTTTGGATAAAAAATCAGATTTGATAAATTAAAAAATAAATCCGAATTCAATAGCCGATTCAAATTATAAACCTTTGGTCAACAACAGAATCAGACACTATCACTAACCGAGAAAATAAGTGTTACTTCACAGATTGTTTTGTAATCTGTGACGATATAGCTTGTACAAATTATTTAAAACTAAAATCTCGAAGTGTTGAAAGCAGTTTGCCGTTTTACCTTCGCCCTCCCACTTTATATACTCAGGGCCCGCCACTGACTCAGGCCCCTGCCGTCGCGTCGGCAGTGGCCCCAGCACAGAGCTTGCGCGTCATGTTTTGGCGGGGATTTAATGACTGAAATGCAAAGGCCATAACGCGTGAGTCTCAAATGTGGTGGGGGCCCCGAGAGACATCAGCGAGCGAAATACAAAACTGAGGATCTTTTCTTTTTTTTTGTCATCATGTAAATTTTGAGTTGCGGCGAAGGGCCACTAAATACGTCAAACCCGATGACCGTTTTTTTGTCATCGCAAAACTTCGCCTCGCCCAGATGAGCCCCAACCATCGTAGGTATGTAGTTAATTTGGCCGTGTTGCTTCTAGAAAAGCAACATACGAGTCCCCTTTTAATACTCATTGTTTATAACATTATGCTTAACACCACGTATGCCCACGCCGGTCTCTTCAGCATTCAGCAAGAAAATAAAATTGAAGTTACAAATATCAGATTATCTAAAGTGCTCATCGTGAGGATTCGTGAAATTTATTTTGATTAAAATAATTAATTAATTTGAAATAAAAGTTCAGAATGCTGCAAGTAAAATAATTGCAGGGGAAATTTCCATTCATATTTTATAACATATGTTACTTGAGTTGCTGCACTAGTGACGTCTATTGACATTTTTAGTTTTTACTTGCAATTGAAAAATATAAACCAGGTTCAAAAGTGCCCTATACAGGTAGCTAAAACCATATGGTTCTATTATTATAGTAAATATATCCTAAATTACCATTTTTGAAATTTATCTTAACAGCTTGACGGTAAGCAACAATCCACATTTTTGAAAATGTATTATTTTGGAAATTTGAAATATCTTATATCTGTCACTTTTGTTTTTTTATTATAATTTTGATCTCGATTTCTACTGCCTGCAACTGCACAGGTAGGACGTAATAGACAGTATTGAAAATAAAATCTATAGATTCAAGATAATTAGTTTAATAATTTTAAAAATATTTTATTGAAGCGTAAATTCTACAAACGTTTTTAAATGACAATGCATTACGGCCTGTTTGACTCCCAAACGCTGTACATCGTTGTGACGTACTTGCGCGTGAAAGACGAGTTTAAATTCGGTCAGCAAGATTATTAGAATGCAATCCAATGTTAGCGCAATACGCCAACTAACGAAGTCGGCTCACACTTCAGAACACATAATACCAGACCAGAGAGGCTCCAGAATTTTACAAACATTTTTGGGCGCGAAGACTTCTCTTTCGTATGTGACACATTCGCAAATTAATTTGAGTTATCGAACACACTCATGCAAACACATTATGTTTCTTTTGGGAGGCTATAGATGGCGAAACTTCCGATAATAAAAATGCATTCGAGGGCCTTGTATTCAATCGAAATTGATATCAATGGAAATTGGTTTCAATGAAAATAGATAATTATAGAAATTGCTGTAAATGAAAATACCATTCATAAAAATTGATAATCGGTTATATTGTTTCCCACAGAATACTACAAAGGTATTCGTTAAATATTGGATAATATTGATATCAACAAATTTGTAAGTAATAAAATTATATTATAAAAAAAAAATGCATTTTAATTATAATAATATAATGAAAATTGAATTAATTTTGTAAAGACCCATCCAAATAACCTGACATATATTTTAATAGCTAAATCAAATTAATTGATTGTTAAAAATCTATATGAAGGCTTTAGCTCTGGATGTTCCAAGGATTCAGTTAAAATTACATTTTTATTATAATATTATAAAATAAATTGTTATAATGAAGTCCCATTCAATTTAAATTAATACCGGGCATATAGCAGACAAAAAGTAAAACGGCGTTCCATAATTCTTAATATTAAATTTTGGACAAAGGTACATATGTCTTCCTAAATTATTGGCAGGCCCTTTTGGGACAACGTGTATATATATATATATATATATATATATATATATATATATATATATATATATAAATATAAATAAAATATGACAATTTTCTAAGAAAGTTGAGTCAGCCACAAATATACATGGCCTCTCGCATGTTAGTTGGCCCAACGTACGTTTTTTCACAGTCCTGGCACGGAATGCTGTATACTCCGAGGTTCTCCACAAAAAAAAATTACAATTTTCTAAGAAAGTCGAGTCAGCCACAAGTATCATCAGTAGACGTCGAGAAATTAGTGCTTAATATATCATCCTACAATCTCTCAGAAAGTGAAAAATCCGTACTGAGTAAGGGTTTTGCGATATCTCCTAAGGATAGGGATTTCCTTAGGAAAAATAATAGCTGGAGTGGAAGCTGTCCTTGACTCCTGTGAAGAAAGAAATCAGAGGAGATTCGAAAAGAGGTGGCAAGAATTTTAAGATCAAGCAAAGCACCAAAACAAAACTTAAATGTCATTGAACAAAGGGCCCTAACAAGCTTTGAAAAAATAAAGACATCACAATCCTTCCAGCAGATAAAGGAAACGCAACTGTGGTTATGAATACCCACGATTACATACAAAAAATGCAGGATATCCTACAAGACAATGTTAGAAGCCAGTTTCAAGGGACCCGACAACCTACTTAGAAAAAACAACTAAAAATAAAGTAAAAAGTTCACCAATAAACCCCGAAATTCAACAAAAAAATCATACCACGGAAAAAGTCGAGCAGATGTCCTAAACTCTATTGTTTACCAAAAATACACAAACCAAGGGCGCCCATCAGACCTATTGTTAGTGCTGTTAATTCACCGCTACAAAAACTGGAGAAATATCTTTCTGAAATTATGCAACCAGCTATAGAAAAAGCTGATTAATTTATAAAAAACTCGGAGCATTTCACTCGAATCATACGAGACATCGTTCTTGAAAAAGGCGATATCATAGCAAGCCTAGATGTCAAATCCTTATATCCCAGTATTCCCATCGACGAAGCATTGGACAAGATTGCTATGAACGAGGATTTCCAGGCACATATAGTACAACTCTCGGAGCATTGCCTTAAAAAAACTTATTTTTCATTCAACGGGCAAATGTATAAACAAATGGATGGTGCTCCAATGGGGTCCTCGCTATCACCAGTAGTCGCGAATTTATTTATGATCTACTTCGAGAAAGAAGCTCTTAAGAAAGCAAGTTTAAAGCCCAAATTATGGATTCGTTATGTGGATGATACATTTATTATATGGCAACATGGTCAGGCACAGAATACAATTTACTCTAGAGTTAGAGGAAAACAACAAACTACCATTTTTATATGTTCTGGTCACAAAACTGCGTAACGGACATTTCGAATACACCATGTACAGAAAACCAACCCATACAAACAGATATTTAAATGCAAGATCACATCATCACCCAGCACAAACTCAAGCTGTGAAACACAGACGAGACAAAACGAACTTAAAGTAATATCTAGTGCTTTAAATAAAAATGGCTACACAAATCGCACCATAGAGAAAGCTATTAATGCACAGGGTTCGAACAACGAACAACAAAAATTATAAACCGGGAAAGCAACAAGTAGTCTTACCATATGTAAAAGGCACAACAGACAGAATCGGAAGAATTCTGAGGAAACACAACATATATAAAATATACAAGCTACAAACAACTATAGGTAAACTACTTGGAAACCCAGAAGATAAAATCAAACTCGAAAACCACGGAGTATACAGCATTCCGTACCAGGACTATGAAAAGATGTACGTGGGGCAAACTAACAGGCGAATATCAGCAAGAGTGTAACAGCATAAACTCAGCATCAGAAACAAACAAACAACCTCAGCTTAATTCCTACATCATCAAGAAACCGGCTATAAAATAAATTTCGATGGGTGTAGGGAGATTGCCATTATAGAACATTATAATACCAGAATATTCCGAGAAGCCATAGAAATTGAAAAACAAGGTGATTTGAATAAAAGTGACGAATTATTAAATCTGCCACCAGTATGGAAGACAATAATACACAAATCTAAAATTGCAAGAACTCAAGCGCCGCAGTCACCAACACTATATATATATATATATATATATATATATATGTTGATTTTTAGTCCTTCACGCATGGAAAAATACAATGTGTTTTCATTCCGGGTGTACATCCGTTCACTACTGTCGTTCTGAAAAGAAGAGTTTTGCTGACGTTTAGCCAAAATCACATTTGGTATTTTCGAAGCTTTCTTTCTCGCGTCCGAATAGAGAGTGAAGTGTTGGTGACTGCGGCGCTTGAGTTCTTGCAATTTTAGATTTGTCTATTATTGTCTTCCATACTGGTGGTAGATTTAATAATTCGTCACTTTTATTCAAATCACCTTGTTTTTCAATTTCTATGGCTTCTCGGAATATTCTGGTCTTATAATGTTCTATAATGGCAATCTCCCTACACCCATCGAAATTTATTTTATAGCCGGTTTCTTGATGATGTAGGAATAAAGCTGAGGTTGTTTGTTTGTTTCTGATGCTGAGTTTATGCTGTTACCCTCTTGCTGATATTCGCCTGTTAGTTTGCCCCACGTACATCTTTTCATAGTCCTGGTACGGAATGCTGTATACTCCGTGGTTTTCGAGTTGGATTTTATCTTCTGGGTTTCCAAGTAGTTTACCTATAGTTGTTTGTAGCTTGTATATTTTATATATGTTGTGTTTCCTCAGAATTCTTCCGATTCTGTCTGTTGTGCCTTTTACATATGGTAAGACTACTTGTTGCTTTCCCGGTTTATAATTTTTGTTGTTCGTTGTTCGAACCCTGTGCATTAATAGCTTTCTCTATGGTGCGATTTGTGTAGCCATTTTTATTTAAAGCACTAGATATTACTTTAAGTTCGTTTTGTCTCGTCTGTGTTTCACAGCTTGAGTTTGTGCTGGGTGATGATGTGATCTTGCATTTAAATATCTGTCTGTATGGGTTGGTTTTCTGTACATGGTGTATTCGAAATGTCCGTTACGCAGTTTTGTGACCAGAACATATAAAAATGGTAGTTTGTTGTTTTCCTCTAACTCTAGAGTAAATTGTATTCTGTGCCTGACCATGTTGCCATATAATAAATATGTCATCCACATAACGAATCCATAATTTGGGCTTTAAACTTGCTTTCTTAAGAGCTTCTTTCTCGAAGTACATCATAAATAAATTCGCGACTACTGGTGATAGCGAGGACCCCATTGGAGCACCATCCATTTGTTTATACATTTGCCCGTTGAATGAAAAATAAGTTTTTTTAAGGCAATGCTCCGAGAGTTGTACTATATGTGCCTGGAAATCCTCGTTCATAGCAATCTTGTCCAATGCTTCGTCGATGGGAATACTGGGATATAAGGATTTGACATCTAGGCTTGCTATGATATCGCCTTTTTCAAGAACGATGTCTCGTATGATTCGAGTGAAATGCTCCGAGTTTTTCATAAATCAATCAGCTTTTTCTATAGCTGGTTGCATAATTTCAGAAAGATATTTCTCCAGTTTTTGTAGCGGTGAATTAACAGCACTAACAATAGGTCTGATGGGCGCCCTTGGTTTGTGTATTTTTGGTAAACAATAGAGTTTAGGACATATCAGGATTTTTTTGTTGAATTTCGGGGTTTATTGGTGAACTTTTTACTTTATTTTTAGTTGTTTTTTCTAAGTAGGTTGTCGGGTCCCTTGAAACTGGCTTCTAACATTGTCTTGTAGGATATCCTGCATTTTTTGTATGTAATCGTGGGTATTCATAACCACAGTTGCGTTTCCTTTATCTGCTGGAAGGATTGTGATGTCTTTATTTTTTCGAAGGTTGTTAGGGCCCTTTGTTCAGTGACATTTAAGTTTTGTTTTGGTGCTTTGCTTGATCTTAAAATTCTTGCCACCTCTTTTCGAATCTCCTCTGCTTTTCTTTCTTCACAGGAGTCAAGGACAGCTTCCTCTCCAGCTATTATTTTTCCTAAGGAAATCCCTATCCTTAGGAGATATCGCAAAACCTTTACTCAGTACGGATTTTTCACTTTCTGAGAGATTGTAGGATGATATATTAAGCACTAATTTCTCGACGTCTACTGATGATACTTGTGGCTGACTCGACTTTCTTAGAAAATTGTAATTTTTTTTTGTGGAGAACCTCGGAGTATACAGCATTCCGTGCCAGGACTGTGAAAAAACGTACGTTGGGCCAACTAACATGCGAGAGGCCATGTATACTTGTGGCTGACTCGACTTTCTTAGAAAATTGTCATATTTTTTTTTGTGGAGAACCTCGGAGTATACAGCATTCCGTGTCAGGACTGTGAAAAAACGTACGTTGGGCCAACTAACATGCGAGAGAAATTGAAAAACAAGTGAATTGAATAAAAGGAACGAATCATTAAAACTACCACCAGTATGGAAGACAATAATCGACAAATCTAAAATCGCAAAAACTCAAGCGCAATTAGCGCAACAACAACCGCGCCAGCGCAGATATAACCTTCGGCTCCGGGTATAAAGGGGAGCGTCGCAGTCACCAACACTTCAGTTTCTATACGAACGCGAGAAAGAAAGCTTCGAAAATGCCAAATGTGATTTTGGCGAAACGTCAGCAAAAACTGTTCTTTTCAGAACGACAGCAGTGAACGGAAGTATACCCGGAATGAAAACTAACCTAAAGTTTGACCCAAACTTGCCTAAATATTAGATAATATTTCTTTTTTCTCCTATGCACTGTTGTGATCAGTTTAATTTATATTTTTGGTTAAGTTTACCCAAAAATAATTTATGTAAAGAGTACTAACTAGGAATTAACTCAGACCAATCTAATTGCAGCTAAGCTATATCCTTAAATAATGAGGGATTCACTTCTGAGCCCCGTAACCTTACCTATTTCTTTAGCCTATTATTACAAAAAAAGTTAAAGGTAACGTGCCTTGCCAATCAAAGATATTTTTACAGAAAAAACCTGGTAATAAAATTGAGAGAGAAAAAATTGCGTGTAGTAAATTAATAACCATAATGGTAAACTAATAAGGAATGCATCCAACATTAAAAATGTCCGTCAAAGAGTCCCCATTTACATTTGAAATATCCTTTTTTTTAATTAAAACTGAAGCAAACGTATTTTTAAATAAGAAAAACTTTATATATAGAATCATTTTTATTTCGCTAAAATCGATAATAGATAATTTTCCATTTGTCACCTAAAACTGAACAGACGCTTGATCCCCTCGACCGACGCCGACGGTCACAACTTTATTTTGTATCCATACAATTTCTCAGCAATGCACAAAAATATATATTTCATTTGATGTTTATTTTAAAGTGTCCATTCGTCCACTATTCATAATATGCGTTCAACCTTAAAAAATATGAATTAAAGAGTCCCCCATTGACATTTGAAGTCTCCGTTTCCTGATTAAAACTGATTAAAAATGTTTTTAATATTTTTTTACACATCTTTTGTTGGGAGTTGTTATAGCTGTATTTTTTTGGTTCATTATTATTTTTTTTGTTATTTGATAATTTTAATATTATTATTGACTCTTCAAAAATCTGGTTATATTAATATTACATGAAGATTTGTATCAGTTTTTTAAAACATCCTGAAGGCGTAAGAAACTACCATATAATTGAGAGGCCCTATATTGGTCTATTTTGTTTTGTTTGAAAGGTAATGTAATTAGTTAAACCTGGATCAAACAGTTTTATAGAAAAATGTATGAACTAGAGAAAAATGATTAACGGCAATTTCATGAAACAATTCAATTTTAAATAAAAATTTGTTTCTCTAGCATTTCAAAATAAATAGTAATTTTTATTACAAAAAAAAATATTAGAAAATTGGCTATAAGCTTAATTTTTTTACGATAGTTTTAGACTTTTCAAAAGGAAAAAATAAGAATGACCTTCAACTTACCGAGGAATAGAAGTTTTAATTGGATTAGTTCCAGTTTTATCCATATCACCGCCACTAATTAAAAATAATGAAAGAATATTCATGGATTCAACAGACGCCGGAAAATTAGAAAAGATATGGAATTCAAAATTTAGCATCTTTCAAATATTGAGTTGAGAGCAATTTTTTGCAAGAGATCTGAGATGAGATTCTTATACAGAGCCAAACACAAAAATTATCTTTACTAAAGACAACTTTTTTCTAATTTCACTTAAAGTTTTAATCTAGTTAGTTTAGCTTATTTATATAGGATATTTTCCAACATTATATAGTGTTTCAAATTATTATTGTTTCAGATTACGGCAGTAGTCTATCCAAAGACCATTTGCACTCTAAATAAACAAAGCAATAAATGGAAAAAATAGAGCCCTAAATGTATCATAACTTTGTATTTTGTTTAGTATAGTTGTAACCCTTCCAGAGATTTCCGCGTGTCTCAAAGTCGAGATTACAGTACACGACGCACGATTTGTACATCAGTTTTGCACTAATACCTGGCAATTTTATGTGTTACAGGCAGTATCAAGCCAAACATTTTTGAACGCGTCCTAATATTAGACTATTTAATTCGGAATATAATTGGTCATTGCCCATACTGATATATATTTTTTAATTCATTTTTAAATGCACAATCATAGCTTCAATATAATGGATTATATTGTTTAAAATAGGAAAGTTCATATCAATAGCGACTAGATCAATAACTTCTGTAAAAAAGAAATTAATTAATTAGTATATCAGATACAACAAAAGAAAATTCTTAAATTTTCCTCTACTTCTCTTCATATATGGAGATAGGTTTCTTTATTTTGTATGACACAAATAGTTAATACAACCTAGAACTGATTATTCTTATGATACTAGAGTATCTGTTAGCTTGCCCGAGAGTTTTTTAACGTTTATTTCTAAGATTTTACATTATCATAATATTAATATTTTCAAAAATTAAACAAAAATATATTTTAATCAAAAAATTGTTTTCCCATTGGAGAATAAATATAATATCAAATATACTGTAAGGGCCAAGTTTATGTGAAAAAATAACTATTACGAAATCATGGTTCTCGGGATTAGACCGTGTCAAAATGGAATCATTTTTCACTTTAACACGGTTTAATCCCAAGAACCATGATTTCTCAATTGACCACAGGTGTGAAATATAATATGCTGATCCACGTGAAAAGTAGTGACGCCATATTGGTCAATTTTGCATCTTAAACGTTTCCATTTTATCTGGATATGTTTTTTATGTTTTTTTCTCTATTGTAGTTTGTGTAAGTATATTTAAAGTGAGAAATTATTATTTCAGTTTAACATAATACTTGTGTGGGGTTTTTATCTAAAATGTAATTTAGATTGTATTGATATCATTTTTATTTAATTTTTTAGGGATCATGGCATCTCAGAATATTTGATATATTTTTTATTTAGTTATTTTTCGAAAATCTTGTTCAGTATTGTGTTTTTTTATTTAGTTTTTATTTTTTGCAAGTAAGGTTTTGCTTAATTATATATCATTTTATTATCCTAAAAGTGTGATAAATTGTACGGTTCTGTTTTTCTTTTCCTAAAAGTTTGTATTTTTGTACCCGTTATATACTATTTAACTAAGTTTATTTTATTATACGCTATAACGTTATATATTACTTGTTTTGTTCTTACTTTATTTTATTGTATTTTCATGTTTCTGTTTGTGAGAGTAATTTTGTATTAGGTTTATTTACTCTTAAATGTACTTTTAACCTCTATCAGCAATCACTTTGTTTCAAAGACAATAAAGTCTATTTAGTTACGTAATAATAAAACGCATATTTCTTATTCAAAAAAATTAAATTTAATTTATTAAATTTAAATACACTAATAAAAATTAAAGCAGAAATATGAAAACTCACATTTTATGGCCTAGTGAATATTAAACATCGCTCTTAAATCCTTAGTTGCAGATATATTTGTTAAAGTAAGCTACAATAAAATTAATGTGCTACGACGTCTACAGAAGGGCCACTGTAACTTTTATTTTATCTCCCAAAATGTGTTCTCTTTCTGTTGGCGTTTTTGCTGAGTAGCTATTTCGAACTCAGTCTCAATTTAAAAGCATCAATAACTAATAAAACATTAAACTTGAAGTCTTGAAGGCAAAATTTTCCGATTGTTTGTGAAAGTTTGATGCTCATGACATGACTGACGGCTCGTGGTTTTGTTACAAAAATGTCGTTCGCGAAATTACCAAAAAGCAACAAACTTGAATATACAAGAGGGAAATTTTACCTTCAAAATTTTTTCTCGCCTGATATTCGACATAACTATTTCACGAGAACAAGGACTTACCATATATAATATCAAATAAAACAGTGAAATTAAAAGAAATAACTGTCAAAAGCGCGTCTTTTTATTTGTTTGTATTCTAATAAATAGGGTAATTATATTGGTAATCAAGGATATTTGACCTAGGTGACACTTGTCAAAATGACAAGATCAATTTTTTACTTTAACCCAAGAAATTTTTGTCATATATAATACCACCAAAAGATAATAAAATATAACAACTTTATTTTTTAATATCTATGAAAATAATTTTATTTATTATTTACAATTTTGAATAGGTGACACTTGTCAAAATGATAAGATCAATTTTTTACTTTATCCCAAAAAAATTTGGCGCTGAAAAACCTTCTTGTTGATTTTGTCTAGGTGGGAGTTTTGGCAGTAGAAAACAGGTCGTTGCTATGTCATTTTGTCATCGTAAAATAATAGAGTGGAATAGTAAGAAAAATTATGAAACTTCTTTAATAAATAATGTCATTGTCAAAAAATAACTCGGTAATAATTTTTCTAAAAAATGTTCAAGAAAGTAAATAGAAATATAAGCGATTTGGAAGATTCTGTGCAGCAGTGGTTACGGCTGTGTCAGAAAAGTCAATAAAACTGTACGATATAACCTTTCACAAATTTCAAAGTTGGCGCGACACGAAGCAATTAAAAAATGTGCCCGAAAAGTTAGTTTTGTCCTGTTGTCCCCATTGTTAGATGCCTATAAGTTGCGAAATGTATGGAGTACTTACTCAGACCTTCGAATCATGCTTTACCTGGATAGAAATATCGTAATATGTAATCGCATTTTTAAAAATCGGTAAATTTTCTTTACCCGGAACTTTCTTCGTTATGATTTTTCCATTTGTTAGGAATAGTGAAGTGAGACTCAATTTAGTTCAGTACATAGACACAGTATATATGTGTTACGTATACTGCCTTTTCATTTTTATTGGGCGCCATTTTGTTCCATCATATCGGATTCCTACCAATATTTTGCAAAATTTAAAACCAATTGAACAAGATTTTTTTGCGTTGATTTTTTAAAAAATGTATTTGGCAGCCATTTTGTTTCGCTATTATCAGTCTTTACCTATTCCGTTGGTCCGCTCATATTTCAGATATTAAGTTTCTAACTGGTTTTCGTTAACGATCCTCTTGTTGTTATGTTAAAGTGGTATATTATTTGGAGTGATGATCCATTTAAAAAAAACGAAAGCCTCTTTTTAAATTGTCGACGTTCGCAAGTTTATTTTTGCAGCCTCAGGGCACATATAAATTTACATTCTACATGAAATACATATTATCAGTTTTTACCTAGTCCGTTGGTCCGCAGATATTTCCTAACCTCGAAATAACAAGAAAATCGTTAACGAAAACCATTTAGGCTCTTAATATCTGGGAAATATCTGCGAATCAACGAAGTAGGTAAAGTCTGATAATATGGGTTTCATGCAGGATATAAAATCTATGAAATTGCCAAACGTCGACAATTTAAAAAAGTGTTTTGTTGCTTTACTGGATCCTAACCCAAATAATACACCACTCTAACATAGCAACAAGAGGATCGTTAACGAAAACGATAGAAACTTAATATCTGTGAAACATCTGCGGATCAACGGAGAAGGTAAAAACTGATAATATGGAGTTCATGCAGCATATAGAATCTATATGTGTCCTGAGGATGCAAAAATAAAATTGCGATAGGTCAAACATTTAAAAATAGACTTTTTTGTTTTTTTTTACTGGATCCTCACCCCAAATAATACACCACTGTAACATAACAACAAAAGGATTGTTAGCGAAAACCATTTAGAAACTTAATATCTAGGAAATATATACGGACCAACGGAGTAGATAAAGACTGATAATATGGGTTTCATGCAGGATATAGAATCTATATGTGTCCTGAGGATGGAACAATTAAATTGTGAAACGTCCACAATTTAAAAAAGACTTTTTTTTACTGGCTCTTAACCTCAAATAATACACCACTGTAGCTAAAATTTTTTAACATAGTTCTGCCATATTGGATTTTTACCAAAATGTTACAAAGTTATCTCTATATGACCCCTAATTTTTGGCCAAAATTTGAAGTCAACCGGGAAAGTATTCTTTAAGCTTATTTTTCTTTAATTCTTTAAGACAGACAGACAGACCGGCGGACGGACCGACGGAGTTGATAAAATATATTTTTTGGCATCTAAAGACGCTAAAAAATAAAGATGTGTAAAACCTGAGAGGGTGATTTTTTCACGATTACAAACATTTTATTTGGCCGCCATTTTATTCGATTATCTTGAATTGGCACCACTATTTTATTAGTTAATCCCTATACCATGATTAATTAGTTGTGGCACACAATTTGAAATCAAACCATTAAGCAGTTTTTCCGGCTGAATTTTTAAATATTTTATTAAGCCGCCACTTTGTTTCGCCATCCTGGATTCATAACAAAATGTTGTCAGTTTATTCCAACATAATACTTGATGTTTTTGCAAAATTTAAAATAAATTGGATGTAGTTTTTTAATAATAATTTTTTTAACATTTTACTCGGCCGTCATTTTGTTTCGCAATATTGTATTTTTACCAAAATGTTACCAGATAATCCCCATAGAACCTTTAATTTTTGGCCTGCCAAAATTTCAAATCAATCAAGTATCTAGTTTTTTCGCTAGGCCGCGAACAGCCAGACAGACAGACAGGCAGACAGATCGACGGAATTGAGAAAACATGTTTTTCGTCATTTAGGAACCCTAAAACGTGAAAATGTAAACAAAATGTCAGAGAGTGATTTTTTCACGATTACAATACCTCCCTTTTACGATGGAAGTAAAAAGTAAATCAACGGAATATAAACATAAAAAATACTCAAGTAAAATTCTTTAGTAGATCTGTTCGTATTTGCGGTGGAACTGTCGTGAAATCGTATTATTTGAACATGTAAACACCCAACGAACATTGCTCCGGCTAATTACAGATAAATATAATATTCCTTCAGTCCCAATTTAAAAAACGAATTCAAAATATCTTTTAATAGCATTAATAAAACAGTAAGAAAACATAATCTTCAGTTGTACACGGAAAGTAAACCAATTTTTGGTGACAGTATTCTATCCTTTCGGCTTCCATGTTTAACAATATAAAATTTTAAGGTGTATTGATTTATGAAATTTATTTAAACAAAGTAGATTACTTTCCCCAACAATACCTTCCCGTCGCTACTTATTTAACAGTTGTCAAAATTTGTTTAAAAAATAAAAAATGCTAAATAGCATTATTTTGACAGAGACCCTACTTCTGACTTTGTTCCGATAAAATATGTCTAAATTCACGCCCAGCGACTTTCTTCGTGTAGAGTCCCTCGGACACCTAATCTTCTACGAAGCGGGTGTCCAATTTCCAGATATTTATAATTAATATCACCATCCATTTCGTTTCTTTTTTAATCCTGTTACGAAATTATAGACGTTTGCATGTCTCTAAAAAAATACTTCATGTCGAGTTCTACAGGGAGCAATGTTGTGACCACATGGTGCAGCTTAAATCGTGTAGAAGTAAACGTTGATAATACGAAATATATAACTTTAGCATAAGATCTAATCAAGAGCTTAATAATGAAAATTCGAAAATAAATACTCATGATGTTTATCATATAAAAACGTTATGCTTCAATGTCGATAGCAACCTGAATTGGAAGCTTTATTATAAAAATATTTGTACAAAACTGCCGAGAGCGTGTTTTGCTTTGAGTACTTTAACATAAAGAACTATTTACTTTGCAAGCATTGAATCCCAGTCGCGCTATGGAATACTACACTGAGGTATTTCCACAGATTGACGTTCGGTTTTTGGAGTACAAAAGTATGAAATTAGGATTTTAGCAAATGCCAAATACCGCGAATCATGTATAATATATTTTAAAATCTAGAAATATTAACTATTTTTTTTAAATGAAGATTTATTTCAGTTTCTCAAAATACCCCCCAATAAGAAAATATTATAATTTTGCAAAACACAAGTCTCCTTTGTTCAAAATCAAAATCCACTCTTTCTATGTGGAATGATCTAAAATAAAATTTGTTTGAGATTAAGAGTATTACCAAGTAATAGATTAAAACACGAACTAAAAAAATTTTTTTTTGAAAGAACAACTTACATCAATTTTTAATAGATAATTTTCAGTAAAACTCATTACTTAGGAACCTTTTATTTTTTTTTTGTTTTACTTAATGATACATTAAATTTTTTTTCAATAATTTAACTTAGGTATAGTCCGTGATAACAATGTTTTAATATTTATACATAAATATATACACACTTTTTATTTCGTATTGTTCATACAGGGTGTCCGGAAAATACGTGCACAACGTTTAATGACAGATTGCTGACGTCAAAATAAGTCGATTTAAGCTAACTCGGCTATATACAAAATTGCTCTGTTTAGCCTGCAGGGGGCGTCAACATTTTTTGGAAACATGTTAATGGTTTTAACGATTTTTGGTTTATGGTCTAATACTGTAAAATATCGTTTCATAGTGATATAGTGGCCGGTTATAATAAAGTGGTAGATACGCTCAGATTTCTTACGTCATAAATTTTATGACAAATAAGTTATTTTTATACGGTAGATTGATCATTATTTAAACCTTTTCCTTTCTCGAAAATTTTTCGTAGGATAGTATTTAGTAATTTTTTTTTTGAATTACATGCATAACCTAAATACTGTAATGGACAAATGTGGTGTAAACAATTTATTTTAAAAAATGTAAAAAGAAACTAAGTAAGAACAAAACATTAAATAAGCAGATTTACAAAATGGTCTCCATTTCCATTTTTACAAAACAAAAACGGCTTACATACACTTTGTAATGCTATTTAAAAAATGAAATTTAAACTTTATCTAATGTCTGAGGATTATTGAAAATGGCGTCAGCATTTAAAATTCGTGCCAATAAATCTTCACGGGTATGTTCAGGACTCTTAGAGATTTCTGTTTTAAAAACACTCCACAAAATTAATCGCACATATTTATCTCCGGGGAACGCGCATTATTGCCTCTTCCAATCCACCTGTTGGGATATTGGTTGTGCAGATATTGCCAACCAGCAGCGGAGATATGAGGTGGGGCACCGTCGTGCATATACCATATATCTTGTTCTAGAAGAACTGACATCTTTTTCCATCTAATCAATCTGGAATCTCCATAGGGCCGATAAGATAGCGGGCAATAATACATGCTAAACTCTTGCTGCAGATGGGCAACTTTAATGGCATGTGGATTTGCATCCGCATAAACATGTTCGTTGTGCAAGTTAGTGATTCCAAATCTTGTAAAGCAGGACTCGTCGGTAAACAAACATTTTCTGCTAAAGTGTGGATCACGAATTCTTTGGTTTTGAATAAATTGGCAAAATGTGAGAACATGTGAGGATCAATCGGTAAAAGTTTTTTTGCTTTTTTGACATATTGTGTACACTAGTTTTAGGAATTCCCATCCCACGTTCTACGCGACAGACACTGACACTCTTTTTCAATTATTTCCCGCCTTGAACATTTTTCTCAAAATGCCCGTTTCCCGAAGATGGCGTTCACTATTCCCAAATGTTTGATGATTTGGCACTCGACGGTTTGGATGTCTCTCCATGCATACCCCAACACTTTGACGGTTGCTTCCCTGGCAAAACCCGTACATCCAGAGCGTATCAACTTTCTCGGAGTTAGTATTGTTTCGCATGTTAAGTGCTAAATAGAGTTTCGAAATTAAAAATGATAGTTCAATGTCCAACAGACACAATTTACTAACGTATGACCAAAAACTGGTTCAATAATTAATTAATAATAAAAATATTATTAGTGTATGCAAGTAACTAAAAATCAATTTATTTTGGAAAAACCGCCCGTCCTATGAAAAATTTGCACAAAAGCGAAGAAAGTTTCAGAAAATATCAGTCTACCCGACAAATTATAACAAATTATTGACTTGTCATGAAGTTGTTGATGTAAAAATTCAGAACGTGTCTTCAGATCGGTCATAACAACACTTCTAGTTTAATATATTTTATAGCATTAGACTATACACATAATCAATCAGCACGATTTCAAGAAATTTAAGAAAATGCCATTTTTTAAAACATGTTTGACGCCCTCTGCAAGCTATACGAAGCAATTTTGTATATAGGTAAGTTAGTTTAAATGGGCCTATTTTGACGTCAGCAATCTGTTATTAAACGTTTTACTAATTTTTATCGTCTGCTTTTCTAACAAATCATTCCATATCCATATCTTCCTTTGCAAATAATTTTTGGTGAAATCCCGTTGATTATCTTTTTAAAAATCGATTACATCCTTATATCGTACTACTAATATTGATATTTTTATTCAGAGCATGGTTTGAAGCATTGAGAACGTTGACGGCTTATAGGCATTTGACAATTGGGAGAAACAGGCCAAAACTACCTTTTTGGATACGTTTTTTACTTTTTTATGGTTGCGGCAACTAAACTTGTGAGAGATGGTCTGGTACAGTTTTATTGACTTCTCTGACCCAATTGTCACCATTGCAGCACTCGTTCTATTTTCGATATCGGAATCTTCAAAATCACTCGTTTTTTAATTATTCGATAGTCATATTTTGATCGCGAATCCGCTATTTTTCGGCAACGTTTCGTTAAAAAGATATTCGCCATCAAAATTTACAATTTTATAATATGTTTAATTAAGTTAGCCGATACTCGATGGATATCAAATTCCACTATTTTTATTGTTTTTAAAAAATATATATATAAATACATCATCGTAAGAGAAACTTAAACTATTAATTCCATCAGAAGAAGATACTGTGTGTCGAAACAATTGTCATGGTTTAATGTAATATAGTGAAAATTAAAGTTTTAGACGTTTTATTCAATTTTATAATACATTTTTTGATCTGTTACGTGGTTCTGTCGCGTTAGCTGAGCACCAGGTTTGTCAATAAAACTTTTATTAAAGCTACATTTGTCAATAAAAACATCAGTGAAGCCATAATAAATAATAAAAGGTGACTGGCCAGGAATCAGAGGTATCCGCGTGCCTTTAGAGTCGAGTGTTCGGTACCAGGTTGGCAGACGGATATTTTTGATCATTCCTTGCCAATCAGTTTTTAATATTTATAATTATGCTTTTGTTGACAAACATAATTTTAATGATAATTTTATTGACAAACCTGGTGCTAACCTAACGGCCGATATACATAGAGGGCGCGATGGGAAAGTGAAGAGTTGAAGTCGAAGAGTAAAGAGCTCCCACCACCAAGGCGAAGACCTACAGGTGTCTGTGAGCATTTTCTAAGCGAAGTCCTCGAAAGCATATGAAGAAGTGAAGACAGTGGTCGGCCGTATATTATTTTTATTATCGATGCCATTTGTCGTGATAAGGAGGGTGGTGGTTTACTTTAATATATTTCATTTGCGAAAGTTTGCGTTCCCCTGGGTGTCGACTTTCATCGCATCAGGAGTAAGTGGTATTGGAGAAAGAGAGACTGATAGGCGGAAAGCTTCCTCGAAAGTGACGGCTATCAGTGCAAAAAGGTTAAGAAAGTGTTTAGGTAGGGCCGCTACCCAGTGAAAATAGCCGCCTAAGTAGTACGTGACAAAGGTACACCAGAAGAGTCCCGCATTATTCCCGAGGGGGCAGATCTCAGGAAAGGGATGGTAGGGGACAAGAAAGAGTAAAGGCGAAAGTGCTGCAGAAAGCAGTAGACGTGGAAACGGGCCGAAAGTCGAAAGAATTAATGTAAACGCCATAGGCTGTGACGACAGAAAGCAGTTAAGACGGTTCCCGAAAAAATAATATCCTCGGTCACCCACGAGACGAAGTCGGCCCACTTAGAGGATAGAGGGCTGATGCAGGAAAACACAACAACCGATGAGGCGGTTGGCAGCTCCCAATTAATGGGTTGCGCCCTTAGAGTAAGAATTAAACTAGAGATCACAACTCATTCATAAATCACGGTAGGGGTATGCACCAACATGGTTCCCATATTTTTCACATTCTGTCGACCAATGTTTACAAGAAAAACAAAACAAGAAGTGGGGATGGCCCATGCCCAAGCCGTGGCCATTTGTTGACGAATGCCAGTGACGGCGTGAGTTTTCACTTCCCGCATAAGGAAATATCATTAATCGTAAAAAAATTATCGCTCCGGGTTTTTACAGATCCTCATGTTTTTCCATTACTGTCGGTCGGTCGATCTATTCCGGTATAGCTAAAAAATCCACTTACTCGATTAACTTTAATTTTATTTAATTTTCCACAAAAATTACGTCTGATATACAAAAAACTGGTAAAATATTGGTATGAATTCAATATGGCGAAACAAAATGACGACCTGTTAAAATATTTGATGTACGAAAATGAAGAAATGGACCACGCTTTATTATCGTTGATAAAAAGAAGGATTCTTACCAAATCCTTAATGAGGCAAATAGGTATTTTTACAAACTTCAAAGAAATAATCGTTCTCTACTTCACTATCTAAAATCAAACCATTAAGTTAAGTAAGTAAGAAATTAGTTATTTATATATTATTAAACTTTAGTTTTTAGTTATGTTTGCCTTATGTCACAATCATTTTGTAATCGTGACATTTAGAAAAATCATTTGTGCAGTTGTTGAAAATGTCATCTTAAACCTGTAACTGTTAAATTAGACCTTGTCCAAAGTTAAACCTTTTTAGTGAACGGGTGTTAGAGTTTTAAACTAAAATCAATGCTTTTAATGCGCTTTTATTGGCTTCCTATTCGTCTGATTGTATGTTTGTATGTCTGGTTCAAATCATGTAATAGATTTTTCAGCACTTCCATTAGCAATTATTTTCAGATTTGGCATGCCTACAATCTGGGATATAAAAAATCCAAGTTTTTTTAGTCATCGTCTAGAAATTCAAAATGGCAGCGCCAATACGGCCGACGAATTTTGTTACTTGTGTAGCCAAAACTGAAAATCAGTGCCTAGGAAAATTTAAAAATTCGAAATGGCGGTGTCAAAATGACCATGTCAACAGGTCGGACGGATGATTTTAACATTTGTGGGGATTATTTAAGAGTGCGCAACAAAAATCAAAATGTGGCCCCAATATAGCGAACGAATTTTGTCATTTGTACAGATTCGGATGAAATATCAGTATCTAGAAGTATTTAAGAATAAAAGTTATGAAGTTTTAGTCAATATTTGAGAATTAAAAATGGCGGCACCACCATAGCAGATTCGGCATTTAGGGGTATCTAAGACTGCACATCATGAATTTTTGTCAACATTTTAAAAATTTAAGATTGTAATGCTAACATGGCGGCGGAATTGTAACATTTGTGTAGATTTGGCTGAAAGAAAGTAGGAATCTGGGGTATTTGAAAATACATATCATACATTTTTAGTAAATTTTTAAAAAAATGAGAGTAGGAATGCTTAGAATGCGAGCGAATTTTAATATTTATACAGATTTGATTAAAATCAGACATTAAGTGAGCAATTCATACATTTTTAGTAACAAATATTTAAAATGGGGATGTCATCAATCAATCCGATAAGATCAGATATTTTTAAACATTTAATTAAGACCACCGTTTTGTTCCCCCATTTTGAATTTTTCTCGACATTTTTACCATCCCTATATAATATTTGATTTTTGAGCAAAATTTGAACATAATCGATGTAGTAGTTTTCTGCATTGACACACAATATTTTATTAGGCCGCCATTTTGGATTTGTAGTGAAACTTATCAGTTGACGGTCATGTCAAACCTAATTTTTCTGCAAAATTTGGATAAAATGAATAAGCAGTTTTTTAGTAATATTTTTTTAACATTTCAATAAACCGCCATTTTGTTCAGCCATATTGGATTTTTACCAAAATGTTACCACGTCATCATCATATGACCTTTAATTTTTAACCAAAACTTTAAGTAAATAGGACAAGCAGTTCTTGAGCTTTTTCGCGGACAGACATACAGACTAACCGACGGAACATGTTTTGTAACTAGAATACTTAGCGAACGCTATTAGATACGAATAGAATAGCCAATTGTCATATTGTTTTTCCACGTTAATAGCTAAAATTTAAAAAATAAAAGATTTTTTTTTAATTTTCAATATCCTAAATCTTAAATTCTAACCAGGTTACAATATGTTTATGAACACATTTTTACTTTTAATACCCAAAGAATCACCATTTAAAATCCTTTACCTGACAACACTTATATAAAAAATTGGCGCGACTCAAGTGAAAATCAAAAAAAGGCGCGAAATCATCCGAAACTATTATTTTCCCAGATTTCATCCAAAATGTAGTGATTTTCGAAATCGCAGTATGTTTTTTTGAGCGTGAGACGCCCTTCGACTATTTTAATATAGTATAGGTATATTCTATAATTATTTTAATTCTTTGATGGGAAAAACTATTGTAATCGGCAAAAAAATCACTTCAGAGTCTTGATTCCCGACGAAATAAACGTTCTATTATACTGAACCGGATTGGTCAATACATCATGTGACCCAAAATAAGTGAATAAAGTATCTTCTATTAGACATGTGTCCTGGAAAAGGAAATCTTGCTGTTTACTTAGTGATTAAAAGAAAATTCCAAACTTAAACGGCCATTTTTTTACAAACTCACGTTGCCGCACCATAGTTATGTCAACTAAAGCTCCTAGTTTCGCAATGTCCAAGATAAAATAAATTAAACTTAATTATTAAATATTTAAAAAATTAATGTTCTTCACCGCACCTTTAGAACGCTGCTTCTTGAAGTATCAATCATATCAACAAATACACAATAATACATTAAAACACATGCAGTAGTGACGCTAAGAAAAGCTTGGTATCTAATAAAATATTTTTTAGCAAATTAATTTCTTTAATGTTAAATTTTATTGTAGTTCCACTACCCGCTATTGGTTTTTAAGTCACGCCGGTCACGTGACCCTGTAACAATGTTTACTGTAGACTATTATACTCTTTTACCATAAAGATCCCTTGTCAATGAAAGTGGGATGGTCTAATACCACAGTGGGATATTCTAATATGTGGAGTTGTCGATCGGGTTTGCCATAGCTAACTAAAACTCTTGTTACTGGTGAAATCTGATCTGAGACTTTGGGTATTTTAGTTTGTATTTTACTATTTTGCAATAAAAGTAATTTCTTTATACTGCTTAGAAACTAATACTGGAAAAACATTACTATTCTTTGTATGAAAATTTCATTGCATCATGTTTAAACATATTCACCGTAATACAAATTGGTATAAACATTGGTATTCCTAGCTAGGCTTGGCATCGTCGTACGATCGACCTTATACTGTAAGGTAATCTTGGCAGTGGCTAAATATGTAAATAATGAACTCTATTTTTATTCTTCCTCTAAGGTTGCGCCCCGTAGTAATTCAGAATTTGCATTAAATCAACAAAATTACATCGTAGGAGAAAGGCCACCTTTCGACGATGATAGCCATCCTCCTAATGGAGCACAAACATATCGAGAAGAATCCAGGTATAAGAAAAATACCAGGCAGAGACGCCAAGTAGGTGGCGGCGGTGGTGCGACCGCAATTCGCGCAGATGGCGCACCAAGAAGACAACGGAACTTCTCGAAGTCTAGGCATCAGATTAGATGAAGACACTGACCCTGAGGATGGTCATTTACCGAGTACTAACAAAAACGTGAGAAAATGCTTTCCTAATTATTTAGTTAGTAAATATGTATATAAATCGAAAAGTTGTAAGTAGAGCTGCTTTGCATGCCAATGATGTCCGCGGCATGGTCAAGGGCTTTACAGAGCTCCTAGGGGCTAAGGGTCGCACGAAGAGTCATGCTAAGGCACGAAATGAGCTAAAAACCGATCCGGAGCGCAAAGGGAAGACCATCCCGATTCCCGAAAGAGACAACAGATCCACATATATAAAAAAATGTTTTATAAGATTGTAGGCTTTGAATGCAAATATTTCGAAAACGAAACGACGCGCGACGCCGAGAAAATGCGACTTCAAATTCATGATCAGCGCCTCAAGATCTATAAGTGTTGTTAAAATACGCCAAATTACGCTATATTAGACATTTTCCAAACTTTTATACAACTCGTTACGAAACGATGTCATTTAGGCATAATGACTAGTTGTCCAACTCGGCTTCGCCTCGTATAATGTTCACGTCGCGGTTCTAAAAGACACTAATTTCGTATCTTATTGTATGCATAGCTATTATATAGTTTTTGTTATGTTGGATTTTGAGGAACGTTCTAAAATTTAAACGTATGTCATACCTTAGTCAGTGCTGATAACTGAAAATTTCATATTAATAATTCTATTTTCGCATGAAACAAACAGTAAAAGACAATTTTGATATGAAATTTTAGGCCTATTTAAGCTGCAGTACTCGTACTCTCCAATATCATAAAGGGGCGACTGTGTTATAAAAACAAACTTCCAAAGCTTAATTTCTCCAATAATATGAATGAAGAAATAAATTTCGAATTTAATTCATGCTCACACTTTTTGATTACTACTTTCCTCCTAGCAGAAAATTGTTGTAATCGTAAAAAATCACCTTCTGAGTGATTTTTTATAAGCTTTCACATTTCAGGGTCCCTAGATACCAAAAAACATGTTTTCTCAGTTCCGTCGTTCTGTCTATCTGCCTGTTCGCAGTTTAGCAAAAAGTAAAGGTCATATGGAGATGATATAATAACGTTTTGGTAAAAATATCTAGCTGAAATTGTAGCCTAATAAAATGTTAAAAAATATTACTAAAATACTACTAATTCAAAATTTGCACAAGAATCAAGTGTGACATACGAATACAAATTAAATTTTAGTGAAAAGCCATTATTGCGAAACAAAATGGCGGCCTAATTAAATGTTAAATCAAACAATATCAAAAAATTACTTCCATTACTAACCCAATTAAATTGAAATTTTACACAAAAATCAAGTGTGCAACAGGGAAGATCGGCTAAAATTTTGTCTATTCCATATGACAAAATAAGATAGCAGCCTAATTAAAGGATAGTATTTTAATCGTAAAAAATTACCTTCCGAGATTTTTTCCCTTTACGCTTCAGAATCCTTAGATGTCGAAAATATTAAATTATTTCGAAAAAATGGCTAATCCAATTTACCTCAAATTTTCCGTAAGAATGAAGGTTGATGTAGTAATAAACTGGTAAAGTTTTGGTGAGGAGCCATTATGAACAAATAAAATGGAGGCTTAACTAAGTGTTAAAAAATCATTATCAAAGGTCTACTTATCCAATTAAGTTGAAATTTCGCATGGAGTGTGAAACAGGGATGAAACTCATAAAATGTTGTCTATCCTATATCACAAAATAAAATGGCAGCTTAATTAAATGTTTAAAAAGTTGGGAAAGTCCGTTTCCTAGAATAAAAACTTCGTTTTATTGAAGGAAATTAATATATGTCATAATTGATTTTTATGTAGAATATGTAAATAAAGTAAAAAATAAAACAAATTTTAAAACAAAAAAAACTTAAGAAAAGGTATATTGGAGCATCGAAGCTGTGATTTTATTTAAGTAAATGAATGAATGTTTGTATGTACGTATGTATGTATCTATGTATGTATATAGGTATGTATGTACATATGTATGTATGTATGTATGAATCTATATATGTATTTATGTATGTTTTTATTTATGTATGTGTTTATGTGTGCATGTATGTTAGATCTGGACAAAAAAGTTGTATATATATATATATAAACTGCATGGTTGTTAGATATATAAACGAAACAGATGTACTATCGTGAACTTTTATTTGAGCATGCGTAATACAACAGTTCAAGGAGCGACCACCTTCGGGTTGACAAACGCAATATAAAAATGTAGCAAAAGCCGTAGAAAATATGTGCAAAATAACTTTAAAATATTGGTAAATTAGCCGTTGCCCGGAACATCCTTCGTAAATAATTTATTTGATAATTTAACAATGCTCATTGGATATTTTTTACATCCCACAAACAATAACTTGTTCTACGAATTTGTATTATATCTGCTGTGTATGTATATACATACATATTAGGTGCTAAACAAGGCAAAAAATTCTACATTTTTTTTTGTTCCTTTTGATGAAATAAACAAACTTATTATTTTTCTTATACCAACAACTTATTCGATAAGTTTCATTTAGTTACTGCCTTACTACAAGAGAATGAAGCGTCATGATGCACAAAACAAAATACATCCTCAATATTAGCTGGTTTATCATTTGTTAGACATATTTAATCGTTAAACTCAATAAGTAGACGGTGTACGATATGTTGTCCCAAATTATAATCTCAAAACAATTCTGATGAACAATGATGAAAAACTCATGTTAAATTCCCCTCGCCGCCTAAACGTGTCTTCATTCTTAAACAATACTATTACAATATAAGGAGTCATTTTCTTGTTGTCGAGGAAATTAAGTAAATGCAGATTTTTAGGAATGCATTCTAGTATCAGGTGCAGAATTGTTGAAGAGGACAAAAGTAAAATATATATTTTTTTTCTTTGGAGAACTCTACTTACAGCGTGCTCAGATACACATGAGGCTGCAGAATTACACCTTGCGCTAATTTAAGGATTTTCTGCAACACGAAATAAAACTATTGCTTTTTTTATCGTCCCTTACAGTTCGATGACTCGCCTTCGTCAGAAGGAATCTTATTTTTCCAACCGGTTAAACAATCTGTAGAGAAAGTGTGTACGATTTGGATTTAATTCAAGCTCAAAATCGACTCATTATATTGCTGCATTTGTACGTCAAATAATAAAAAATAATTAATCCGTTTCTCAACTTTTTATATTATTTTTTTTATTTGTAGAATGAATTGAGATGCCATATGAAGGCGCCCAAACATAATTTTTTTTAATATGCCGGTTTTTCAATATTTCAAGAAATATTTTCGCGCCGTAGAATCCAACAACATAGTGCGTATGACGTTAGAAGTTGTTCGTGTTTTCCTCAATTCTATTTTATTAGAAAAATAACACAAATTTTCAAATTTTTGTTTTAATTTTCGGATTATTTCTATAGTATATTTTGAGTAAAATTGTTTCATATAATCAGGCCAGTAGTGGCTTTGTGAAAGCAACTTCCAATAGTTTACCCAAAGCTCACATGTTTATGGTGCATAATTTTTTTATGGCAAGACGATCGCTGTAATGTTTCAGAAGCCCGAGACATTCCTCGTACTTCTGCAAGCCTTACATCAAACATAAATCGCAATAAAAATTACATAAAATGTTTATCACATACAAAATAATAAGGTAAATTAAAATAGTAACAAATGTATTTGAGAAGAAAATAGGTTTTTCATGATTCAAAAAGTTTTTTCTGTTTATAACACACACTCCTTAAAAAATAAACATACGTGGAATAACCATATATAACCATAAAAGAACCAAATTTTTGAAATATGTAATATATATCAAAAAGGTTCTCATTGTTAGGTGCAATAAGGAGAGGTGCATTTGCTAATATATTTTTTAAATGTGCGCAAAAAAATAATAGATGTTGAACTAGTGTCCATTAGAAATAAAACCCTGTATACCATCATAACCGGCATTCGAGATTTTTTACTAACAAGCCTTCACTTATAAGGTGAAATATTATTTATATAATAGTTTTGTGAAACCTTACTTAAGATATTTAATGTCATGTTGAGGAAGCCCTACCTTAAAGTATAATTTACAAAAGCTGCAAACGTTTTAAACAAAACCATAAAACAAATTTTTAGTTTCGCTCTTTGTATCCCTGCTTGCCAAATAATTTATAAAACAAAAATACTTCAAATAAGAAAATTAAACAATTTAGAACAAATAAAACTAATTTATGGCATATATACAAATATAAAAGCTCTGGGGCTCAGAAAATTATTCTTCTGCAAACAAGTGTTGCTGTTTAGAAATTCTCTTTCAATTGCTTCAAACCCCGAGTTCCTTTTATCGCCTTCCCTAGCAACGAAGACAACATTTTTTTCTGAAGAGTTTTCCGATGTATTTTTGAAATATTCTACAAAACAACTCTTGGTTGCTCAGAGTTGGTTTTTGTGCAATAACTCGTTTTCTCCTTGTTATACAATAAGCAAGGTGGTTTATAAAAACAATCTTATACAATTCTCTACAAAAAGCTTCTATATATTTCCTAAAGACACGCATTAGTCAGATCAAAGTAAAAATTGTATAAATCTTTTTTGTAGATAACTGAATATGCCTTTAGTTTATATGCCACCATTTTCATTGGAAGTGGTAATATTTAATGTTTTTTTTTCGTGGCACACAAATCCAACTATTAAACAAAAAATATACTGTTTAATATTTCTATTTAAAACTACCTACCGCCCTTAAGAGGAACTATTTTAGAATGTGTATTCACAATTCACTTAACATGCTTAAAAGTTAGTTTTAATACATTTGTTTAAACCAGAAGTTTGAGATGAAATAAGAAAAACCTATAAATACAGTTACGTTTCGGCGATATATAATTTTAAACCTAAGGTAAAAATTTTCTATGAGCTTCAAGTAGTCAGCACCTTAGCTTATAAAAGAACAACATTTCTAATGTCAATCAGTTTTGTAGAGTGCTTCTGTATATGTCAAAATAAGAAAAATAACTTTTATGCTGATTGCCTTCTAGAGCGAAATAACAAGACCTCTGTTGTGCTTATTAGGAAGAAAAATATTACGTTACGTAACCATAAAAGTAGAAAACAAACTTATTTTTCCCGTAGTGAACTATAAACTTGCATTCCAACAGAGAAAAGAGAAGAATAATAATTGACTACTCTATTCAGCGTACTTATTTTGCGTCAAATGTAAAACAACGACAAGATCTGCTTACGAGAGTTTCTACACGCAGTTTTAGTATATTTTCAAAATAATAAAATATTTTCTTAAATATTATCTGCACACCTATGAGAAAAATTTCAACGTGTTAAGAAATGAAATGTAGGCTCTTTCTTACGTCAGCAAAAATAAGTTTCACTTTCTCTCTGTTTCATCTCCTTTCTTCTTTCTTTCCCTAAATTACTTCAAAATAGGTATATTTGTTTTCATTATACAATTATCTTCAAATTTTATTAAAAGGGGGTTGGGCCATTTTTTGTTTCCAAGAGACAGGGTGTTGAAAGTTGTGATTTAAAAAAAAATTCTAACTATTTCTGAACGACTAAATCTATATATTCTTAAACTATATAATAATGTGATGGTATTATAGTGTTTTTCCTGTCATTATAGCGCCACTGGCATGCGCACGCGTATTTTAAATAGACAATAAAATATCCTACTATTTAAAACAAATTTATAATGTTTTGGATAACCTGACTTTTGCTAGTTCTAAGAGTTATCTTACAGTTATTTCGTAAAATAAACCGTTTTCGAAAAAAAGGAAATCAAAAACTGAGAACAATAAACTTTTAATATAACTTTTTTAACTCAAAATGTAATAATAAAATTTCAAAATACTTAAATTAAATGTTGTGTATGTCCATAAGGTGCTAATATACATGCTTTCATTCTTCAAATCATTGATTTTCTAACATTTCAGAGAATGCCTGGCGTGTGCCTAATAATTTCCAACGATTAAATAATTCGGCTACCTAAATCGTGTCCGTTCGCAATTGGTCTTGTATACACTAATGATTTTGAATAACCCCAAAAAACAGTTCAAGGGATTCATATCCTGCGAACGCAGAGGCTATACTTGCGCTGATAAATCTTCATTTCCTCTTCTCGAATTACGGCCTATAATCTGATGAAGAAACATTTGTATTTAAGTAGTGCTTTACCCATATACGTAGGAAATAATAATAAATACTGCTATCATCCTATTTCCCTTCATGTTAAAAATGTGTCCAAAATAACGACCTATCGACGAAGCATGGTTGGAACTGCGCATGCGCATGTTCGCAATAGTTCGCATACGTCACGTCAATTACGTTTGTTTACTTGTCAAAATGCCAAATTTAAAATTTTGTACTGCATATAAAATTCGGGATCAAAGTTTTTTTGAGGTTTAGAGGTTTCAGTTTAAACGAATCACCGTTTTTTTATCTAATTGCATATGATCTAATGATCGAGTACGTCCTAAACCGTGGCTGTGTGCTTTTTTTCAACGCCGTCATTCGCCTTAATAGTATTTGGAGCACTAATGGAGATGTAGTCGAATTTCCTTAAATGCTTAAAAGTTTTTTACAGCGGGTTTAAGAAGAAGGTTTGAGCCCTATTTTACCAATGTTTTGAGATGATTTTCTTTCGAATATGACAATATTAATAAACTAAAAATGCTGCTACTGATTTGATTGACTTAGGTACAGGTAAGGAAAAACACCAAGAGAAGAATGAATATTCTTTGAAAAGTTCCAAGTTAGAGGAATATTTTCATGAATTTTTTTGTTGCAGGTTATATACTGATTTGTATAAAAGTGACGGGAACATCCGCTTCAGATTTGACATGTGTGTAAGTAGTAATTATTGTAATAAAATGTTATACTCTTTGATACAGCATTAAATAACTAGAAGAAATGAATGTACCATATACATATTAACTAAGCCCTATTTAATTTCCTACATAATATAGAGTATACAAACCTACAAACATGAACTAGATCAATGTTCGAAGGTACAAACACTTCTAGGAAAACTCTTCATGACTATCGGAGTAACTAAAACCATTGGAAGATCTTAATGCTAATATGTGCTTCTCATGTTATACAGGGTGAGGCTATCAAAAACTTATCACCCACAATATTTTTGTATAACCAAAAAAAAAGTGTTCAAACCTGTCAATTATAGTTTTCAGAATAGATCTGTTTGCTATATTCATCCCCCTAACTGCATATACATATCAATCTCCACTTGATTTCCCACATATATACCTAACTGTTGCTAACAAAATAGTCTATGAATCTGAACAAAAGCCAGGTTGAAAGTTTCGGTGGCTCATCCTGTAGACTTCAGGCTCTTAAAGTTACTTGGAAAGAAGGTTCAATGGTGGTCTTACAATGGAATATCAAGAGGCCCTATTTTAGTTCTTGTTCTAGAACCTACTGAAGACACAGCTGTTATATTTTTAAAATTGCATCACAATCATTTTAAATGAATAAATAAGGTGTCTCTACCTAAGGCACTGCAATGCTTTGCCCTAACAGACTATGCTATGTGAAATACTTGTGGTTTAAGTTTTATTTATTGTTATTGTTTGAAAAGTTTCTGTTTAATTTAGACCGACCTGCCTATTTATGTGACCCATCTGCATTTGCTGACCTTTCTTGATCATCCTAACCTATTCAGACTTGACTCAAATGGCATAAAAAATTTCAGCCGTTGCTAAAATATTGCCTAAAATTTTTGAATTTCCCAGCATGGCCATCTAAATGGTACACAAATTGGATGGAGTGTACTAAAAACATTAAATAAACTTAAACTTAATAGGTGATAAAAAACTAAATGATTGGCCAAATAATTGAGACATTGTTTATTAAATGTAATATTTTTATTTAAATCATTATTGAGTCTTTCACTTATTCTTCTAGTTTAGATATTGAAATACTGACCTGCACAATGGAGTGTAAGGAATCTGTGTGCATATTTTAGATATTGTCACAGTTTTTATGTGTAGGTACTTAAATATTGCATTAAGTCACATTAGAACATTCTCTTAAAATTAACTTGTCACAAGCATCGGACAATGCAGCATTGCCCAAGAATAAATATAGTGATGAAAAGATGAGTTTATAAACAAGATAAATTTCATCAATAAGACGGCTGGTCATCATCCGTTCAGCCTATGTTTAATTTTTTTATAATATGGTTTAATTCTAAAGTGTAATTATTGTAAATCTTAGGTAAAACAAGATGTGTCTCTAGATGACCTTATGATTAACAGAAGGCAATAATACATATTGCCAGGCAGTACTCCTTGTGTTAAGTTCATGACCTAGGTTATTTTTATAAATGGAAAATGGAGCATAAATCTTAAGGTTGTTTTTTTGAGCCACAAATAGGTTTATCATTATTGTTTTATTAGCCCTAGCCTAGCCCTAGCCTAGCCCTACCTAAACTACTCTACCATAATTAAGTACAGATTCTACAGGAGAACAATAGACCATTCTAAGAGTTGTTAGCTGTAAGATATGTCATACAGAATTATATATTAATTTTCTTCGTCACATATTCGATATGATTTCTCATAATTCAATATATTTAACTTTTTTTTTCAAAATAAGTTTTTTTGTTTTATTTAGTAGTTATTTGTGTTTGTATGTTATTCTAGTAAAGATATTATTAATATTATTCTTATGTTGATTTTTATTTTACAGGCCACTCAGTTTCTTACAAGATTTGCACCAAATTGTGTGAAAAATTACTGTTCTAACAGAGAATTTCTTTCACTATTTTCAAAATCAGATTCACATTGCTGCTGCCATGCAACTTGGAATCAAGAGAGAAGGAAAAGACAAGTTATATGTTTTTGATTATTGGATACTTTTGTAAGTAAGGCTTTTTCGAACGTTATGCAAGTACGAATTTTTTACTCCTCAAGAAAGAAAATAATACATTTTTAATTTAGATCTAATTTAAACAGTAAATAAAACAAATTCAAACACGTTTATTTTTTTGTAGAGTTGAGGGTTTAATCTCAGTTTCTACCCAGTATTTTTCTCTCTTATTTCACTTTCGATATCTTAAAAAAATAATACATTTATAACAAGTTGGTTATTGTAAATGTTGGTTGGGCCACGTTTTGCATTTAATGATCAAGAGCTTCACCAGAGCTAGCATTCAGTAGAAGTAATGCCTTGTGTATTAAACCCTGTATATGTATATGCTTCAAATTTAAAATTTGCTAACTGGTAAGAAGCCTGTAACTAAAATTACAGTTACAGGTTTTTAGCCATTTATTTTACAGGCCTAACTTTCAGTAGCCTCATTAATGTATGTATGTTAGTATATCGAAATCAGAATGTTATAACACTTTGATTTTAATTCTAGGTTTCAATTCTCTCACCCATTGTGATAGTACTGGATACTGACCACTATAATACCGAAGAAATAGTCATATTCAGTTGAAACCGATTAAGAAGAAAAAGGCATTTTCCACTATTTAGGTATAGAAAAAAGTCGATCGTTCTCAAAGAGGATTGACTAACAACTAAACAGAAGAAGGACTTAAAGTTTCGGCCTCAGTTGTTAAGATTAAAATAAACATTAAAAATATGACATGTGTTATGACTTTTCACTATGTATCAAATAATGTCAACAGAAACAAACAGCACCCCAGTGTTAATCTAATGTGTAACATGTATATTGGTTTGGATCCTCTTTTATATTTAGATTGTCTGATGTTAAATGAATTATAAATATTATTTTATAATTACATACAGTTATTTATATATATATATATATATATATATATATATATATATATATATATATATATATATATATATATATATATATATATATATATATATATATATGTTTTTATTATAAAGGAAATAAAACAACATACCCATAAATAAGCCTTTCTTGATTTATCTGTGTATTCCTAACATATTATATAAGTTATTAATAAGTTAATATTAATTAATTTATATTTTATATATAAGTTGCAAATCTGAATTTTATCGTCTTAAGTTTTTCTTTTATATATATATTTTTTTAATTTATGTAATAACAATAATGGATAATTTAGAAGGACAACTTTGGTCTTTAGTTTGCTGAATTACTTGTTTTTTAAAATTAGATTTGTACTTTTTAAAATAAAACATTTCCTTATAGGAGAAACCACAAAAATTATTACATAAATATTTGAAATTATTTTCATTTTAATTTGGAGGAAGGCACACATGTTGTGGAGGACTATTTACATCAGGTAAGTGAGAAACATGTTTTGAAGATCTATTCTGCAATAAACGAAATATATAAATTATAAAGGGAAAATTTTAAAAAATATACATAATAACAAATAAATATTAAAAAAATCGGAAAATTAGCGATTTTGTAAGGTCTTATGGAAAACCTTATAACTTTTTTCCCTTTAGAGATTTTGTAAGGTCTTATGGAAAACCTTATAACTTTTTTCCCTTTAGAGATAGCCAAATGCGGTTTGCATCTTTCAATTCAAAAATGGCGAATTTCAAATTAGTTTTTCAATTTATGAGTTTTAGAAGTATTTTTAAAATATCGACGATTTTAGTTAAAAAAACCGAATTCGACACATGCAAAGATTCGGAAAAAAATCATATACCGAAAATTAAGATAGATAGCGAAGTGCGGTTTGCGCCATTTTATTGAGAAATAATGACTTTAAAACATATTTTCTTAGAGTGGCGCTATCCCCGTGGGAAATGTAAAAAATAAATTTCTTAATGTCAATTTAGTCATATCTTGAAAAATATTTATTCGTCGTCAATATTAATGTGTTTAATGTATTTCTCAGCTCAAAATACCTATATATCTTCAAAGCATTTTCCAAGAAAAATGTAAGTTTTTTTTTGAATGAGGCGTATTAGACTAATAAGTAGGTAATATAGCAGGTAAACTTTTACAAATAAAGACAATATTATATATAAGCATTTGATTTATACTCTCTTCTTATTCTAAAATAATTAATTTTTTGCAAAATTTATCTAAAATATATGTTTATCATCAATTATTTAGCCTAGATATTTACATTCAGAAACATACTCGAGTTGCTCCTCAAGATGATAAAATTTTTGACCCAGACTTATCTTCATTTTCAAAAACAATTACCTTTGTCATTTTTGTATTTAGAAATAAAAAGTTAACATTTAGCAACTTTTCAAATTTCTATAACTGTCTGTAATTTTTTTTTGTACTTGTACTGTATATTCCTTAAACATTCTAAAGGAATTTGAACGGAACTTTCACTGGATATTTGGATTATATTCACAAAGCATTATAAAAATAAAAAAGATCTGTCTAGCAGCTGGACTCAAACTCGCACATATAAGACTGTATTATTCAACCAACTACATAAACAATCACCTAGACACCTCGACTATCCACCTACACAATTGCTTTATATTTAATAATGTAGATATCCTAATCTATTTCAATAAAGTTAAGGTGTTTTAGTCATATACATATTAACTACTTGATTTTCCAAGTATATAGTTTCAGCAGTTTTCAAAATATTTTACCGAGTTTGGGTTATCAATTTTGGAAAATTTGAGATTTCTTTACCAATTTGAGGGTCCAATTTTGAGAAACCCCGCCTTCTTAATTGGAAAATTAGTCCTAAAATTTTCTAGTTCTAATATTGTTTACTGTTCGTGACGAATGAGTACTCTGATGTTTGCGCCACCCTGCGTTCTATAAAAAAAATCTAAAATATGGGAAAAAAGAAAATGAGGTCTATACGTGTTTCAGCACTCTTTTCAAAATATTTTAATGTTTTTGAGATATTAGTTTATAAAAATTTCAGAGGAGTCACCCTCTTTTTTTCTGTAAGTTGATGAATTAGTGATTCATCAGTATCAGTCAGGACATTGCTCTTTATTTATATTATGATGATTTATTAACTTCAATTATTGTGGAGACAGCACCTTCCTTGAGTAGTTTTTTATCTTCGTAATCGGCATCAGTAAAATGCCGACTACAAATAAACATATTTTTCATGTTATCCTCCTCCTTTATCGATCCTTTATATTTATACATTTTTCACATAAATTTGCCCATTTTCTATGCGGGTCTTTCTTAGCAAACCTGAAAGACATATAAAAAAAGGAAAACTCTAAATTTTAATTATAATATTGTTGAAACAAATGTATATAATACAAAATATTTATATTAAATACTTATCTAAAATCACACCATCTTGCAGGGGATCTCGCCGAAGCATTTCTTTTTTCCTCCCATTATAAAATGAACAATAATACTTTATTTACTAATATCGTATACTTACAATACAAATTGACCAATTTTTGTGAATAAAAAATTGACGGCTTTTAATTTAATTGATTTTGAATTGCAATGTTCAACAAAAATTTCATATTTTAAATATTATGAATCTTGAGAAATGTCAGAAAATTGTTTCCAGAGGCGTTGTTAGTTCCTCAGTTTTTCTTTAAAGCTCGCAGTATACTAGTTAATATGTATATGGCTTTACCACAGCTCCGAAGTGTACTGGCGCACCATCGTGCATATAAAACGTAGTATGCCTTAAATGGTACATCTTCTAATAACCTGGACAAAAAATTAAATTAAAATTGAAAATCCCAGTCCAAATGTTAAATGAAAATTGTTGCTGGAAACTAGACTCTACTATGGTATGTAGATTTTCTGTGGCCTACAAGTGATTATTATGAAAGTTTGTTACTGAATTTCCCGAAAAATTGGCCTCGTCGGTTAAAAGTCTTTCCTTCAAGAATATTTTATCTCGGGCGAGCATTTGAAGAACCTATTGACAAAATTCTAGACATAAGGAAAAATCTTGGGGTAACAATTCTTGGACACATTGGATATGATACGGATATAACTCATAATACTTTAAGATTCTTCATAAAATTTTATTTGATACATCTAACTCTGCTCCAATTTTTCTTGTACTTGTTGATGAGTTTTCTTCAACTTGGCATAGTACTTCTTCTAATCGTACCGTTCTGACAGTAGTTAGTCTTCCTGGAACATAAGTGTTTTGCTCAAAAGTACCAGTTTCTCTCAGTAAAATGTATTGACGAGTAAATGATTTATCCCACGTCAAAATTGTATCTGGAAACCTATCATGGTAAATAGGTCGTGCATTAGTGACATTTCCATCTGTCAGACCATAATTTAAATGGATAATATATATCGGCTTTCTCTGTATTCGTAAGCTGAGCCATAAATATTTGAAACAATGCAGTTTAAAATGTGACAATTACAGTTGAACAACATGCAAGTATATGCTAGTTTTGGGGCTTTGACATTGTTTCGTTTAATTTCCGTTAATGGTCTACTTTACTACAAAACTCTCATATACCTTTTCAAACCAGCATATTATCCAAAAGCATAATAAAAATGTGTGAAATAAGTAAGCAGGATACTTTCTTGCCCGTTTCAAATTACGCAGGTGCACACCACTGGCGTTATATTGATAGGAAAAACATTGTCTTATCATCATTTTATTAGGACAAGCCATGTATAAAAACATATGCCAAATTTCAGGTTTAATATTTGATGAATTGATTGGGTTGATTTATCTTACTCTTAGATCCAGGTTGATAAGTAAGGAGAGTCGTTGGTAACTAAACGCTTCTATTGACTCTTGCTACAGTACATCCCAATGACCGGACAGACACGATGCGTGCTCATTCTGCTTATACATATTAAACAATTGCCAATATATTAACAACTTGCTGTACAAGGTGATACTACACAGGTCTATAATTTCTGTCGCAAAATAGTTGAGAAATTTAAAAAAATCAGAACTTTCAACACCCTGTATCTCGAAAATAAATAACTTTAGGGCATATTTTCATAAGAATCGCCCCTTAAATTGTCTCGATATTACGTTGTAAATACCCTGTGTACAGATATGGCTGCGAAATTTTTAAAGTTTGTAGCATAACTTAAAATACAACTTTCAGTTTAAACAATTTGTGTTGTCTTATAAGAGAATTACGGCAAGCCTGTTTTATAAATAAAATTGATTTCTTGAACAAGAAATACCTTAGTATAGTATTATTAAATATAAGAAAATAAAATCAATGTCTTTTAATTTATTGATATAAACTGTTCTTTTTCTTTTTCAAATTGTTTGCAATTTAATTTGCAAAAAGATATTATCAATATAATTTACATACCTGAATTTCATTTCTAAAATAACATAGATATCGACGGTATTAAAGTTAATTATTTAAGTTAAAAAATAAGTATTATACATGTTACGAAAATAAATCAAACTTTAAGAATTGCTTTATAACGTTTCAATTTATTGAGTTAATATCTGAACGTGTTTCAAATTAGAAAAGTTAGGCAATACTTGAAATTCCCAATTAACTGAATATTTATGAGTGTTTATGTAAATAGCACAACTCAATTAGGGTTCATAAATATTGCTTTGTGTCAATTTTCAAAATGGGCTGTTAATCAAATCTTATACTATATATTATATAATATCGAAAATGCGTCTAATAGATATTAAATAAAAATTTATAAATAGTTTGCAATTTAATTTGCAAAAAGATATTATCAATATAATTTACATACCTGAATTTCATTTCTAAAATAACATAGATATCGACGGTATTAAAGTTAATTATTTAAGTTAAAAAATAAGTATTATACATGTTACGAAAATAAATCAAACTTTAAGAATAGCTTTATAACGTTTCAATTTATTGAGTTAATATCTGAACGTGTTTCAAATTAGAAAAGTTAGGCAATACTTGAAATTCCCAATTAACTGAATATTTATGAGCGTTTATGTAAATAGCACAACTCAATTAGGGTTCATAAATCTTGCTTTGTGTCAATTTTCAAAATGGGCTGTTAAACAAATCTTATACTATATGTTATATAATATCGAAAATGCGTCTAATTGATATTAAAAAAAAATTTATAAATAGTTTGCAATTTAATTTGCAAAAAGATGTTATCAATATGATTTACATACCTGAATTTCATTTCTAAAATAACATAGAAATCGAGGGTATTAAAGTTAATTATTTAAGTTAAAAAATAAGTATTATACATGTTACGAAAATAAATCAAACTTTAAGAATAGCTTTATAACGTTTCAATTTATTAAGTTAATATCTAAACGTGTTTCAGATTAGAAAAGTTAGGCAATACTTGAAATTCCCAATTAACTGAATATTTATGAGCATTTATGTAAATAGCACAACTCAATTAGGGTTCATAAATCTTGCTTTGTGTCAATTTTCAAAATGGGCTGTTAATCAAATCTTATACTATATACTATATAATATCGAAAATGCGTCTAATAGATATTAAATAAAAATTTATAAATGCATATCTATTAGGCAAAATATTAATGCTAATAGTACAATAGAGACCTACTGCTTCTCAAAATCTTCTGCACATTAACGTCCTGGTGACTAGAAATTATATGCAGTGCCAGTTAACGGAATCAAAAACGAGTTGCAAATATTAACAGGAGTATGATTAGCAATAAAATGGTTTTACAAAAGCCTTAAAAATAGACCTCATAGTTATAAATGTGTAGTAAATACCAGCTTCTCGGTTTCTCGATCATTTATTTAAATATTTTTCAAAAGTTCGAAAGCTAATATTTCATTTTGTTGAAGTTATGAAGAAGAAAAGTAAATTAAAAACAATCAATAACCAGCAATGTGTATACAAATTGTATACAGTATACTTATATACCAAACAAGATAGTAGTTTCTATCGAACAGGAAATGGTGTGTTAGGTTAGGTTTAGTGTTAATATTTTCTGAAAAAAGAAAATAAATCAATTTTTGATATAAATATAAATCAATTTTTGATTAAAATACCAATAAGATAACTCTCCGTCGTTTATTGTAAATGATCTTATGTTAAATATTTTCAATGAATTTATTTTACTTTCCGCGTTTGTTTATATTGGGATCTACCAATATTAGTACACTTAAACTATTTTAAACTGGGAGATTAGGTTAATAATATTTGGGACAATCTTGTATTTTTTACTTATCGTAACTTATACCATTAAAATCTTAAAATAAGTTAATTGCCATATTGATTGACCTGGGTTGGATATAAACAAATAATGAAAGAGAATGCTAAAATAGAAATTGTCTTTTTCATTTTCTTGATTCATATGAGACCAGTATTTCGATCTTTCTACAAATATCTAAATACTTCAGATATTGATATTCTTCCCGCTATTGACGAGTACTAAGATAGTATTCTTAACAGTAGTAACATAAAATGATTTGAATTGACATTAAGTTCAATTAATATAGGTTAAGTTTGATCAATTTTTGAGATTGTTATGTATTTGAAACAGTACATTTGGATTATCTTTTTGAAAAACCAGAATGGATGACTTAAATAGTTTATTATTTTATGCTTCAATAAACATATATCTAAAGTTTTCAACTAAATAACTCTTTTGTTCCGATTTGGACTACTCATTGATATGAAACGTGCACTCCTGTAAACTTGCAACTCTTGATTAATACTCTTTTGTCCGCGCATCAGAAATTTCTCCCGGTGAGATATGGGCACCACAGTCTTGGTTTAAAACAGTGAGATGCACTGAAAAGACTAGCAAGGACCAAAAGAGTAGAATTGTCTTGAACGCCTAGTCACTGTGGAATCCAAGGTAATATGGCAAGATGGACGAGCAAGTTAAGCTTAGACCCAATATGTCATCCATGATACTGAAACTAAACGTAGAAATATTATAGCAACAAATCAAAACCCTATTTTAAAGCACGTTACATAATTTTCAATTTATTGCACTAAGCAAACACATAAAAGACACATGACACACACTGCACTGACAAAAACAAAACTGTCTACTCGCCTTTTCATCTAAATAATTTGTTTAACATTCATGTTGCTATATACTATATATGTATGATTATTCTTTTTTATTTCCTACAAGAGAAACTCGTAAATCAGTTTTTGTCGATTGACGCACCAACCGATTCGTTTGTATTTTGTTTTCCTTGCTAAGTTTTCTTAACAAAGATCAGCAAGGCGAAAGTAGGACACCATTTTGTCTAGGATAAAATAAAATATATAAACTTGTAGAACCCAAACTATTAAATGGACTTACATGATTGAGATGCCCAAAGTAATATTTTCGCAACTATTATTGACTAAGTGTATAAATTTGAAAGAAATTTAATATGATTTCCGTCCTTTTCCGCTTTTTTTAAAAATACGCTAGTGAGAAACAGAGAAGAGAAAATGTTTGTTATGTATATTAAAGCAAAAGCCTATTAAACTTTAAATAGTTCAACAAATAAAAAAAAGCAGGTAGACCTATATATATATATATATATATATATATATATATATATATATATATATATTTCTATATATAACCTTGTAAAAAGGTAGTATTGTAATCGCGAAAAAATCACCCTCCGAGATCTTTTTAAATCTTCAGGATTCAGGGTCCCTAAATGTCGAAAAACATGTTTTCAATTCCGTCGGTATGTCTGTCTGTCTGTTCCGATTGACTTCAAATTTTGGTTAAAAATTAAGGGTTATATGGGAATGACCTGGTAAAATTTTGGTGAAAATCCAATATGGCGAAATAAAATGGCAGCCTAGTGGAATGTTAAAAAAAATATTATTAAAAAAAACTACTCCTCCAATTTATCTAAAATTTTCCACAAACATCAAGTATTGTATTTGAACCAACTGGCAACATTTTGGTACGAATCTAAGATGGCGTAAAATATTTAAAGATTCAGCCTGAAAAAACTGCTTAATGGATTGATTTCAAAGTATGTGTCATAATTAAGGGTGGGATCAACTAGTAAAATTGTGGTACTAATTCAATATGGCCGAACAAAATGACAGCGCGATATAATATTTGTAATCGTAAAAAATCGCCAGATCAGGTTTTACATGTCACCACCTTTTAGCGTACCTAGATGCCAAAAAATAATGTTTTTCATAATAAAAATTAAGGGTCATATGAGGATGACCTGGTAATATTTTGGTAAAATTCGAATATGGCGAAACGAAATGACGGCCTAGTAAAATGTTAACAAAAATTATTATTGTAAACCTACTTATCCAATTTATCTCAAATTTTGTAAAACATCAAAGTATTACGTTGGAATCCTCTAATCAAATTTTGGTACGAATCCAAGAAGGCAGAACAAAATGGCGGCTTAATAAAATATTTGAAAATTCAGTCAGAAACTACTTAATGGATTGATTTTAATTGTGGTATAGGGCTCATCTAGTAAAATTGTGGTACTAATTCAAGATGGCTGAACAAAATGGCATCCAAATAAATTGTTTGTGAGTTAAATTAATCATGGAAAAATCATCCTCACAGATTATACACATCTTCACGTTTTAGCGACCATAGATGCCAAAAAATATGTTTTATCAATTCCGTCGGTCAGTCTATTGGTTTGTCTGTCAGTTCACGGCATAGCTTAAAAACTGCTTACCACATTGACTTCAAATTTTAGTCAAAAATTAAGGGTCATACAGGGATGACTTGGTAATATTTTGGTTAAAATCCAATATAGCGGAACAATGTTAAAAAATTATTTCTAAAAAAAAACTAATTATTCCATTTAACTCAAATTTTGCACAAATATCAAGTGTTACACAGAAATGAACTCGTAACATTTTCATATGAATCCAAAATACCAAAACGCAAACGGTCTAATAAAATATTTGAAAAATCAGCCTGAAAATACTACTTATTAAATTAATTTCAATTATTATGCAAGAATAAAGTGTGATATAGAAATAAATAGTACTAATTTAAGACGTTCAATTGACTTAAATTTTGCAGAAAAATTAAATGTGAAAATGAGTTAAACTGGTACCAATCCAACATGACGTAACATGAACTTTCAGAGAAGCGAATTTCTGTAGTTAAAAATATTTTTTGAAACTTATTTTATATATTAATATTGTAAATACTACTATGAGCCAAGTCTAACCCAATTAATATGAACATATTATATAAACCTTACTGACTTTCTTATTATGTTATCTTTTTTTATAAAAATCGCTGCAAATATAATAGATTATATTGTCAAACATTTTATTACGTATCTATTTCAATGACGTTTCTTGACGAAAACTTGCTGGTTTGGAGATACGTAATCGGACTAATTTAGCTTCAGTGTTTTGCGGTCGACAAGTGGCGGCTTAATCGATTCTCAAACTTGCGCCTGCAATCCTAATTAGTTTGTTTAAACAACAGGAACTAACATCTGCTAGGGCTGTTACGTGATAAAGTCTGCTTATGTGGTCGGGGAGATATCAAGCGTCATTCATCACACAGACATTATGTTTGAGTAGAACTAATTATTTGTTTTACGTGCAAGTGAAATACTGTGTATTTGTACAAACGAAAGAATTTGCATCTCCTTACGTTAAGTATAAGTAAAAACTCTATAAGGCAAAAAATCTATAAACTTACTTATTTGTCAAATAAACCCAAGAGAGAAAAATAGTCTTTCTTTTAGTGTAAAAACTACGCAGCTATCAAACTCAAAACAAATTAGATCTGTTAAAAGAAAAAATACTAAAAGAATAGTAGATACTAAAAATCGATAAAAATGCGCTCTCACACATCTTTATCAAAAGTTCTTGGCCGGAAAAGATATATGTATAATAGCAGGCTATTATACATAAAAGAATAGTTATAATCTAAAATAGTTAGTTCCATTCCTGACATTATCAATTTTTTTTAATAATAATTATTAATTAAGAAATACAGACATTATTTTATTAACTTTTCTGAAATTAGAAAAAGTAAGAGGAAACTGTATCAAATACAGCTTTAATTTAAATAGAATAATATAGATATTGTTTGTGTTATTTTAGTTTGCTCCAAAGTAGCAGGTATTTAATCTGATTGATCAACATAAGACGACTTCTTAGCACAGAAACGTTTATAATGGTTAAAATTTTATTAATTTGTAAATAGACTTAATCCATTTATTTATAAAAAATGGCAATTTTTGAGTTAACTGTAACAAAAAAGAGTTTATAGCAAAAATAATATTGTACGTTAAAATTGATTTAAAAAATATTTAAAATTTGGCGGAAAATACGTAAAATAATGATTAAAAAATAATAAGACCAAATCTTCACAAAAATGTATTTATTTAGGCCCGACGCGTTTCGGCTAAACAACCATTTTCAAGAGCATGTAAATATCTAAAAAATGTCAAAAATCAGTCAGTCAGGTATAAAATAATATAAAATAAATCACTTACATCACGTTAACACAGGATAAACATTACATCAACACATAAAAGACCAACGTTTAAAACACCTACATACATTAAAAACTAATTATAATCTATCGAAAGATGAACTGTAAATGTGTCCTGGCTGTGAAAGTCAAACCTATTCACAAGTCGAGTATATAAAAGCAAGCATATAAAAATAACATTCTTTTGGTTTAAGATAAGAATATAATATAGGAATTGCTTACTATTTGTTATTTAAATAATTTTATTATATGGGCCGCCTCAACAAATTGTCTACCGATGGGTTCATTTAGTGTCGTATAAATACATTTTTGTGAAGATTTGGTCTTATTATTTTTTAATCATTATGTTCCGACTTCACCCTGGAGATAAACTCAACAAATTAATACGTAAAAAACTCTAATGACTGATCTTATTTTCCTTAAAAGTTTGCTTTAAAACTATTTGTATTAAGATATCTTGCAAATATAAATACAGATACACTGATTATAAAACATAGCTTTTTATATACGTTTCTGTCCGAGATATACTTCTAGAATAGACATATAGAGATAATGGTAGTTTCTAAATTTTAACTGTTATACAGCGCAAACATATAATGTTGCAAAGTAAAATTTAATTATTTTAAATTTTAGTTAAGTGGAATTAAATTATAAAAAGTAAATACATATATTGGAATATATATATATATATATATATATATATATATATATATATATATATATATATATATAGTAGGGTTATTTTCTTGGGAATATGGTTCAGATAGACAATTACGAGTTTATTACAAGGACTTTATATTGTCTGCAGGACGTTTCGGTCGTGGGTACGGCCTTTTTCAACTGCGTTAAGCTAAAATTACATACAAGCCAATATAAAAAAACTAGAAACAAAGAGTCATAACTTACCATAGACAAATAGTCAAACATTACAAAATGACACATAACATAGAAAAACAAAATAGACAAGATCGTCACTACATTTGAACATGTACAGGTTAAACAAACTAATTTACATATACAAAACAGTAAACGTATGCGTGTACGGGTGACAAAAAGTACTGAAACGAATTAAAAGTTGTTCCTTCTTTCCACGGCAAATATTTATCTTAAGAATTTGTTTTTTTTGGGTTGGTCATTTATTGCTAGGCACAATTTGACTATATATGTTACATTAGAATATTGTGATATATTTTATTTAAATGAGCTATTTCAGATTTATTATTTATGGCGTTTGGAGTTTTCTTTATGTAAATCATCTCAAAAAATTCACGTTTCCTATTGTGCTGTTCTGTTTTTAAAATTTGGGTATTATTGAAATCGAAAGTATGATTTGTCTCATTTTCGTGTTTTTTTAGGGCGGTGGTATTTTTATGATCATATTTGTGCTCATTTAGTCTATTATGTAGGTACTGGCTTGTTTGTCCTACGTATACAGAAGGGCATTCTTTGCAGGGTACTTGATAGACTACGTGTGTTTTTTTGTTTTTTGGAATTTCACTTTTTAACGTTTTTTTAAAAAAACACGAAAATGAGACAAATCATACTTTCGATTTCAATAATACCCAAATTTTAAAAACAGACCAGCACAATAGGAAACGTGAATTTTTTGAGATGATTTACATAAAGAAAACTCCAAACGCCATAAATAATAAATCCGAAATAGCTCATTTAAATAAAATATATCACAATATTCTAATGTAACATATATAGTCAAATTATGCCTAGCAATAAATGACCAACCCAAAAAAAACAAATTCTTAAGATAAATATTTGCCGTGGAAAGAAGGAACAACTTTTAATTCGTTTCAGTACTCTTTGTCACCCGTACACGCATACGTTTACTGTTTTGTATATGTAAATTAGTTTGTTTAACCTGTACATGTTCAAATGTAGTGACGATCTTGTCTATTTTTTTTTTCTATGTTATGTGTCATTTTGTAATGTTTGACTATTTGTCTATGGTAAGTTATGACTCTTTGTTTCTAGTTTTTTTTATATTGGCTTGTATGTAATTTTAGCTTAACGCAGTTGAAAAAGGCCGTACCCACGACCGAAACGTCCTGCAGACAATATAAAGTCCTTGTAATAAACTCGTAATTGTCTATCTGAACCATATTCCCAAGAAAATAACCCTACAATATACAACACACTGGTTCAAGAATTCTGTGATTTTGGTAACTATATATATATATATATATATATATATATATATATATATATATATATATATATATATATATATATATATATATATATATATATATATATATATATATATATATATATATATATATATATATATATATATATATATATATATATATATATATATATATATATATATATATATATATATATATATATATATATATATATATATATATGTTGATTTTTACTCCTTCACGGATGGAAAAATGCAATGTGTTTTCATTCCGGGTGTACATCCTTCACTACTGTCGTTCTGAAAAGAACAGTTTTGCTGACGTTTCGCCAAAATCACATTTTGCATTTTCGAAGCTTTCTTTCTCTCGTCCGAATAGAGATATATATATATATATATATATATATATATATATATATATATATATATATATATATATATATATATATATATATATATATATATATATATATATATATATATATATATATATATATATATATATATATATATATATATATATATATATATATATATATATTATATATTTTTTTTCTTTAACCATATATAAATATATTGTTAATTATTTTCTTGGGCATAGGTTAACTCATTGAGAAGCAAAACTACAATTTAATCGACGTTTCGCTCATTATATTGAGCTTTTTCAAGATATTTTATTTTCTACAATAAAAACACGTATAGTTAGTATTTAAATTGGTTAAAACATTATTGAAAAAACATCACTCAAAAAAACATTACATTTAAAACAAACTATGATCATGAATACAAAAATACATTTAAAACAACATTAATAATATACCGAGTACGTACCTTGGAAATATGTCATGTGTACGACTGTTTTGCGACTGCAATAATTTCGACACGTCTGGAATTCTGGTAGATAAAAACGAGACAAATTTTTTCTATTCTTTTTTATATTTACTTTGATTTTTATTGCTGTACAGAGTTTGGGTTTATGATCTTACTGAAATGTACAGAGTTTTATGTATGGAGTAGTTTATTTATTTAAATTAATTTACTTAGATATCAGATTATAATAAATTTGGCTTAAGTTATTGATGTCTTTTTTATCGTTGACGGCATCTTTCTCTTTTTTAATTTGTATCATTTCTTTTATTGTGAGTTTTCGATAATTAGTTTCTTGCTCTAAAATTTTGGTTTTTTTAAAATCGAATTCATGTTTTTCTGTAATCTGTATGTTCGTGTTTGTGGAGTGTTGTTGATGCATTTTTTGTGTATTTGTGGTCGTTTAATCGACTATCTAATTATTGTGTTGTCATTGCTATGTACTTTTTTAGGCAATTTAAACATGGAATTGAGTAAACTAGGTTTGATTTCTTTTTTTTTTATTACTTTGTTTTTCAAGGGAGTGAAAAGACAGTTTAAAGAAGCAAAAAACCTAATGATACACAACGCAGTAGCACCCAAAATATACGGTCTTCCTAAGTTGCATAAAGCTAACATACCTTTAAGGCCCATTGTATCATGTATCCAATCTCCTTTTTATAAACTGTCGAAATATTTGTCTAATTTTATGTCCAAAATAACCGGAAAAAACGATTATTTTGTTAAAGATTCATTTGAATTTAAGCAATTTATTGACAAGGTAAACATTCCAGAAAATCATATACTAATATCTTTTGATGTTGTTTCTCTATATACAAATATTCCGAATGAACTTTTATCTGACATAATAACACAAAAATGGGACGAATTAAAGGGTCACACAACACTTCCATTAAAAGAATTTATAGAAGCTATTAACATTACTCTAAATAATAATTATTTCCAGTATGAGGACAAATATTATCAACAGTTAGATGGTTGCGCTATTGGTTCTCCTATTTCCTCCATTGTTGCACAATTAGTTATGGAATATCTGGAGGAGAGTGTGATAAGTGAACTTGATTTTAACCTTCCATTTTTTAAAAGATTTGTGGACGATTGTTTAACTGCCGTTTCAAAAAACCATATTAATGACCTATTAAATGCTTTCAATAATTTTCACCCCAAATTAAAATTTACCATGGAAATTGAAGACAAAAACAAAATTAATTTTCTAGACTTAACCCTAATTAGAAACAAGAAAGATCAAAATACAAAAACCAAGTGGTATATAAAAAAAACATGGTCAGGGCGGTACTTAAACTTTAACTCCAACCATCCAAAGAATCAAAAAAATAGCGTTATTATAGGTCTAACCGATCGTGCCATCTCACTTACTTCCCCAGAATATCGTCCTGAGATTTTAAAGAAGGTTAAGGAGACTTTAATAAATAACCATTATCAGGAAAAAAACATACTACGAGTTTTTAAACAAAGAACTCATGTTTTTTATAATAACTTAAAGAAAGCAACAAAAGAAAGAAATGGTAATACTAAATACTAATCAGAAAAAATAAATTATATATTGTCTCAACACGACATAACTGTCTGTCATAAAGCACAGAATTTACTAAACTGTCTTTTCACTCCCCTGAAAAGCAAAGTAATTAAAAAAAAGAAATCAAACCTAGTTTACTCAATTCCATGTTTAAATTGCCCAAAAAAGTACATAGGAATGACAACACAATACTTAGATAGTCGATTAAACGGCCACAAATACACAAAAAATGCATCAACTGCCCTCCACAAACACGAACATACAGAAAAACATGAATTCGATTTTAAACAAACCAAAATTTTAGAGCAAGAAACTAATTATCGAAAACTCACAATAAAAGAAATGATACAAATTAAAAAAGAGAAAGATGCCGTCAACGATAAAAAAGACATCAATAACTTAAGCCAAATTTATTATAATCTGATATCTAAGTAAATTAATTTAAATAAATAAACTACTCCATACATAAAACTCTGTACATTTCAGTAAGATCATAAACCCAAACTCTGTACAGCAATAAAAATCAAAGTAAATATAAAAAAAAATAGAAAAAATTGGTCTCGTTTTTATCTACCAGAATTCCAGACGTGTCGAAATTATTGCAATCGCAAAACAGTTGTACACATGACATGTTTCCAAGGTACGTACTCGGTATAATATTAATGTTGTTTTAAATGTATTTTTGTGTTCATGATCATAGTTTGTTTTAAATGTAATGTTTTTTTGAGTGATGTTTTTTCAATAATGTTTTAACCAATTTAAATACTAACTATACGTGTTTTTATTGTAGAAAATAAAATATCTTGAAAAAGCTCAATATAATGAGCGAAACTCGATTAAATTGTAGTTTTGCTTCTCAATGAGTTAACCTATACCCAAGAAAATAATTAAGAAAATATATATATATATATATATATATATATATATATATATATATATATATATATATATATATATATATATATATATATATATATATAGATATATATTTATATATATATATATATATATATATATATATATATATATATATATATATATATATATATATATATATATATATATATATATATATATATATATATATATATATATATATATATATATATATATATATATATATATATATATATATATATATATATATATATATATATATATATATATATATATATATATATATATATATATATATATATATATATATATATATATATATATATATATATATATATATATATATATATATATATATATATCTATGTGTTTTCATTCCGGGTGTACATCCGTTCACTACTGTCGTTCTGAAAAGAACAGTTTTGCTGACGTTTCGCCAAAATTACATTTGGCATTTTCGAAGCTTTCTTTCTCGCGTCCGAATAGAGTCTCTATTAGCAAAACTGTTCTTTTCAGAACGACATTAGTGAACGGATGTACACCCGGAATGAAAACACATTGTATTTTTCCATCCGTGAAGGAGTAAAAATCAACATATATATATATATATATATATATATATATATATATATATATATATATATATATATATATATATATATATATATATATATATATATATATATATATATATATATATTTATATATATATATATATATATATAATATACAATATCAGTTTACCTCGTTACTATATATTACATCTGTCACCTACCTATCTTGCTCCTATTTACTACCTAAACCCGTTTCTTTTAAAAAATACGTATTATTTTTTCTACCCGAAACAAAAATAATATCATATAAAAATTACCATACTTTGTTTTATTCTTATTTCTTTTAAAAAATTTCTAGTTATAATAATACCAATTTTTTGATTACCAATTAATTAAAATATTTATTCTCCTTCATATTTGTAAATTTATCATTACTTTTAAAAATATTTTGTTAATAATTTGTCAGGTTTCACTAAAATTAGTTAACCCTCCCTTTTTTTTATTATAAATATTTCTATTACTTATATCTAATTATAGCCATTGACCACAGGTACTTCTTGTATAGAAGGTCAGTTAACTTTATACATCAATACGCATCTATATTAGTTATTTTCTGGCTATTAAATTACATGTACTAGTGAAAATTATTTCAAAATATTATATTGAACTTTAATAAATTTATATAGGTACACATTGAATTATTGTGACACATATTTTACTTTGTCTACCTTTCCGCGGGAACTTGCTCTGCGTTTCTCATAGTTTTAGTTTGGTTTACTTTTTCAATTAAAATATTTGTTAGGGTTAGTAACAACGAATTTTTTTGTTAATACTGGCCTATTGTTTGAAAGCTACTTCAAACATCTTTTTGAACAGTCATAGTTACTTTTAATCCCGTGTCAACTTGACAACCTTGCGGACTATCATTTTTGCTTTTTATTAAAGAAATGCACCCATTTCCCTATTTCATCATGCCTGCGTAAAATACGGCTACTTTTTAAGCAATAATAATTTTTAAAATATAATTTGGTGTTCGTCAGCATTTGCTTGTCTTTATTGAACGTACTATTTTAAGTGCATTGATATTAAAACCATGTATCTTTCTACCTGTGTAATAACAAGTAAGTACTATATCATTTGGTTCAACTTTTCTTTTTTTTATCAGCTTGTTAGCCTTCCTCGTCATAAGTACTTATTTGTAGGTAGCGTTAAAAATGACTAGTTAGTCGAAAGCGCTCTGCTATAATTTTGAATTTGGATAATATACACGTTATACAGACAGACTTTCTTGTTCAATTCCATATTTTTAGAAAAGAGATACCTTTCTTTGTGATCTCACCAACATGTTTATATAAAAAAAAATCGAGGGAAAAGCAATTGCTACTTTAAAACTATTTTTTGGGTTTTTCCGCCTTAGAAAATTGGAAAAAAATAAAAAATAGAATAATTATTACCCTATAAATTGAATAGATAGTTTTAAGTTCTGGGTCCACTATGAAGGTACCCGAGGAACGACACTGAAAAATGTTTGTTTTCTGGACGTTTCGAGGGAAAGTCTACCCCCGTCTTCAGCAAACCTAAAAATAAAATACTAAAAGCAGAATATGAATTCATTGACATTTTATCAGAGATTAGCCATTCTGGTTATATTTCTGATACGAAACATAAGACATATTCTGCTTTTAGTATTTTATTTGTAGGTTTGCTGAAGACGGGGGTAGACTTTCCCCTGGAAACGTCCAGAAAACAAACATTTTTCAGTGTCGTTCCTCGGGTACCTTCATAGTGGACCCAGAACTTAAGACTATCTATTCAATTTATAGGGTAATTATATTCTATTTTTTATTTTTTTTCCAAAGGCGGAAAAACCCAAAAAATAGTTTTAAACCATGAATCCGTCAATTTCGTAATTAATTGCTACTTTGTTGATTTGCTAAATATTTGACGGGATGGTATAACTGAAACACTATAAAAAAAACCCTACAGTATAATAAGACTATTTTCTCAGTAAGTAGCATTTAAAATAAAAAACTCAAGATGCTCCAAGTAATGATGTTCCAATAAGGCCTCGAAAGAAAGATTGTCCATTAAATAGTGCACATAAAATGAGATTTTCTATTACATCGCTTCCAATTTCAACTTGATATTAAGACTTTAGGAGTGTATCACGCGAAGTACACTGTAACATACTTTTCTAGATGAACGCATTTTAATTTAGCTCGGGTGGAAAAAAGCATAGGTTGCTTTTTAATTTTTTTTTACTTTTACGTTTTGTTTGTTTCTCTTTATCTTATTTGAAATACAAACAGTGCCCCCTCATTTATCAGCTGCTTAAAAATATATAAAAGTGTATTGATTTTATTTCATTAATAGTAAATCATAAAGCAAGGATAGTTATGAAAACAAATATAGGAACAATAGATTTCTTCTCTTAAATTTGGCTTAATTCAAATTTATTAAGGTTATTATATAACTTGGCATAATACAGTAATGCAATTAACAAATCCTCAAGTAGACTTATAATCATAAAAAATAACAGGGAGACCTAAAATCTTTTGCAGTTTTATTCATAAAATCGTGTATGTTTTGATGCAATGATGCATGCATGCAAACGTTTAGTTATAGCAAGTAAATAAAATATCTCTCCTCCTTGTCGGGCACCACAAAAGGCAACGTTGTAAAGTTAAAATGACAGACTCCTTGCCGGTAACATATAATATGTCATTGTCCATGAGCGTAATATTGAAATATTTATTTCCTAGCCCATTTTTAAAACAATTGTTTAACTGCTAATCAAAATTAAATTTTATTATCACAGCCGGCATATTTAATAACATATCTAATCTATTTTTTACGATATGCATAAAAACGTATACCTACGCTCGTTTAACTTTGTTTGCTTTTGTTGTGACTGCAAAACTGCACAAACCTCAAAGAGGGTAGTTTAAAATAATTTATTGTAAGTTATGTCAAATATATTTAAAGAGACATAGATATATATATATACCAGTGTCCTTTAATGAATTTAGTAAGCAGGTTACGGAAAAAGTGCAGGTATGTAATTTTGCTGCCTAAATAACGATAAAATAGTAATTACAGATCTTATTAACTCTTAAAGTAATTAACCTTACTTATAAACGAATAACTATTAGGAACAATCTAGTATTATGTACACCAATTAATATGAAAAAACAATAACATTTTGACTTATACGAGAAAAGAGACGTTAAGAGTTAAATAGCCCAAATTTCTGCGCACTTCGCACTTACACACCATGATGCCCAAGAACCCGCACACAAATAATTAAAAATCATCTAAATACTCGAAAAAAAATTGCTCAAAAACAATGATTTAACTCAAAGAAGCAATGCTTTATTCGGTGTACTATTTTAATACAGAATTATAAATTCCTTTCAAAAGCAAAAAAATCAGGTTACTTAAATAACTATTTGTTAATAAAAATTACATATAGCTAATGAAATATTACACATGTTATATTACAGTATTAGAACCACCTTAAAAATTAATATTAATTTTACCAGCAACTATACATTTTATTAAATGCATAGACATATATGTCTATGTAGGATAGTTCATAACACCCTTTCAGATCAACCAAATCGAACACACGACAATAGACCAAACAAATAATAATTTTGACAATGTGTGATTGGATTCAACTCAAAATGATTTCGTCTCCCTGTTATTATATCTATGCTTGTGATAATAATTGTAACTTGAAGTTGAGATTCCAAAAATTAATCGTTATTCTAGAAGATAAAGAATAAGCATTAAATTTAATAAGGAGTAGTGTCATTAAACTATTCGAGAAGAAATTAAACTTGGATGTAGTACAAAAAAAACTTTTTATCAAATCCTTACGCTTCGGGAGAAAATTAATTTCAGCTCATTTAAACTTAAAACGTTGACCGAAATCTAAACCATCTTCGACATTCTATTAAAACTTTTAGCTTCCTTCTTTTCACGTAACCCCAGAAAATAACTTTAAAATTGGGTTAAAAGCCAGTCTGTTCCTATTTCGATTTCGTAAAATTGATTTCCTAATAAGTTATGAAAACAGGTACTGACCTTTATTTTTTCAAAGTGTAAATTATCTATATCAATTGTTCATCAATAAAATAATTCGAATGTTAGAATTATTTTTTAATTCATGAGAAAGCGAGCAATTTTGATGAGCCTTTTAGAATTTAAGATTTATTTTGCATATTGGCGTATTATAATATTATGCAAAAAGTGAAAATATTCGTAGTTCAATATTTTTTTCTCATTCAATAGTATGCCAGTTTTAATACTTGGGTTAGAACTCGGGATATTTTTGATAGTTTGCCATTAAATATGGATTTTCAAAAATCCAGCCGTTTACACAAAGTATTACTTTTAACCATCAGTTAACAACTGCGTTAGTATTACGCACGTAACATTACGGTTAATTTTAATAGTTTTGTTGATCAATTATTTTAGAAAAATATTTCTTTAGAAGATGTCTTATAAACTATAGCGGCTGACTGTATATAATCTATATTTAAAACACCCAAAAATTTCAGCAAGTTGGTGAGAGAGTTGTACTACGTCGATTTATATGATTTTGTTTTAAATGATCGTCTGATGACCTACACTTTTCAACACTATTTTTTGTATTGTAAGTTTATACAGGGTGTCTGAAAAAAACGGGTCACTGATTAATCACGATTTTGCTCAAACCGTTTGACGTAAAAAGCGGCATTTTGGCACATAGGTTGATATATATATATATATATATATATATATATATATATATATATATATATATATATATATATATATATATATATATATATATATATATATATATATATATATATATATATATATATATATATATATATATATATATATATATATATATATATATATATATATATATATATATATATATATATATATATATATATATATATATATATATATATATATATATATATATATATATATATATATATATATATATATATATATATATATATATATATATATATATATATATACCCAAGTAGCACTTTTAGTCATGAATACGTCATTGTTATCACAAGTATTTTTATTGAAGTAACCAGAACTTGGTGTCGCCACGTTCTGTTTAAGCTGATACTACGTAGTCAGTACCAAAATGGAGAACAATTTTAGGTTAACTATTTCGTGAATAACGTGTAACTGTTACTTTGAGAATGACGTAGATGATGATGTAGTTCCATTTTAGTAGCCGAATAGTAATAATTTACCCTATTCGTCACTTCCTTATTTCTGTCTTTATTTAATCCGTTTTAAAAATATGTATGGTTCGTTTTAATACAAGCAAAACAGTTATGGCGGTAACAAACACTCAAATTGGGAATATGATGTAGAGCGTATAGAATACGTTATTGGTATTTATTTATTTATTTACATGCGTTTCACTTAGTTTTCTGGCTGTGCTAAACACCGAAAATTAAAACGCAGGCAAATTCGTTAATTTTCAATACATTTTGATCAAATATATTGACTAATTTAAATCTCAAAAATGTAATTTTGGACTTTGGTTTAAATAGTAATTATCATTACATTTCTTATTATGAACAGTGATTCTTTTTGTAACGTAATGTTTAATTTGTATGCATTTTTAATCTTTATACTCACAAAAACAAACTTCATTGTTAAATATTTATAGGTTAGATGAAAATAAACAGTGGTGTTCTATTGGACTTTTACTTTTAGGTTGGCTGCATTTCTTTACTGAGAAAATTACTTAACATCAAGTGTCTACGACTGCTCCCACACGCTTTTAAAGTTTGAGTTACTTTGAAGTCTGCTAGTTACCTACAAAGTTCCCATTAATCCCATACTATACATTATTACCAAGCGGTTACGATTTGCGAACATTCCGCCGGTTCTTTAAAATTTAATGAGTTGTGTCGTAACATGCGGAGAGTTGCGGAACTTGGGTCACTACTATAATCCTGCCATATATCATAATCATAACTCTTTGTATCGTTTTCATTTTATGTTTCCTTAAAATACCGCTTTAGGTTGTTTTGTTCGGGTATCACATAATCAAGTTGTTATATTTATGATTTTCTATAAAACGTGGCTGAGTGACGAAAGCCTACTCTTTTTTCTTATGGCATGTGAAGCCATTGTGAACTATTTTAACTTGTTACTCGTAGACGATAACACAAGACAGACACAACAAATTAATGGGTGTAGACCGAATTACAATGACTTTATAAGGCCAAGGACAACAGTGGCGATAATAGAAGCCCACCCGCCAAATTGATGCACAATTTCTAAAGGTTTAAATGAGAGCACCCATATTATCGTTAATTTTTTTGCAAAATATAACTAACTTAATCTACTTTTATATTGACAACCTCTGTCGGCGTCAGTTGTAAATGTAGGGTTATGTTAATGTTTTACTTTAATAATCTATTATACTTTTTCATTTAGACTTTTAACAAATAACCATGTTTGTGCAAGCGAATAATGAAAGTTGTCTGCCAAGTAAATTTTGTAATGTAATATGTATTGAAGAAGACCTACAAAATAAACTTTCTTTTATGCTAACCTTAGAGTACTTCTACCTCAAATTGAGGTGCTGAATGAAGTAGAACATACACTAAGATATAAAACAATATTGTCTTTTACAACAAAATAAAACCAAAATATAATAATGTCCAATATTTAATAACTTTTCTTGGAGTAAACTTAAACTTAAATTATTTACGGTCATAGTCATTTACACATTCATTACAAACACTTTATAAATACAAGCAAAAAACAGGTGAACCAGGATTAAATACATTTCTCTATATGGCCAATGATTGAGAACTTCTTGTTTGAATCAATATTCGTTTTAATAATCACAAAAACCAATAAAATGAGACACTAAAACAACAAACCTCATAAGAAACTCACGTAAGCGAAAAGTAAACAAAGCGATTTTAGCAGCAATATGGCCGAACCAATCAAAAATTGGTTACTTTATACTCCTTATAAAATCACCGATTGAATCTTGTACCAGTGCCCCCTATCCCCGGAACCTCAAGTACAATAGGTAATAGTTTACTTGTAGTAAATAATTACTGTAATTCTTACTTCTAAGTTGCAACAGAAGAATAACAACTGGTAATAGCCAGTTTAAAGTAGCAGTGGACGATAACTTTTTCTACCCGGCAACGACTCGTTTTACTTTGTAGTAATACGTTATAGGAATACATTTAAACGTAATGGAGTGGTGTCTGCAAAGTTCAAGAAGGTACTTATACTTAAAAGTTTTAATTTAGTTAACAGATTAGAAATAGTAACTTTGAATAATTACTATTATGTCACGGAAAAGAAAAGATGACCTTGGAGTCAATTCCTTAAGTAGTTGCTTAGCGGTAGTTATTATATAATTACTTTACATGGAAAATTACTATAAGGTATTATTCGCAGTAACAAATACATATATAATACTTAAAAACGTGTAACCCAAAGTGATTATAGTAGGATTATTAGTAATAAATACGTAAAAACTCTTAAAGAGTAGTAGTGGTAACAGTTGTAGCAACTTTAGTGCTAGCTGGGTATATATATATATATATATATATATATATATATATATATATATATATATATATATATATATATATATATATATATATATATATATATATATATATATATATATATATATATATATATATATATATATATATATATATATATATATATATATATATATATATATATATATATATATATATATATATATATATATATATATATATATATATATATATATATATATATATATATATATATATATATATATATATATATATATATATATATATATATATATATATATATATATATATATATATATATATATATATATATATATATATATATATATATATATATATATATATATATATATATATATATATATATATATATATATATATATATATATATATATATATATATATATTATATATATATATATATATATATATTTATATATATATTATATATACATATATATATATAATATATATATATATATATATATATATATATATATATATATATATATATATATATATATAGTAGGGTTATTTTCTTGGGAATATGGTTCAGATAGACAATTACGAGTTTATTACAAGGACTTTATATTGTCTGCAGGACGTTTCGGTCGTGGGTACGGCCTTTTTCAACTGCGTTAAGCTAAAATTACATACAAGCCAATATAAAAAAAAAAACTAGAAACAAAGAGTCATAACTTACCATAGACAAATAGTCAAACATTACAAAATGACACATAACATAGAAAAAAAAATAGACAAGATCGTCACTACATTTGAACATGTACAGGTTAAACAAACTAATTTACATATACAAAACAGTAAACGTATGCGTGTACGGGTGACAAAGAGTACTGAAACGAATTAAAAGTTGTTCCTTCTTTCCACGGCAAATATTTATCTTAAGAATTTGTTTTTTTTGGGTTGGTCATTTATTGCTAGGCACAATTTGACTATATATGTTACATTAGAATATTGTGATATATTTTATTTAAATGAGCTATTTCGGATTTATTATTTATGGCGTTTGGAGTTTTCTTTATGTAAATCATCTCAAAAAATTCACGTTTCCTATTGTGCTGTTCTGTTTTTAAAATTTGAGTATTATTGAAATCGAAAGTATGATTTGTCTCATTTTCGTGTTTTTTTAGGGCGGTGGTATTTTTATGATCATATTTGTGCCCATTTAGTCTATTATGTAGGTACTGGCTTGTTTGTCCTACGTATACAGAAGGGCATTCTTTGCAGGGTACTTGATAGACTACGTGTGTTTTTTTGTTTTTTGGGATTTCACTTTTTAATTTACTGAAACAATTATTAACCAAATTGATGGCCTTATGGCTAACCTTTATGTCATGTTTTCTAAAAAGTTTTTGAAAGTTACAATATACAACACACTGGTTCAAGAATTCTGTGATTTTGGTAACTATATATATATATATATATATATATATATATATATATATATATATATATATATATATATATATATATATATATATATATATATATATATATATATATATATATATATATATATATATATATATATATATATATATATATATATATATATATATATATATATATATATATATATATATATATATATATATATATATATATATATATATATATATATATATATATATATATATATATATATATATATATATATATATATATATATATATATATATATATATAGATTTATATACATACATATATATATATATATATATATATATATATATATATATATATATATATATATATATATATATATATATATATATATATATATATATATAAATGTATAAGGGATATCTCCTTTATTTTTAAATATATAATGTTCACATTTTCACGACAGTTTGCTACTATTTTGTGAAATTAAAGAGACATCAGCAGAATTTTAGTTCTTTAGGTTTTTAAAATACGGGGCATTTTTGAAAATGTTGCATTTTCAGATACCCCTCGTATCCCAGCCATCTCATTACTTATCAAAAACGCTGTTTCTTATATGACTTTTTTCGTAGAATGCAGTGCAGAATAAGTATGCGATATCAGGTCAAAAAGTTATTGGACCTTACTTTATTTTCTTAAATCGGACACCTTGTATATTGTTCTTTGTATTTATTATGAATAATGTAGGCTTTCCAAAAATATATATGTATGTATGTATATGTATTTTGAAAAAGAAGCTCAAAATTCGATATTTTCTAAAGTTTTCTTTTGTGCCCAATTAGTTGGTAGTAGGCTAGGGCTAAAAACAAAACAATAATTATCTATCTTACTTAAAACTTAAGTTAGAAAAACTAAAGAGAAACAAAATCTTAAAAAGTAAAAAAGTTTTCAAAGGTGGTTTTTAAAATGACGGCCTTTTTTCCGTGTGCAAGAATATTTTCATTTTCCTTCTAATAGCGTTCAAAAGAATCATAGGCCTCCTCGAAGAGCCGCGCCGGTCCAGTTTGATACCGTGTTTTATATATTTTATTTTGCATGATACCCCATAAGAAAAAATCTAAAATCGAAAGATCCGGAGATCGAGTTGGCCATCTTACAGGTCTGTGAGTACCAATCCATCTTTGAGGAAAGTAATTGTCTAAAAATACCTTTGTTGTTGTTTTGGGCACCGTAAGCTAAACAGCATTATAAAGTGCAAATGGAACATCAGTTGTAAAATAAATTTCTCAAGGATTTCTAGATACCTACTGACGCGATGTGAGACCTGCTTCAAACATTCTATAGACTACGACATCAAAAATGAAACACGAGACCCCAACCTCCAAGCAACTTTGATGAGCCCTCTCAAAAGCAAAATGGTGGTTATAGCGATTGCAAATTCCCGCACTTGAAAAATAATTTTCTTCGGAACAGATAACGAGTCTGCCAAAAGATGAATCAGTATGGATTTGTTGTAATTGGCAAAAAAAATATTAGGCGCTCGGCATCGCCGGGGTGTAAATGTTAAACTATGTGGAGTTTATATGGGTGATACTTATAGATTTTTGCAAAATTCTTTGAACATTGGACTGGGACATACCAACTGCTTCCTCTATTTGCTGCCAAGAAGATGACGGTTTAGCTTCTGCATAACTCAATACGTTTATTTCTTTTCTCTCTCTCTATCTTATTTGGTGTATGCTTTAGGACGAGGTTGGATAAATCGTCCCTGCTCTAATAAATTTGATTTAAGGCGGGCAAATATGTCTCGGAAAGGTTGCCTTCTTTCTGGATACCTAACATGAACAAAAAGCACTCCTAACATATTATCCTAACCATAGCGCTCAAAAAAATTACCTTTGTAAATATAACGCCGGGGATTTTCATTAGATTGTATGAAACTAACCAACATATCTTACATTTCCTTATTTTGTACATATTTTTGTAATTTTGTTTGAATCGTGTTAAGTAGTATATTTAAACCACTGTAAATTAGGCAACAAGTTATCCCTCTGCGGGCGTCTTCAAACAATTAATGACATATAATTTTTTTTTCTTCCTTAGGTGAAAATAATGATTCTATGCCTTTTACTCACGTTACCCTATATACTTATGTTCTAGATTTTTTCAGATCCCATTAAACGTGCCATCACGAGACAAAATAAAATCTCTTTATTGACATAATTTTTAAATTTATAATTGTCACAATAATATCAAATTTTCGAACCTTTTAGTCCCTCCCATGAACAGAGTTTTGTTACAATTAACGATGTGTCGCCTTTATGGAATGTTTTTTTTTTTTGAAAAAACCTACATTTATTAAAATTAGTTCGTTACTTTCTAATTTGTTTCTTTTAATTATTGTATTATTATTATTGGCCTTTTATATACCGACTACGTCCTCACTATCCTGAAGTTTTTCACTTCTTCTTAATAAGACTTCTTTTCCTCTCATACCTAGATTCTAAACCTGATGATTAAACTGTTAAGATCCTAAAACTGGAGTTAAACCCCAGCTGATATATTATTATCTACGCGAAAGACTTCTAAGTACGAGTAGTATGCGCGCCCTATTTTTATGGTAATGTAAAGCCTATATACTATACCAGTGCATATAGAACACCAAAGGAGAAGGCCCGCCTGTGTGGCATCTAAATTATACATTTAAGATATTTCCTAGAGGCTTATCATTTTTGCAACAGCGAAATAGATTTGGAAAGTTATTTTCATTTGAAAAACGTAAAGCTCTGCAAATAAAGTTTCCAAATCCGTAAAGCTTAAGGGTATCTAAAACTTTCAAAGCCTATATTTATGAGTTAATATAATCTTAATTTAACAAAGATCCTTGAAATTTTATATTTATGAACTATTAAAGATATGATAACAGAAGTTAGAATTAGAATTAAATTTATAGTAAATGGAATTCTATCTATATTTTCATTTTTGTTTAAAATGGGGCGAGGCGAGTAGGTCGTGCTTATTTTGATCCAGCTAACTTATTATTTTAAGGTGTGAAAAGTACCTATTAAACTATGTTTTTCGAAAAATAGAAAATAGAAAAATAAAAAATGGAAAATATTATTCGATTACTAAAAATTCAATTAAATTAAACATGAAAAGGGGGTGAATACTGCATAAAATCAGGCATTTTTTCTCTTCTGGTATGTAGGTTATGATGAAGATTTCGACCTCGTTAGACGACCGAGTCATTGTTGAAAATCAAGAAAACATCAAATTGTTTGACCCTTTATTGTCAATTTTGATCCGGAAGAACTAGTTTTTCATCAAAAACTGTTATAACCATTTGTGAAGTAGATTAAACACTTTGAGACTTAAACGGTTATTGTGGGTCTAATAGTTTCCGAGATACAGCTTTTCAAAATTTGGCCAATTATTACAGCAAAATTCCATCATTTTCATATGTACCTATTTATGTTTGTGAAGCTTTATTTCTAATACCCGCTAACTTCTTGCCATTTATAATGGTTTTATTGGGACCTAAATCAGGTCTTAAAATCTGAAGTAAAATAAAATTCTACATTGACCGATGCGTCAAATCAGGTATTTTTACTTTTTTCATATATTGTTTATGATGGAAAGGCATTGCGTCATATATTGCACAAGCAAGTCGTAATATATTTTTTACAAAATGTGGGCAAGGTCAACGTGATGTGACCTACACCAACACTTCTTTCAAATATGACTGTATTAACTCTCAACTCCTTGTTCACGTCTTCGTTCTTTGGACAAGAAAAAACAAAAAAAGTGTCACAACGTTTCAAAAACATAGAGACCTTGGCCACACTTCTGCGATTTTCTTGGACAGCAACCCTAATCCAGATGATATTGCAGCTGCAGGTAAGTGTATCACAAATGCGCTTTATAAGGGACTGCACCAAATGCAGAACCTGGTCGATCTGAGATACAATTTGTTGGCAAAGGCTGCGGCGAAAACAAACTTTTCAACATCTAGCGATATTGCCTCTCACCCAAAATTTAATCATATTTCACCCGATGCGCTCCTACGACCATGTTAAATAGCCTTTGAATACCATTTTGCTACCTGCATATTTGCTGTTTGATTGCTTTGGTAAGAAATTGATGATTTAACATGTTTTATTTTCTATTTTTTCACAAGTCTAGAAGTAATTAGGAGTTGACAATGAGTCTCAACCTTAAGATCATAATAAGAGACGCGGCGCCACAACATCTCCTCAAGCTCATCTCCCGTAGCTGCAAAAAAGGCTGCAACAGTGTCTGCAGCTGCAGGAAGGCTGGACTGAAGTGCTTCGTACTTTGCATCCACTGCGAAGGAGTCTCATATGACAACGTCCTTGAACTCACATTAAGCCTCGAGCACTACCTCAGAGATGACCTGTCAGTGGTAGGTGAACTAAACGAAAAACTACGGGTACCCGTCTCGCATATTCTTAAAAATCCTCCTGAGATCTCAGAAGACGACGTCTTGGTCCAACCAAGTCCATCAAGGAGGGCAATATTAATGATATTGATGATCCCAAGAAAATTGAAAGACGTAAGTAATTGTTAATACTTTGATTTTTTCACTTACCCACGTCTGTAAATAAAAATATTGAGGGGTAGGGTCACTTTGGGAGAGTTCACTGGGAGGGTGGGAGATGATTTTCAAACAATATAATAGGCCTTCGGAAACTTGAATGCTATTGAAAATGATAAAATTATATGGTTATAACGGCTTTTGAAGAAAAACTAGTTCTTCCGGTTTAAAATCAAACTAAGAAAAGGTCAAAAAATTCGAGAATCTCTTGACTTTTTAAAATGATTCGGTCATCTGCCGAGGTCGAAAACTTGAATTTAACATTGCTTTTCACTCGTAAACAATATAAGATAAAAGCAAAAATACCTGATTTGTTGCATGGCACAATGTATATTCTGATTGTACTACAAGCGATAATGATTTTATTGACAAATTATTGTTTCACAAAAAAATTGCAGGCTTTACAACGCGTACAAAAGCAAGATGTTAAAATTCGACATTTAAAAGGACACATCGTAATAAACAACAAACAAAAATTCATAGAAAACGGTGACAAAGTAGAACAAAAATCGGGATTACTGAAGTCATAACTAGACTCGAATGATATTACATATACAAGTTATCTAAAAATACGAAAGGAAAACAATATTTACCAGAGACGGGAATGTAGTTGTAAGAAAAGACAACACAATTGTGAAAATTAGAGACTGTAGTGAAAACTATAAAAGGATAATTTTAAATTAAGAAAACTGTTTTTTAATGAAGCAATGATATTAATTTCTTTGTGTTCAGTCCTTTATAATAATAGAAGTAGATACAATTTTGTAAGCGAAAGAACATTAATTTAAAATAAGATTTTGTTTTTTGCTATACTTTATTTTTTTCTTATTAGTGATATAAACTTTTTGTTTTGACAAAGTTTGGTACTTTGTAAATGATATTGAACTATTTATTAAGTTTTTTTAAAACTTAAGAGTTTAAATATTTTATAAAAATTAAACCAATAACAATTTTTCGAATTTAAAAATGTGTGACACAGAAGTATTTATAGTAGAATTAAATGTTAATATCCTAAAACAACCTGTTCGCTGAAATTGTTGGTTTACAAACTCTTAAGAGATACAGAATCCTCCTCTACTACTACAGATAACTTATTTTTGAAAACCTATAACATTCAAATTAAAACCAGTTTAATAAAACCTATAGTAATCCAAACCCGTGCAAAATATTAAATATATAAACAAAAGTGAAACAAAAAATGAATATATTATTTTGATTGTCGTGGCAAGAACTGATGGCTGTAGGTACAAAGAATGTAAATCAAAGTTATAAAAATATATTACCTTTTTATAAAAAAAATATATAGGAGTACGAATGAACTATCGGGCACAATAAGGGATAAAACAAAAAAGCGCTTGTATTCTAAAAAAACAAAAAGTAAAAGAGACTCTAATGTTTCTAATGTTTTTAATATATTTTTTACAAGTATCTGAAGCAAATTTGAATAATATAGAGCAAAATTCGGAATGGATTTCGGTTCCTAACTCCAGGTCAGTAACCATTATTCTTAAAACTTATAAATAAAAATGATCAAATAATTGCTATCCTGATTCAAAAAAGTGTACTTTTCTTTTAGAACTGTTATTAGATGTCATAAGTACCTCTTTCGAGATATTTAATATACCGGATGAATGGAGAAAATTAGTAGTAACTTTCGTTTTCAAAACTAAAGATCCGACTTATTACTACTATTTCAATAATATAGAGCTTTGCAAAACTTTTTGAAAAATGCTTAAAACAGAGATTGGTTAAATTTTTGGAAAGGGAAAATAAGCTATATTTGGATTCTGAAATAAGATGTCTCCAGGCCGTATTTGAGTTGACAAATAATATTTGCATTCATAACCAAAATTCGAGGAAACTCTTAGCTATTTTCTTAGACCTAGCTAAAGCAATTTATAAGGTGTGTCATGGACTTTTTTTTTGATAGACTGGAAGAAATTGGTATTCAAGATGGACCGCAACTTCTTTTAAAACGATATTTAACAATAACTTAAACATTTTAAAAATAGGCAGTGACCTTCGGGACTGCAGTGTGGTGTTGTATGCTGACGACACGGAACTGCTGTTTTCTAGGGAGATTTGAGCAAAGGTTTATAAACGGGTAAAGGATGATCTGGCTATTATGAAGTAGTGGTTGAGTGCTAGTAAATTGAGCGTTAACTTCACTAAATCTAATTATATGATTTTTTAATCAATACAACCCGTGCAACCAATAAACGAACTATTGACCGTGAAAAAGATAATTCAACATGTAATTGTATTTAAGAGTAGTTATTGATTAACATCACAGGTGGTACGAATATTTCTAGTATTAGAAATTACAAAGATGTTTTTCAAATTTTTCCAGTTAAGAAACATTTTAAGTACAAAATTAGTATTGCTATTATATAATCTTTTGGTAGAGTCTATAGTGTAGTCCTGGATCATCATAGGGAGAGAACTGTACAATTGTATAATTGAGATCTAAAAATTGTATCATTATGCGAACATTTTGTCTTAAAAATTCTAAATCACAAACCTCGCAGATTTACTTATAAATTAATTTTAACGGGAATATCTCTAATTGTATGATTCAAAACACTTTCTGGTAGAGATTTGTGACTTATTATGTTCTTAAAATGTGTAATGTTACTAGTTCATATTAATAACGTGATTCTCTTCTGCAATAAAATATCAAGAAGAAAAATTAAATTTTATTCATCGAATTATTTTAAATAGCATTTTTTTAAATTAAAAAATTAAGTAAGTATCTGTTTCTGCCATACGCTATCTCGTCTTTAACTATTGCCGTCTAGTGTTTTTAAAGTTTATTTAAAAAAAATTAAATCTGGGGGGACTCTCTGCGCTCAAATTACGCTTAGCAATTTAGAGTTAAATTCTCTCCAGCCCAATAATTGTAAAAATATATAAAAAAAATTTATTACAATTCTTAAATAATTACTATTAGTGACAATGGAAATTTTGAGGACTTGTATGTAAAACTTTTGAAATTAAGTGTATGATTATATTTATGTTCAGTGTATAGCCTATGATTAAAAATATCGTTTGATTTTTTTAATAAAGGAGTCTCCTCTCACACTTCTTATGGAAAATGGCTCTGGGTAAATTTTTCTAATTTCTTGATAGATTTTGAGATACAGGTTATCAAAATTTTGAATTTATTTTTTTTAGTTTTAGCGACCCGGCCAAGATTTTGCTACTTTACCAATTAACCAGATTTGACGAAATTTCTATGAATTTTTTCAGAAATGTTTTCTATGTGAATATTCCATATGAGGTGAGGGTCAATGCAGATACCTAATTATTTTATACCCTGTAGATTTTCATAGTTATGTTCCCTATAAGATGAAATTATTTTATTTTCATTTTTTTTTGTAGAGTCGTACGTAGTACTAACCATGTATGCGCACATCTTGCTGGGGTAATCAGAAGAACAAAAGTTTATTTGGTACACTTTAAATTTTTGTGTGGAAGATATAACAACAAGTATGTGCCAAGCTAGTCTGCTCTCTGCAATTTAATTCGAAGCTATTAGTTAGTCTTTGTGTTTACCCATCTTAACCGAAATCTTACAAGTGATTTTAGAAATAACCCCGTAGTGCTTTTAATTCCCTTGAAGTGTTCGAACATTTCGGAGCTTTCAATTCTTAGCCCTCAGCAGTGTAAGTTTTAAGTTTCAATTTGTTTTAACCAGTGAACTTAATTACTTATTTGGACATTTAAGTATGTTTGTAACTGACTTGCGTAAAAAATTTTGATATAATTTATTTCTTGATAATTTTAAATGAACTTAACTGATCACATCTCCATTGTAGGCAACATTAGTATCTACATAATAAATAATGATAAAGTCTCTCCAAGTGCGCGAACCTTTTATTTATTGATTTCCTCAAAAATATTTTGCTTTTAATAAATAACATTTGCTAAAATTAATGCAAAAAACTTAAACGAATTTTGTTTTCCATTTGTGACTAAAATATTTTTTCTTAATCTGCGAGTTATATATTTCAATTTTAGACGTAAACATATCTCAAGTAATTGTTATTTAACGTCAAAAATATTTTGTCTTAACCCATTAATGTCCAAGAGGTCGTTAATGACCCAGGAACTAAAAATAAATCTAGTGAGCGCTATATTTATTAGATGGCGCTGAGAGTTTGTCCCGGTATTTCCAACAGATGCGCCGAACTAGTTTCAGTTCTGTGCGAGACGTGAGCTGTATACGTTTGCTTCTAGGTGCTGGGAATAACGAGTGAAAATAAAAAAGAAAGGCAATGTCTTCGATTTATTATTGGTAAGTAACTTTAATTTTAATATTTTATTTATATAGGTAATATCTTTATCTTTACTAAATGTTCTTGTAGACTTATTATTACTTCCATATCTGTTTGCAATAATATATAAATGTGACAATCCATTTTTTGTTGCTAGGTCGTTAACGACCCCTTTGGCACTTGTAAGACTATATTACGATTAGGTATTTTTTTCAGGAAAAAGCCTCTTTCTGTTCCTGAGCTCCTAGAGCAAGCCGAAATAGTGCATGAAGTTGACAATCGAATCTTGCCAGAAGGCATATTTATAACCCCCCCAGAAAATGACGGCGAAAATACAGACTGCGACTCAGGGGATCAGGAAGATACTGATCCAAACCATTTAAGTACCCGACAACTCACAGCAGAAGGAGAGCATATGTATAATAGAGAGAACAGGCGTATTTTAGAGGAAAATATAGAAATAGATAAACAGGAAGAAGGTAATTTAATTGACCATCAATCACAGTTGGTTAACAAAAGCATGAGTCCTCCTATAAAAAAAAAAGTAAAATCGAAATTACATTTCAGTGGGAAAAGAATGATATGAATAGGGCAATTTCTCCTTGGAGTACTTACATCACTAGTAGAGGACATTGTAAAATATGTAAAATATACTGTAAGGTACGCTACTCAAAAAAATGTTCCTGGTTTTGAGCTATCAAGCAACGAATTATAAGTATTTATTGGAATACTTCTGGTTAGCGGTTACGTCCCTTTACCACATAGGAGAATATTTTGGGAAGAAGCAGAAGATGAACATAACAACCTAGTATCTCAGTCAATGAGGCGTAATCGATTTGAGGAAATAAGCAGATTCTTTCATGCTACAGATAATAACGCGTTACCTCAAGGCGACAAAATGGCTAAGCTACGCCCAATTATTGACTCCTTGAACAAAAAATGTATTCAATATGCACCCTTGCAGCCAAACATATCAACAGATGAGTCCATGATTCCGTACTACGGTAAACATGGCTGTAAGCAATTTATACGCAGTAAGCCCATTCGATTCGGCTACAAAGTTTGGGTTATGGCTACCAAACCAGGCTATTGCTTACGATTTGAGATTTATCAGGGACGGAAAAACAAAATGACCAATGAGTGCCAGGTCTTGGGGAATCTGTTGTATTTTATTTCTGTTGATGTGCTACAAAGAGAATATTCTGGTTTGCGGTTTTCACTTTATTTTGATAACTTTTTTACCTCCGCAAAATTGATGTATACCCTTACTCAGAAAAATTTCGGAGTAACAGGAATAGTCAGGGAAAATAGAACCATGAAATGTAAATTAAATGATCCAAACATAATGAAAAAAGAAAAAAGGGGAAATATGGAGAGTGCCGTGGATAAGAACAAAGGAGTCATAGGTATAAAATGGAAAGATAACATTGTTGTAAGTGTCATGTCAAATGAATTTGGAGTTGAGCCATTACAAAAATGCAAAAGATTTTCTGTGAAGGACAAAAAGAAAGTTGATGTGCTGCAACCGCATGCAATAAAAATGTATAACACATACATGGGTGGCGTGGATCAGTTGGATAATAACATATCCAATTACAGAATTGCAATTAGGGACAAAAAGTGGTATACCCCCATCCTTCATTGGATAGTCAACTAGCCCGCGCATATGGATATGATCAAGATAATCTTCAATTTGGCAGAGAAATTTCTCAATACCTTTTAAAAAATTATGTAGTTAAGCCAAAAATGCCTGGACTAAAGAGATCTTCGCTATATTGTGCCACCTCCAAAGGACCTTACTTGATAATCTTCCAACAGGCAAGAAGAAGGTGTTCCCTATGTAGGAACAAAACAACAAAGGCTTGTGAAACTTGTCAAATTCCTCTCCACGACATATGCTTTGACGAATTTCATAAAATGTAATGGTTTTATAACGTTTCAGTTTAATATATCAATAAATAAATAAAAGACAATTACTTGTTGTTTTTGTTTCAATAAGTGTCGTTAACGACCCACCTTCTAAATCAAAAACTACATTTGAAAAATTTTTTTAAACATTTTTTTATGTCTTATTTCATCATTTTTTAACACAAAACATTGTCATTAACCATTTAAAGTTTCAAGTTCTACCTTAAGTGAGTCGAGCTTTTCATTTACGACATACCGATTCTGTGACTTTTAAAGGTTCTTTCCTTAGTTGGATGGTTCCTAGAATTATTTATAAGATAAAACTTGTAAGAATAAAATGCATGTACTGGGTGTTTTCCAGAATTAGGTCATATCTAAGTTAGGATAGTATTTAAGGTGTAGCTTCGAAAATGCGCTTCTAAATAATCCCCACAGCTAATTGGCTCGCACAGCTACTGAAACTTACGAGCTGTCTTAATAGTAGACGCTTGTCTGGAGTAAGTACATTAGAAGAACCGTCCACTTATTATTAACAATTGAATATTTTAATTTATTTATTATTTTATTGATGCATGATATATTAATAATTTCGTGACTAACATTATCGAGGCTCATGGAAAGCCGTGGTGGATTAAGTATTTATATTTTTTCTTTTATTGTTGCTAAATTTGTTTATACATAAACATTTTTAATTGTTGCTAACTTCTTGTAACATTTTAACCACGTTTGTTGACAACTGATGTCTTTTGATTGTAAAAATCTTTTGATTCGAAAATGCGCTTCTAAATAATCCCCACAGCTAATTGGCTCGCACAGCTACTGAAACTTACGAGCTGTCTTAATAGTAGACGCTTGTCTGGAGTAGGTACATTAGAAGAACCGTCCACTTATTATTAACAATTGAATATTTCAATTTATTTATTATTTTATTGATGCATGATATATTAATAATTTCGTGACTAACATTATCGAGGCTCATGGAAAGCCGTGGTGGATTAAGTATTTATATTTTTTCATTTATTGTTGCTAAATTTGTTTATACATAAACATTTTTAATTGTTGCTAACTTCTTGTAACATTTTAACCACGTTTGTTGACAACTGATGTCTTTTGATTGTAAAAATCTTTTGATACCTAGTAATTTTAGGTAAGTGTACTTTCCAGACAGAAAGAAAATTTTGCTAAAAATATAAACAGCTGATTGCTACCGGACGTAGTGATTAGGACATACGTTTTCCCACCAAAAAAAACATAAAAAATTCAAAACACAAAAAGATCCATTTGAACACTTGTTAAAACATTTTCAATTCAACAAAGTTTGTAACACTTTTAAATGTAAGTTGTGTTGTTATCCTCAGAATATTTTTGTAAATTATTTTAATCTAAACGTAAAGCGATTGTTAGTAAGTTTTACGCTTTCCGAAGACATTAAATATAAACTTATACTCAGTGGAACACATTTTTCGGAACCACACTGTGAGTGAAAAAAATTGACTTAAATAAAAGTCAATGAAGTGCAAATGAACTTTCAAAAAGTATTAAACATTAAGTAATCTGGAGGTTTCTTTTTTGTCAGTGTAAAAATTTGAACAAAAAAATAATTTGTAACTTAGTTATAGTATTTTATCCACTGTAACAAACTTTTCCGTTCGTTACAATGTTTGGTTCAAAATTCAATTTAAACTAAATAATATTAACAATTTTCTAATTAATAGCATCAAATCACAATTTTACTGGATTAACAATTGCTTGGATTATTAAGTACCGCACGCATGGCACCGAAGTTATTATATCGATCCCGAATCAACAGATCGCAAATTCTCGCTTTGTAAAACACGTTCGAAGGAAATTTCTAGATTCAGATTTCGTCCGCCACATTTAAAACAAAATTTATACATATGCTTTTCAATTTCATGAATATTATTATAAAATGGTCCCTAATTGATTCTTTATTAGGTGTATCACATAGATAGTTGTATTGAGAAAATTTCCTGAGTTTTAGATTGATCAAATATTAACTATTAATTGGGTTTTTTATTATTAAAAATCTTAACTGCCAAAAATAGATTCTGAATTGGCGCCATATTTTGGTGAGACATACGGATGTACTATTTTCATGTAGTCCGATTTCATAAAACCGAGTGGGTCAGTCGTTTCGGGCCTCTTTTGCAAAATTTCTATTGTTGAAAGCAAACATGAGATAATCTAGTTGGAATTTAGTTAATATTTTAACTTAGTCAGCCTAGATGCTGGATTAAATCCAATAGAATCTCAATTCAGTAATGGATTACTGCTTTCTTAAGCCATAACATCTGGTAAGTTAATTTTGAGAGTTTTCTGGCAAGAAAAATTACATTTTTGTGCATTGTGAACATGTTGACTCATTTCGCCATTTTGTTTCAAGTTTTTTTTTTCTTTTAACATTTTTCCTCTTCTCTACAATTTTTTCCCTACCACTTTCAATTGTTTTAATTATTAATTGGATAATGAATATTAAAAGTAAATAATCAATAAAATGAAGAATTTATTGCATAATTCAAATTAAAAGTGATTCCTGGGCCAGGAAAATTTAATGGTAACTGTTTTGTGGTAAATCTTCTCAATTCCTGGAGGAAGAAGTCCTTTTTTTAGTACCGTGTGGTCATTTTTCTGGACTGTTAGTGCTGTGTGGCCAGTTCCAGGGTGTCATTGTTCCTGTTTTGGACTTGGGTAGTCTACAAGGAATGACGCCATAGCAAGGATATACTCCCGGATATATGTTGAAAAGATAAGTGATTTATAATTTTCTTATTTTCGCTTCTTTGGATTGATGTAGTGGCCATGCATTAATTCATTAGGAATTACTTAATGCTTATTTGAAAACTACATACCGAAACCTCTCTTCAGTCTTCAATTCCTTCTTTATATCAATTAATAATCATCTTCAAAAAATATATAAATGGAATGGTATAAATTATAAATTATTGTAAAAAAATATATATATAAAAATTTTCGTCTCGATTTACGTAAAATTTAAACATATCTTCTTGATTTAAATATATCAAATTTAATGTAGGTATAAATTAATACTTACACTGTGTATAAATATTGTCTATGTGGCATTGGTATATTTACTTGTAAAAATTATTATCTGTACTAAAATATTAATTTCTTAAAGATTTTTGAACATTTACATTTATCCTAATTAGATATAAAATTTTTCTTTCTTATAAATTATGTGAGTGTATATTAAATCAAGGTATCATACTAGTGAGTAATACCATTGATATTTCACTAATTTATATTTAAGATTGTGGCATTTTATTTCATGGTAAATTTATTGAGATTATGGAACTGAAATTTTGATTTTCTTTTCTATTGTAATTTTCCTCTAATATCATATTGGACTTTTTGAATTAAAATTTCTCTTATTCTATCTTAATTTGAATTTATAATAACTTGACTATTAATGATTAAATTTTTTCTACTTAAGAAATTTACTTAAAAGTGTCTAGAATTAACTAGAGTCATGTTGTCATTTTAGAAATTTTGCATAAGGTCAAATATCAGCCGATCATAAAATTGAGTTTCATTGTTTGTTTGTTCAAAAAGAACTTCATAATATCAACTAATTAAATTAAATCAAACTGATTTAAGATCAGCTGCTTTACTAATTAATATTCAACAAATGAACACATAATTGAGTTTCATTGTTTGTTTGTTCGAAAAGAACTTCATATTATCTACTAATTAAATTAAATCAAACTGATAAAAGATCAGCTGCTTAATAATTTAATAATTAATTGATTTTTATGCATATATTGAGAAAAAATAAATAACCAAATCTTTTCCAAAATATAAAATATAATCATTTCAATTGTAAGAGAAATTTAATTTCACTTCCACTTCTAAATTGTTATTAATCTATATATGTGGAAACTTATAAACTGACGTATGTCAGGTACTTATATTGTAAAAATTGAAAACAATATCCAAAAAAAATACAGTTCAAGGAAAAATAACTTTGTAGTTACGTGATTTTGTTTTTCATGTATTTAATTTAGGTCACATTAGCATATATTTTATCTTTATTTTTTATTAAATATCTAAATCTAATTATTTTAAGTTGCTCTCTTCCTTTATTTTATATCTGTATATTTTTCTTCTTCGAGCTCCTATAGCTCTGGCGCCCATAGCCAAATTATAAAAAAACTTTTCCAACGTTTGCTAAGTTCAATTAGCCGGAGTATTTTACATTAAAATTATAATGTTATTAAGTTGCTCTAAAACATCAGCTAGCCGAACTTACGATTTTATAATAGTTTTTCTTAGTGATCTTAAGAGTCATTTAACAAACATAAAAATATAAAAAAAGCACTAAAGAAAACTTTATAAACTGGCACCTAAAAGTTCAATTGTACTTGCAAAATTTAATAAATATTTATATCAACAATAATTTTATATTATTTGTTTAAATTAGTTCTAATACTGTATATTTTTAGTTTAATATGGCTACTTTGAATCCTACCTATCTTTGGAACGACGAATTATCATGGGAACTTGGAATCAAAGGTATTCAAGTTAATTCTAAGGACAATCCTGACCAGCTTAAAGTAATTTTAAGAAATTTGTTAAAAGACGAAGGAAATGTAGCGTCTAGTTCTCATCTGGAAGTTCCAATGGATTTTGAATTGGAAGCTGCCATTTGCCAAAGAAAATTATCAATATTCAAGGATTTGGTAACATTATTTAATTCTGACCGTCGTCATTTTGATTATAAAAAATTAAAATCTCGTTTAATTCATGTCAAAAATAGAATTTGCTATTTAAATCCAAAATACATTGATCAAACAAATTTAAAATCACAACTTTTCTCTCAAGTAACTTCTTTAATTGAAAAGTTAGAATCTAAAGCTTTAAATAATGAAATAAATTTGTTAGACTTATTAGACTCAAATTTAAGTGATCAAGAGTTTAAGAGTGATCAGAGTTCTGTTTCTCAAGCAACAGCAATTCAATCTACTTCTCGTAAAGTATCATTTCTTGATGAAAATCAAAATTCTAACTCAAGTAGAACTGAAAATGTTATAATTCATTCTGATATTTTATTGAAACATGGTCATAATCATGGCTCTGAAGATACTCAAAATAAAGAGAATAATCACCGTATCGTCCAACCTGTCAATCAAGACAATAAAATGCAGCCTTTTCATTCAAGTATGTCTGAAAATTTCATAAATGATAAACACAATAATGCACATCCACATACTCCTCAAAATGCCTTTTTACCTCAAAATGTATGTACAGTAGTATCAAACTCTCATAATACTTTGGTACCTCAGAATTATCATAATAGTTTTCAAAATTTTCATATACCGTCAGGTGTAGGATCTGAAAATTATATAACTAGAAGCGATTTAGGTCCTCGAAGTCAACAAAACCTCCAGTTACATTTACCAAATAGTAGCGTAAATTCAAATAATATACCAATTAATTGTCAAAATAATGCTTTGCTTAATAGTAACATTAATAATTGCAATAAACATTTAAGCAATAATACATATACATGTTAAAATAATGATATTTTATAGACGGGTTATCAGATTAGTAATCACCTAAGTTCGTTATATAATAATAATAATATATCTGTAAGTCAATCTAATACCTTAAATAATAATCAAAATGTAATTAAAAACCAGCCTAGTTGTTTGAGTAATAATAAAATACCTGCGTGTCAATGTAGTACTTTAAATAATAGTCAAAATCTAATTAATATTCAGCCTAATTCTTTATATAATAATAATATACCTATGAGTCAATTTAATACTTTAAATAATCATAATATATTACCGTCTTATGATTCTAATATTCTGACACAAAACCCACATATTCCTAATTTTTCTGATAATGATTTTAATAGAATTCCACCCTTTAGTAGAAATAATTTAAAATATAATGGCCAAAACCAAAGTCTTCAAAGTTTTTTGGAAAAAATGTAAATTTTGTCAACCCAATCTTTCTTTCTTTGGATATGTAGTTGATTGTAATGGTTTACATGCAGATCCTAATAAAGTTAGTTCAATATGTAGTTATCCGCAGCCAAAAACTTCAACTGAAATTAAAAGATTTATTGGAATGGCTTCTTGGTATCGCAAATTTATAAAAAACGTTTCTGAGTTAATTGTCCCCCTAAATAATTTAATAAAAGGAAAGAAGAAACAGCAAAAAATTGAATGGTCTAATGAAGCTAATATTTCTTTTGAAAACTTAAAACACAGGCTTATGTCAACACCTGTTCTTAGAAACCCTGACTTTACAAAACCATTTTCAATACAAATTGATGCTTCTCATTATGCAATTGGCGCTGTCATTACTTAAAGTGGAGATGATGGAGAATATGTAGTAGCTTATACATCCCGTACTTTAACTAAATCTGAAATTAATTATACTGTCAGTGAAAAACTATTGGCGATAGTTCATGCTATATTAAAATTTCGATCTTATATAGAAGGTGTAAAATTTAAAGTTATTACTGATCACAATGCTTTGTTATGGTTAAATCGATTAGAAAATCCGATGGGTAGATTATGCAGATGGGCTATTCTATTATCCCAATTTGACTTCGAATTATTTTACAGACCAGGAGCACAAAATGTTGTTCCAGACGCACTAAGTCGAGCACCTGTTGAAGTGTCCATTATTTCTAATCTAAATTATTCTACGAATCTTAAAAGCAACAAATGGTATTTAAAGATGTTAAATAATGTCCAAAATAATCCTGAAAAATTTCCTAATTTTCTTGTAATAGATGGTATCTTATATAAACATTTTTGTCAGATCATGATATGAATATAAATCAAAAGGATTGGAAGATAGTAGTTCCTAAATCAGAAAGCATTAAAATATTACAAACATGTCATAATGACCCTTCTTCAAGTCACTTTGGTTTTAAGAAAACTCTTGATAAAATTTTAGTTCAATACTGGTGGCCCGGTATGAGGCACGATATTAAAAGATATATAATTAGATGTCAAATATGTAACGAACAAAAGGTATCTCAGCTTCCTAGGGCAGGCTTAATGGGTGCACCTAAAAATGTATCAGTGCCATTTAAACTAATTTCGATAGATATTCAAGGTCCTTTTCCAAAATCAAAATCTGGTTTTCAATATTTACTTGTTGTTGTTGATTGGTTTACCAAATTTACTTTTATTCATAAAATGCGTAGAGCTTTAGGTACTGAAATATGTAAATTTTTAGAAGAGACTGTTTTTACTTATTTTGGAGTTCCCCAAACTATTGTGGTTGATAATGGTAGTCAAATCTAAAGAGTTTAAACACCTGTTAAATGAGTATAAAATAAATAATGTTTGGTATAATGCCAGATATCATCCGCAGACCAATAATGTTGAACGAGCTAATAGAGTGATAGGTACCGCCATTAGATCGTACATTAAAGACAAACAGCATAGAGATTGGGATAATCATATTCATAAAATATGTACTGCTATCAATACAGCAACTCATAGTTCAACTTCTTACTCACCAGCATTCCTAACATTGGGACGTAACCTACCTTGTTCAAGCGACTATTATGGTATTATAGAAAATAAAAATTTTTCTCCATATACATTTACTAGCCGTGATAAGCTGGTATCTGAACTTTCCAAATTACCAGAAATTTATACTATAGTTGAGAAAAATATTCAAAAATCATATAATACGTATAAAAAGTACTATGATTTACGAAAAAGGCACATAGAGTTTGATGAAGGTGATATTGTGTATAAATGAAACTTTGTTTTATCAGATGCCGGTAATTATTTTTCAAAAAAGTTATCTAAGAAATTTAGTAAATGCAAAATTTTAAGAAAGATATCTCCATTGATTTATGAGCTTATAGATGAGAATGATAAAAATATTGGTAAATTTCATATTAAGGATCTAAAAGCCGGTCCCGATGACATTAATGATTTATCTGATTTAGAGTGATTCCCTGATATAGCTCCTTACTTATTTTTAGTTGGATTTAATTGTAGTGATATTGATTAAGATATATGTATTAAGTTTCATATCTTTAGCTACGTATTTAATTGTATGTTGTGTAGCTTATTATCCCTATACTACTTTATTATTTGTTATAGTAGATACTTTAAGTGAAGTAATGTAAACTGCAAGGTTATGCCTTTATTTTTTTTTTGGTTGAAGAGAGGTATTTGTAACAAACTTTTCCTTTCGTTACAATGTTTGGTTCAAAATTCAATTTAAACTAAATAATATTAACAATTTTCTAATTAATAGTATCAAATCACAATTTTACTGGATTAACAATTGCTTGGACTATTAAGTACCGCACGCATGGCACCGAAGTTATTATATCGATTCCGAATCAACAGATCGCAAATTCTCGCTTTGTAAAACACGTTCGACGGAAATTTCTAGATTCAGATTTCGTCCGCCACATTTAAAATAAAATTTATACATATGCTTTTCAATTTCATGAATATTATTATAAAATGGTTCCTAATTGATTCTTTATTAGGTGGATCACATAGATAGTTGTATTGAGAAAATTTCCTGAGTTTTAGATTGATCAAATATTAACTATTAATTGGGTTTTTCATTATTAAAAATCTTAACTGCCAAAAATAGACTCTGAATTGGCGCCATGTTTTGGTGAGACATACGGATGTAGTGTTTTTATGTAGTCCGATTCCATAAAACCGAGTGGGTCAGTCGTTTCGGGTCTCTTTTGCAAAATTTCTATTGTTGAAAGCAAACATGAGATAAGTTAGTTGGAATTTAGTTAATATTTTAACTTAGTCAGCCTACATGCTGGATTAAATCCAATAGAATCTCAATTCAGTAATGGATTACTGCTTTCTTAAGCCATAACATCAGGTAAGTTAATTTTGAGTGTTTTCTGGCAAGAAAAATTACATTTTTGTGCATTGTGAACATGTTGACTCATTTCGCCATTTTGTTTCAAGTTTTTTTTTTTTTTAACATTTTTCCTCTTCTCTACAATTTTTTCCCTACCACTTTCAATTGTTTTAATTATTAATTGGAAAATGGATATTAAAACTAAATAATCAATAAAATGAAGAATTTATTGCATAATTCAAATTAAAATTGATTCCTGGGCGAGGAAAATTTAATGGTAACTGTTTTGTGGTAAATCTTCTCAATTCCTGGAGGAAGAAGTCCTTTTTTTAGTACCGTGTGGTCATTTTTCTGGACAAGTGCTGTGTGGCCAGTTCCAGGTGTGATTGTTCCTGTTTTGGACTTGGGTAGTCTACAAGGAATGACGCCATAGCAAGGATATACTCCCGGACATATGTTGAAAAGATTGTTTATAATTTTCTTATTTTTGCTTCTTTGGATTGATGTATTGGCCATGCATTAATTCATTAGGAATTACTTAATGCTTATTTGAAAACTACATAACGAAACCTCTCTTCAGTCTTCAATTCCTTCTTTTTATTAATTAATAATTATCTTCAAAAATATATAAATGGTATAAATTATAAATTATTGTAAAAAAATATATATATATATAAAAATTTTCGTCTCGATTTACGTAAAATTTAAACATATCTTCTTGATTTAAATATATCAAATTTAATGTAGGTATAAATTAATACCAACACTGTGTATAAATATTGTCTATGTGGCATTGGTATATTTACTGGTAAAAATTATTATGTGTACTAAAATATTAATTTCTTAAAGATTTTTGGACATTTACATTTATCCTAATTAGGTGTAAAATTCTTCTTTCTTATAAATTATGTGAGTGTATATTAAATCAAGGTATCATACTAGTGAGTAATACCATTGATATTTCACTGATTTAAATTTAAGATTGTGGCATTTTATTTCATGGTAAATTTATTGGGATTATGCAATTGAAATTTTGATTTTCTTCTCTATTGTAATTTTCCTCTAATATCAAATTGGACTTTTTGAATTAAAATTTCTCTTATTCTCATAAGGTCAAATATCAGCCGATCATAAAATTGAGTTTCATTGTTTGTTTGTTCAAAAAGAAATTCATAATATCAACTAATTAAATTAAATCTAATTAATATTCAACAACCGAACACTGATCTAATTAAATTAAATCAAACTGATCAAAGATCAGCTGCTTAACTAATTTATAACCAACAACCGAACACATAATTGAGTTTCATTGTTTGTTTGTTCACAAAGAACTTCACATAAATAAAATTCAATCATACTGATAAACGATCAGCTGCTTAAAAAATATTAAAAAAATCTAATTACTAACTAAATTTATTTAACCCATTTAATTTCTTTAGATCTATATGATTTTCTTATCCCTGCTGACTTAAATCGTAATTTATTATCATTGTTAAATTGAATCGTTTGAATATTTTAACTTAATTTTATGAGAAAATGTACTTTCTAACCTTAATTTAATAATTAATTGATTTTTATGCATATATTGAGAAAAAATAAATAACCAAATCTTTTCCAAAATATAAAATATAATCATTTCAATTGTAAGAGAAATTTAATTTCACTTCCACTTCTAAATTGTTATTAATCTATATATGTGGAAATTTATAAACTGACGTATGTCAGGTACTTATATTGTAAAAATTGAAAACAATATCAAAAAAAAATACAGTCCAAGGAAAAATAAATTGGTAGTTACGTGATTTGGTTTTTCATTTATTTAATTTAAGTCACATTAACATATATTTTATCTTTATTTTTTATTAAATATCTAAATCTAATTATTTTAAGTTGCTCTCTTCCTTTATTTTATATCTGTATATCTTTCTTCTTCGAGCTCCTATAGCTCTGGCGCCCATAGCCAAATTATAAAAAAACTTTTCCAACGTTTGCTAAGTTCAATTAGCCGGAGTATTTTACATTAAAATTTTAATGTTATTAAGTTGCTCTAAAACATCAGCTAGCCGAGTCGAACTCACGATTTTATAATAGTTCTTCTTAGTGATCTTAAGAGTCATTTAACAAACATAAAAATATAAAAAAAAGCACTAAAGAAAACTTTATACCACCCAGCTTCCACGTTAATAGAGGTTGAATAAATCGTACTTAAATTTTAAGATAGATAATTTACTGATATTTATTCAATATAAGCTGACTTACTTTCCCCATAATACCTTCCCGCCGCTACCCTCAAAACTTGTTTCACAGTTGTGGAATTTGGCTAAATAAATAAAAAATTACTAAATAGCATATTTGGGCAGAGACCACCCGCAGGCTCTGTTTTCCAATAAATATGGCTAAATACACGCACAGCTACTTTTCTTTACCTTTAGGATTCTTGGGACTCCCAATTTTCTTTGAAGCGGGTGCTCATATTCCAGCGAGCAGCCGGGAAAATGGTGGTGGGACCTCGGCTAATCCTTCGGGGTTAGCCCATTTAAAAAATTACCCTAATAGCAGTAACCCCATATTATTGACTAAACTAAAGCATAAAAAAGATGTAACTAGTTTTGGTAATAGTAGTCATAAGCATGAATTTATTAATAATAGTAACCAACCATATGAACGTGAGAACCCGAAAAAAACCCATATCTTAATAAAAATAGCAAAAACCTCCTCCCGCAGAGAGAATATTCAATAAAATTTTGACACTCCATGTAGGTGCAATTACGTGATGAAAATAACTCTTTTGTATTGCCTAACATGCTGGTCTCCCGACGTCGCTCTCCTCAGCATCAATATTCAATGACAGTCCCTTAGAACTAAATCAAAACATAAAAGGCACTTCAAGTCATAAGTCTTTCAGCCAACATTCTTTAGTATCTGCTAATTGCAATACTGAGTATAAAACTTTCAATCAAAACACCAATGTTGACAGAGATAGCTTAGAGGTACAAGATTTAAACAAATTTAACGACCTTCTTTCGAATAAAACTAATACAAATAAAGCTACAGGTCAAATAAATAAACAATCCCAAAACTCCGTAAACCCAATTAATGTAAACACCATAACTGAAACTATATAACATAAAAAATAACTAAAAATAAGCACAATAATTATTCAGCCTACGATGGTGCTCTGTTCAGTACGAACCATATTTATAAACAACAAACCTCAAATTCCAATTTTCCAAATTTTAGAAATAATAATTTCCAAAAGTTCGATTACCAAACTTGTCCGTCATCAGAACATGGCATCCCTGGTGAGGAAACCTATCAGAGAGATGTTGTGTTTTATAATTCCAAAAATTTCCAAATAATAATTCAAATGAACGTTTCCAACGCCATCGCCATCCCTCATCAGAACAATCACCTCTTTTCATATTACAATACCTCTTATATTATAATACCTCAAACAGATTTTTCAAAATTATTGGAATTTTAAATAATACTGTTATTCAAATTTAGTTTTGCATGTTTTAAAGCTTCACTTATACTCCTCTAAAATTGCTTTTTATTGATTCTGGGGAGTTTTGTGGTTATAATAAAACTAACAGGCCCTTTATTCATTGCCCTACATACAGGGATGGGCTTTATTAAAACGAAGTGTCCAGAGAGACCTCGATATATTACGCCTGTTTCAATGTCAAGATCGGAGTTATGAGAATGTTGTCAAAACTATCTTGTCCCTAGGCTTTTGTGTAACCAATAATTTAAAATTATAATATTTAACGTAAAAAAATTTATTTTACCCACTTCTGTAGTACTTTTTTTGCTGATATCTCGGTCGTCTTTATGAATTTGTAAGTAGCTTTTTCTACAGAGAAGAAACACAAATGTTTGTACTTGAAAAAACTACACTCTTATTATTCCGTTTGGCTAATTTTTGACCTGCATTAAGGTATATATTAATGTGTTTGGCACAGAGACCTTAAAACTTAAGAATATCGGCCCCTGTTTAATTTTGGTTACTTTGAGTATTTTTGCGCTTATATACACTTTCTACGTGGTTTTCTATTTTGAAATCTGCTGTGTTTACGCTACAAGTTGAAATAAATAGTAAGGTTAAATCCTTAAACCTAGCATTACATCTATCGTTAGAGCCAAATTTGACGTTAAAATCGCCACTAATAATAAATAATTTGTCACTTAAAACCAATTTTTTTAAAAAGCTTGCCAAAAGCATTCACAAAGGTATTAAAATCACTTAGAGGTGTACGGTATACAATGACAACATCACTATTAAAATTTGATAGTTCAATGGCCAAAATTTAACACTTTTTTTAAAATGGCAACGTATTTATAGTCTTCTGTGATCAAAGAGTCAAATTTTTACATGGAATAAGAGTATGTACGTTAGTATGTTTTTCTAACAAAGTAAGATGAAACACTATACTTTTCTATTGCAAGATTATTTACCTCTAAATCAGTGTCCAAAAAAGTATGCCATGTATAGAGAACTTTTTGACTATTCACATCTCAAAAATTTTTATTCTTGATAAAAGTTGGTGCTTTTCGTTACACTAAAAATAGACATAACGTAGATATAATAGTAAGCGCGCTTATGGCAGTTTTTTAAAAAAGGCCCATGAGTAAATTACCCTTATTCTTTGTAATAGAAAAAAAAGTATAAGAAAAAGTTATTTAGAATTAAAAACTATAATATATATTTTTTTTTCAAAAAGGCAGACAAACAGAGAAAGCGAGTTAAATAAAAGCTTGTAAAAATACCAACTATTTGGATTACTTTCATTGACACGACATGTGTTCGACCTATTAGTGATACAAGTGTATATAAATAAACAATTTAGAACGCAAAACCATTAAATATAAACCTTAAAAATATATAAAGCTTAACATTAAAAAAACTTTTTAACAAACTTATTGTTTTTTCCTTCCTTGAATATAATTCAACACATGGTAAGCTAGTAAAACAAAAAGACAAAGGATGGCTTTTCCTATATTAGAAAAAATAAGTCATTGGTAAAATATTTTATTTTTTGATTTAAAAATTTTGAAAATGTTTCCGCCCATCGTTATTGTGCGCGACTTAATATCTAATCAAACTTAGATTCGAAGTAAAAACAATATGCTGTACACGCATTAGTGCATTAACCATGATCAGTGACTTCTTTAAGGCCTAATTCAAGATATATCAGATTTCTTTTTTAATGCACTGCATGAGATCATTATACCTAGAAATGTGTTCTAGTAGAGGTTTCCCGCAGCCTTATATGCAGTTGTGTTTTGTAATGTATGGGTCTATCAACAAAGTAGTAATTTTATTATTTTAAAGACAAAGAACACTTCGAGATGGTACCGAATCAGCAATCCCGGGTGCTGAAAAAGTGCCTGCCACGCCAGGTCTTGAACCTGCCTACGCCTTGCGATTGGAATGCAAGTTTTGTTATTCCTAAGTTTTCGACGCTGAGTGGTATAAGAAAGAATTTGTAAATTTTTTTGACTAAGAATTCGTTACTTGCTTTTTTAAATGATAGGCTTACAACATTGAACTAGATCCAAAATCTAAAACGAAAACTAGGAGTTTAGGAAAAAACAAAACCAATTTTACCATAAACATAACCATATATATATATATATATATATATATATATATATATATATATATATATATATATATATAAATATATATACATCTACCGATTATATATATGGATAATAATATTAATTTTAAAGACCGCATTTTAAATTGCAACTATTAAAAACTAGCCCATTACGTTACATGCAAATACAAGTTTAGTCGCAGGATGAAACCTAAAAGAAAGCAGTTAAAGCAACTCTGAGAAAAATTTTACGACGCCGTCTTTCCACAAAGATGTAAATCTCTGATGGAAATGGCAGGGATCAACTTGCATTTTCAATTACCCTGAAGCTAAAACCGCCCCAGTGTTGCTATATAGTAGAATTATTGCCTCTATAACTATGCGTACTATACGCTGATATTAAATAACTTGACTGTAAACAGATAAGAAAAATAAATTTAAAGAATACCAGGCCATGATATTGTTGCACTAGATAATGCACTAGAATAAACATGAAACATAATAGAATATTTTAATTTCGAAACTTTCCAACACCATATCATGAACTGGGTGTACAACTTAGAAGGGAGGCCGGCGACATCTTGCACTCAAGGAGAGTTGAGAAACAAGTTTTCTATACAAACTGAGTGTTAGGGAAAAAGAATAATTCTAAAATATTTTGGTATTTGCAGGGTCGTTCGTTTTAACTTTAGTGAAGCAAACATATTTTTTAATAAATCAACCTTGTATATTATTTAATTTTCTACTTTTAATAAAATTTCTAAATTTTTTTTGTGTGCATCAAATTAACCTGGGTTTTGAGTCATTAAGGTAAAAGTGTTACTTTAGCAACTTTATTACCCTGTAGTGACGTTTTTTAGAGTAAAACGGTTAGCACTTTCTTATCTTAGTTTAAAATTTTCTATCTTTTAATACCAACTTCCAGTTTATCAAGTTGGTTGTAAATATATAATTTTAACATATAATATGTAAATCGTAAAAGTACAGCTATGTAGAGTGACAATTTATTAAGCGAGTAATGGATTGTAGCTTTAAAAGCAGAAGAGATATATAGAAACGCTAAAAGCAATCTGTTATATCAAGGGGAACTAAAGTTTAGTCTCCTTCTTTGAAGTATTAGATGAATAGGGAGTTGAAGTTGTACATTGTTCCAAAGGGCATTTGATCATATTATTAATGCCTTTTAAAACACTGAAGTTGTTAGTTAAATCATATATTACTATAGTTCCTAGAACTATAGTAGAAGAAGTTTAAGAAACCATTCATTTCGATCCAACTAATGAAACAAATGAAAATTCTTCAGAAATATTATAGTGAATATGTTTCAGAGTCACTTAGGAGGAAAGTAATAAAAGTACATTTTTTTTTTATTTAAGTAATATCTTTATTTAAGCCAGACAAATAAAATTTAGTATTAAGTAATTTTTATAATTTTATTGTTCCATTCTATTCGTTGTAAAACCTTTTTATAATTCACGTATCAAACATCTTGAGACCCCTTACATTCAAGGATCACAAAAAGGATATTTAGATTATTTTTCTTTAAGTAAAAAATGTTAATGTGTGGTATAGTAATTAGATTTCTTCAATTTTTCTATAATCCTATTTAGGAGATTTTTGCTAATTCAAATATAAAAAGAGTATATATTCAAATGAACTTCCTATAGTTATTTTCGTAACTTAAAGTAAAAAAAAAAAATAAAAGCAATTATTTCCTCTCTTTTTAACTTCGTAACGTCAATAGTTATTTTATTTTATACTTAAATAATTACATCCATCATCACCAAAAAAGTTTGTTGTCTTCTAGGGGCGCTAGAACGTGAAGTTATGTAAAGGTAAACATGGAAAGGTGTTTTTTTTTTCACAATTACAAAACATTTTATTTGGCCGCCTTTTTGTTCCGCCATCTTGAATTTTATCAGTCTATTTCTTGATCATAGTAAAATGTTGCACAAAAAATTAAAATCAATCTAATGAGTAGTTTTCTCAGGCTGATTTTCTAAATATTTTATAAGGTCGCCTTTTTTTTCGCCATTTTGAATTCGTTCAAAAATAGATATTATACGATATATTGTGCAGCACATTATTGAAATGTACAGATGAAAATTGTGGCTGACTCGGCTTTTTTAGGAGATTAACATAGTTTTTTGAATGTTTATCAGTCTTCATTTGACTCTATGCGTCAAAACTCTAAAGTTTCTATGCATTTCAACATTAATAGGTGAATAATATTGCTTAATTTACGGTGGAAGTTGTAACGAAATATTTTAAATAAAGTTTATAAATCTTTTTAATGTCTATGTTAAAAGAATAGTTTAAGTATACAGGGTGCTCCTCAAAGATAGAGACTAAAATTACATTTGTCTAAATAAAATAGTATACTATTTGATGTAGTCTATTTCTATGCATTCTAAACAAAATTATAGCCTAACTTCATGTAACATGTGCTATACATAAATTCACTTATTTAAAAGATATAACATCATTTTTATGAACAAAACAAATTCAAGATACTTTAACATTTAAACATAACTAAACTTATTTAATTAAGTATAAAAAATGACCCCCTTGATCAGTTGGACAATGTCCCAAATTGTAATAAAATGCATTTGTTACATTTTGAAGCATATCCGGAGTTATAAATTGACATTCTATCCAACTTTTAATCTATGAATATTGCCTGGTTTTGTAACATAAACTTCATGTCTCAAATGCCCCCAGAGTAAGTAATCCATGGGCGCATAATTCTACAAGATTGACTGGAAATTCTGCCTCCATTATTGTGAAACTACGAGTTTTCCTGGTCTTTGTATCAGGTATAATTACATAAAAGTAAAAAGTCTTAAACATTTTCCACACTCAAATTAGTCAGTTCATTATATCTGCAAGCTTCTGCAATCACCATGATTAAAGCTGTTTTCATGAGCAAAAATTCCCTCTCAGCTGCTTCTTTCTAGAACTTGTTAATATCTTTGCATTGAAGAGTTTTTGTTTTTTTTTTACCCTGTGATCCTTTGCCTTGATATTCAAAAAGCGTATGAGTCTCGAAAAATTAGAGATATCAATGTTTTTGTCGAGCTGGAGAGATGACTTAAGCATTGACTTGATCTTAATGATGATAAAAAGTTCTTGTATAGTTCAAGAACGTAAGCAAGTAAAACACTTTCATTTATACTTTTAACGTGCCTAAGTTTCATCAAGTCTTCAAATACTGTGAACTTATTATTTTAAATGTCACGAGATTTTTTTTGGTAAAATTTGGAAAGTAATGTAGAGACGGCCTCTGACGCGTCAATCATTTCTTACGGAATATCTTCCTGATCCATTTTTGATAAAAACTGGCTTCTCGTATTAAAAATTCACTATTTTTTTCGTTAGGCAATTAGGAGATAACTAAAATGACGTCTTAATGAGCGTAATAAAATAAAGATCTTGACTAACTGTGAATTCGCAACAATGACAAACGTCAAAATGATTGATGTTTAAACTGGTACACTGAGAGATCGATCTAAATTGATTATTCTTTTAAGAAAACATAAAAGAGTTGAAAAATGTGTTACACATATAACTTGCTCTACGTCCTTGTACTATAAATAATTATAAAAACCAGCATGTAAAAACTACTTATTAGAATGATTTCAAGTTTTGTGCAAGAATTAAGCGTGACATAAAGATGAACGGGTAAAATTGTGGTGGCGTAAGATGGCGGAACAAAATGTTGTCCAGATAAGATCTTTGTTATCCTGAAAAAAATCTTCTCCAGGGTATTACATAGCCTCAAGTTTTAGCGTTACTAGATGCCCAAAAACATGTTTTCTCAATTCCGCCAGTCTGTCTGACATATTGGGGCATATCTAAAAAACTAATTATCTGATTGGCTTCAAATTTTGGTCAAAAATTAAAAGTCTTATGGGTATAACCTGGTAACATTTTGGTAAACATCCAATATGGCCGAAAAAAATTATTCAATTGATTGTGATATAAAAAAGGAAACTGGTACGAATTCAATATGAAGGAACAAAATGGCGGTCTTAAAAAATTAATGTAAAAACTAGTTATTCAATTTATTTTAAATTACAACCAAAAGTCAAGTGTGGCGTAGATAGAAATTCATAAAATATTGCTACTAATCCACTATGGTGCAACAAAATGGCGTTCAATAAAAATATTTGGAAGACAATATATGAATATGTGTTACTAAATGAATAAAAGCGGAACTAAGTTGGGTAAAACTTCACTATTCCTAATTAAAAGAAAGATTCATGACGAGGGAAGCTCCGAGTAAACGAAGTTTGCCGATCTTTTTGTTTCACCTACTTGCTTCTGTGTGGTTTTGTGCTACTTGGACGAGAAGATAGGATGTTTTTTAATTAGCCTATTTGGTATTCAGTAAAGGCGCGAATTAAAGATCCTATATGTGTTAAATTTAATACGGTCGAGCTTCGTTTGGCAACTCTTCGAACATATAAAGAAGTGTGTGAACAAGTTGTGAAGAACAATCAACCAATCGGGGCAAACAACTAGAAAAACTAATAGTAAATAAATGCAAGAAAAATATAAAAAAGTAATGCAAAGTGTAGATGAGCATACTTTAAGGCTGGAAAAATTGAAACAACACTCAACAAAACTGATACCAAGTGCTAGGACTTCGAGTGAATATTTAGATGTAATAACTCGATTTGTTTATGGTTGAGGGTTCATCAGATCAACAGCAACTTCTGCGACATGTCATCGATATTTTAAACAGCCACCTGAACGTTAATCTGCAGAAGCTCGACATTAATAATATTTAAACTCCTAAAAATAGCTGTTCGAAAAAAACACCGCAAATAAAAACTAACGTTGTTACTTTCAGTCAAATGTTAAGTTAATGTTAAGTCATATATTTTATCTGTTAGCTGTAAGTACTCTGGATAGTATTGAACACGTTTTAATAATAATATCTATCGGAAGCCCAAAATTTTTATTTTTTGTGGTATATTTACCACCTCAATGAAATATTCATTATTGTGAACCATTTAGTATGTATGTTGAAAGTATGTATGATAAACATAATTGAAATTATATAATACTGTGTGGTTATTTTAATGTGCTATACATAGTTTGGAATTATAATATATGTCCCCCCCAAGGTACCGGTAATGTATCTCGGCAAGCATGTAACATCTCTAATTTAGCTACTTACTTAAATGCCCAACAATGTAATAATTTTCCTTTCTTTTTCTGATAACGAAACCATAACTGTGAAGGCAGCAGAAGCACCTATTTTGGCATGCGATACTTACCACCATGCACTAATCTTTAATTTCTCTGCAACTGAGGAAAATTTAAATACCATTGATTTTGACTATGAATATCTCGATTTCAAAAATGCTGATTTTACTGCTATAAGCCAATTTCTTGGCATGTTTGATTGGGATGCAATGATTTTGTTCCTAAGCGTAGATCTAGGAAGCCAAAGTTTCCTTTATTTTATTCCAATGATTTAAAACATTTCTACGTAATGCTTGATTTTGTGCAAAGTTTGAAATAAATTGGACAAACAGTTTTTTCATTATTTTTTTTTAACATTTTATATTTCACTATGCCGCCATTTTTACCACCATATGGGATTTATACTAAAATGCTACCAGATCATCCCCATATGACTGTTAATTTTTGACCAAAATTTGAAGTTTATCGGGTATGTAGAATTTTAGCTAGCTATGCCGCGAGGAGACAGCCAGACAGACCGACGGAATTGAGAAAACATGTTTTTCAGCATCTAGGGAGCCTGAAAGGGGAAGAATTGTAAACATCTCGGAGGGTGATTTTTTTATGACTACAAACAATTTATTCTGCCGCCATTTTGTTCCGCTATCTTGAATTCGTACCATAATTTACCAGTTAACCTCTACATTATAGTAATATCTTGTACAAAAATTTAAATCAATCTTAGTTCTTCGTTTTTGTTTTAAGTTTAAAGTAACTTGGTTAACTGGTTTGTTAGGAATATTTTTTTAATAATGCACTAAGCCGCCATTTTGTTATATTGGATTTTTACCAAAATGTTACCGGGTCATCCTCATATGAACCCTCTTTTTTGACCAAGATTTGAAGTCAATCGGGTAAGTAGTTTTTTAGCGATGCCGCGATCAAGCAGAGAGACAAAAAGATTGACGGACCCACAGATCGAAGGAATTGAGAAATCATATTTTTCAGTGTCCAGAAACCATGAAACGTGAGGATCTGCAAAAATCTCGGAGGGTGAATATTATAAGATAGGCAACATGAAACAGAATTTGGCGTTGTTTGGTATAAAGACAAATCCTAGTTTTCATGATGCTCGGAAGATGCATTTTCTGTGCAACTGTGACTGATCAAAGACAAATGTATTAGCAGGCTTGTTGCTACAAAATTAAGATATTAGCGTCCTTGTCTAGGGTAATGTTGTGGTGTTCATCGGAAGGTCGGGGAGATTATCAGGGTGAGTGGTTGGTTTAAAGAGATTTGAGACGCACTACTCCTAATGTAAAAATTTAAATACAGTCGACAGACAATATACCACTTGACAACAATAATATCATACGTAGTTATATTAAAAAAATGTCTCAGTATATGTAAGTATATGTTATCTTAATTAGAGCAGACCTGGGTAACTTATATTTTATGATAAAAACATTATATTCTTTTTTTTCTTATACTATCTGCGTATAACATATATAAAATATAAACTAGTATAAGGGCAATCAGCACTAAAAAAATCTTAACGGAGTAAGTTGTTTTTCTGTACATATTTAATAGTCTTGCCGTTTATCAATTCTAAAATGTCCCACAATTTTATTTTTTCATTCAAGTTTAATCATTTAATTACTTCGAGAGCAAAGTTATATTTAAAAAAAGTAATTTTTCTTAAAACTCTATGTAGGTGGCAAACAATCCATACGAATATAATGCCAAGAGTTTCATTTTGCTAATGGTCCCATCTTTTCATTAAAATAAATGCTCCTGGAATGCTATTTACTAATAGACCTTTGCTCTAGTAAACTGAATAATTTTCTCTTCTCTGTTCTTGAACTGTCGCTCTTCTTGAGCATGTTCTAAATTAAATGAATTTTTTCTCTAAAAATATGTAACGGTTCCTATATTTAATAATAATTACAATTAACACATCTAAATCATACACATTTCTCAGGCAAATATGTAATTCTTGCAACGCAATGAAATTATATTTTCCAAACTGGTTGTTTAATTAATGAATAAATAATACAAAAAAGCATTTTAAAAGTATATTTTTTCTATTTAGCAAAATTTTACAACGTATAGATAACACTGTTTATACAGAGTGTTTCTTAATAACATGCTAAAAATATTTAAGGAGATTAATCTTGGGTCTATTTTGAGAAAAAAACTGAATGAACATATGTACTAAATATCTGAACTTTTGAACTACAAGGTGCTAAAGTTTTAAAGTAAAAATTTGTGTTTTTTCAAATATTTGCGAAACTACTCTAGATATTTTTGTGAAACTTGGTATGCAGCTTTTATACATCAAAGGGCATTTTCTAGCATAAAATTTATTTTTTATTCATGCCAGTGACATTCGTGCGGGATTTGAACTGATTCATTTTAAAAAGGGAACTGATACGTTACTGCTTTTTTAAACATAGAAATTATTTTTGAAATCCTCATGACTTTTTGAGCAAATTTGGTCTCTTGATTTTTTTACGTTCTACGTACGCAATAATTTGCAAATGGTAAAATTATAAAATGAAAGTAATGTAAAAACATTTTAAAATGCTAATAAATAATTACCCAGAACGCCCAAAGAAATAAATTAAATCAGATTCTAAAAATGTCCAGCTCCTGCAAATATGCATGTATCTGCTCTTTTTCTCATGGACTCACGTACTCTTTGAAAAATGCCTGGATTGTTCCTAATATTTTCGCAAGAAACGATGCGGTATCTCATCTGCTCTTCAGTATGAATTGGTGTGCTGTAAACCAATGTTTTAATGTTTGAAGATGACCCCACAAAAAATAATTTATAAACTATTAAGGTCCAGGAACCTAGGTGGCCATGCCGGTGGTCCTTCGCGACCGATCCAACGATTATTGTAATATTGGTTTAAATATCTGCGCCCTGTCGTGCATAAACCACAGTCGATTTCTTACTAAAATGGGAATATCTTTCATCAAAGCTGGCAATTATTCTTAGAGAAACTGTTGGTAATTGTGCCCATTCAACCCTCTAAGAAAAAGATATGGTGCAATTAAGTAATCATCGCATATTCCAGCCCATATGTTAAAGGAAAACTGTACCTAGTGACGGGATTTCAAGATTGCATGTGGGTTTTCTTCAGCCCAAAAATGATTATTGTGAAAGTTTTGGATGGCGTTTTTGGTAAAAATTTGCTTCAACGGTGAATCAAATTTCAAAATTTCAGTATCAAATAATGGCAAAAGTTCATCCGTAATCAAAGGTTGCGAGGGATTAGAGCCTGAAACCTTTGGATTTGGTAAGGATATAATAAAAAGTTATGAATGATTTTCCAAACAAGAATATGTGAGATATTTAAATTGTTCCCAATTTTTCATGTACTTAATGCGGGATTTTCATCACCTAAATTCACAAACTCTTCTTCCATTTCTGGTGTTCTTAGAGTTCAAAACTTCCCTTTTCGCACAACCTTCTTTGAATGTTTGAAAACGTTCGCAAATTCAGAATTCATAAAATGGACTATGTTTTTTTAATAATATGTATTGTTAATTTTAATGACTTAAATATGTGACAACCGGACTAGGTAGACAACTGTCAAAACTGTTTATGCTTACAAAACAAAATCTGCTTTTTACCTACTAGATAGATTTTTCTTTCACAAAAACGTGCAAATGAATGATTTTTTTCTTGAAAACCGTACCTAATACGTAAAAAAGCGACCGCCAATGGCAAGAATAAAAAAATAAATTATACGCTATAAAATGCCTCTCGATGCATAAAAGCTGAATACCAAGTTCCACAAAAATATCTAGGGTAGATTCGCAAATATTAGAAAAAAAAAACAATTTTTTACCTTAAACTTTAGCACTCTGTAGTTAAAAAGTTAAGACCTTTAGGTTCATATGAAGTTCTTTTATCAAAATGGACCCAAGAATAACTTGCCTAAATAATAGCAAGTTATTAAGAAACATCATGTATATGCATTGTACACATTCTTAAAACTAATTAATTTTACTTTTTTTTAAGTTATTAATTATTAAACAAACATATGGTTTCATAAATTGTTATCCGTGTGCAGCGATATTACGGTAAGTTTTTCACGGTTACAAAACTTTCGTCTTACAAGGGAAGATAGCTTTATAATTGTGAACAGCTTACCAAATTCCACAAGACTACCAAATATTATTTAGATTGGCGATGGTAAGAGAAAGCAAAAATCACAAAACAGAACACAGTGCAAACACGAAAATGTGGGGCTTCCAATATTTCCATGGAACTTTACTAAGAGGTCAAATATATATATATATATATATATATATATATATATATATATATATATATATATATGACATCATCATGACAACATCATATTCAATGTGCTTTGTTTTTGTAACGAGAAAAGATATTAAACTGTGGTTTTTAGTGCATTTTTTCAAGTTGGTTTCAATCTTTTATAATTTTTTTTATTTCATCCTTTTTAGCTTTATCTATACGAGTTTTATTAAATTAGGTTTAAGAAATGATCCACAGCATAATACTTTTTTCCTGATATAATGGTGAATGCGAAGAATCGAGACGTGAGAGTAGAATATTAAAAATCTTCTTGCAATATATCTTGGCACAAAAACAAAATGGCGCCATTCCGCCTTTTTAACAGTTTTTTAATATTCTGGCTAGGTGACCACTGCAGCAATATCCTGGGTATTCCCTGAAAATTTCATCTAAATTGGTCATATCATCGAGGAGTAGTCGATGTCTAACATAAAAAAATACATAGGGTCAAACTAATAACCTCGTCCTTTTTTAAAGTCGGGTAAAAATGAGGGTAGTCGGTTAATAACGCTTTTTTCATACCGAATATTCATTTTTCGAAAATTTCAAGTAAAATACCAGAATTTGAGGTTGCACATTTTCATGGTCACTCCGTATACATAAAGTTACATAACGGGATGCTCAATGCTTTAGTTTGAAAAGGATATTTAAAAAAATGTAAAATTGATTATATAAACTTTTCTATTTTATTACAAAAAACGGGTAAACGGAATTCAAATCAGAATTTAGAGGAGTACCAGACGAAGGTCCTCTACAATTTTGCGTTTGACTCCTCAAAATCGGCTCAGCCATTTAGACAATATGCCCGAATAAACATAAAAAAATGCATACAGGTTGAATTGAGAACCTTCTCCTTTTTTGAAGTCGGTTAAAAAAAAAGCAAGCGTAATGTACCCGTAATGTAAAATACCCTTCGAAAAACGTCATCTGTATATATGAGGCGTTCAGAGTTAGAGTGGATCAAGTCCATAATTCTAGTGAGAGTGAGACGATTCGAGTTGAAGTTAATTTTGACCATTACAAATAATACAAAATAATAACATTCACTATGACCCCAAAAAGTACATAGGGTAACTGCGCAGAAAAGGTTACCTGATATGTCTGACAATGTCAATTTTGTTGATTTACTAAAATGGATTGTTTAAGTCAAACCCAAAGAATTGAAATTTTAATTATATTGGGTTATGGGGATAGAATCCGAAATTTGCAAGATATTTGTAACATTTTTAATGACAAATATCCTAACAGAAATTCAATAACTAAACCTACCGTAAGTAAAATTAACAAAATATTTTGTGTAACTGGAAAGGTAAAAAATGCTCTACGTTCTGGCAGACATAAAAAAAAGCGCAACAGACTGCGATAAGGCTCTGAATGTTTTAATCAGTTTAGAATAAAATCCGCTCTTTTCTACCAGAACGTTAGGAAGAGAAAATGACGTCTCACTCATGTCTTCTAAAAACCGAAAAGTGTCATCTGTACAAAATAATTTTGATGCAAGAACTCTCTAAGGTTGATCACGATAGTCGCTTGGAATTTTGTGAAATCATGTTCGAATGTCACAATTGGATACGTGAAAATCATATATAATTTCTCCAAAGATAAATGTTTGGTGTGGTATAAAGGGTGCAAAAATAAATGGTCCCTTCTTCATGAAAGGCACGTTTACTGGAGAAAGATATTTAAATCTTTTAACGACCGAAATTTTCCCAGGTATTGCAGAACTATTTCCGAATAACCGTAACTTCCTTACTACCTGCTGTATTAAGTATTTAAACTTGATTTTTTTAGGTAGTGCACCAAATGACGAAATATGGTTTAATTAGGATAGTCCTCCATCGCATTTTGCTCGGAATATTGGTGAATATTTAGACAATGTTTTTTTTTGGAAGATGATTTGGATGTAGGGGTACAACAGAGTGGCCACTTCGGTCTCCGGACTTGACACCTCTCGACTACTTTTTGTAGGGATAATTTAAAAATGAGGTGTAAAAAACTAAGCCAACAATGACCTCGAGGATTTAAATGAGCAAATAGAAATCGAATGTAGACGAATCGAAGAGGCTTGCAATATTTTTAATGTAGTAAATGTTTTTCCACAGCACTTGGCCTATTGTCAGGAAGTAAATGGACAACATTTTAAACAACTTACTTAGCTTTATTAATTTATTGTTCGTTGTATTAGGTATTTCTTTTTTGTATTGTATTGTTTCCGTTGTTTTTTTGCAACCAACTTTTAAAGTCGAGAGGCTATTTTCTCTTGGTAGTATTTTGGTAGCAAGATGAGAAATTATTGTGCTTTCTGGTCTGCCAGTACGTACACATCTTCTATCTTTCCAATTATTAATTTTACTTGAAGCAGAATTAGTTATTGGATTTCCGTAAAGCTATTTGTCAAATATCTTGCAGCTTTCGAATTCTATCCACGTATTTTATATTTTCAAAAATTGGGTTCCCCTCTGCAATTTTTTAGTTAATAGATTTTTGATTTTCATAAAAAGTGCTCTTAATAAAAAGTATTGAGAATTTCACGCAGATTTGAAAAAAGTGTATATATATATATATATATATATATATATATATATATATATATATATATATATATATATATATATTTAACTATTTTGAAATATTAATATTTATCCAAAAACAGACTAAATGCCAAAGATCAGTTATTTTTAAAACATTGCTGAGGGTTTATATTTAAAAGAAAAATAAATCTGAGGAAATGAAAAGGAACTTCGAGACGAAAAATCGCTGCAAACTAAAGCAAAAATAATGTCAACTCGATTAAGGACGACAAAGGACTTACAAAAAAATCATTTGTCAAATTTTAGTGTTTGACTATTTAGGCAAAATAATTCCAAAATATAAGAAACGCGTTTAATTTAAAAAACTCTAATTGCATGCTCCACTAACAAAATTGTAGGTATTTACACATATTGTTACTGATACATACTGATAATTTGTCTTTTACAAATAAATAATTGTGTCTTTGTTTCATTTATTTTCTTGTAATCTAATATTTTTGCAATGCATTTTTAAACGCATATAACATAATAAGTTTCGTTTCTTAGTTATAAACTAATTAAGTCAAGAGAAGATAATTATTACTATGAATTTTTTCTTATATGCATATATTTATTATGATATAATTGTCATTTGTGTAATTACGTCATGTCCAATTTAATTGACAATAACTAAATACACCCGTAATATTCAGTCGCTCTCTCGAAATTATATTAAGATATCTAATTATACATAATATGGGCAATAGGGTGGCCCAGCCTTTCACACTTTATGTTTATACGAATTTTGAAGTCCAGCCTATAAGTAGTTTCTTAATAATGACTTTTTTACATTTTGTATGGCCGCCACATTGCAATTTTACCAAAATGCTACCATTCCATTCTCATATGACCCTTAATTTTTGGCAAACATTTAAGCCAATCGGGTAAGTAATTTTTAAGCTATGCTGCGTACAGACAGAAATACAGGGGGTGATTTTTACTTCTTTTTCCGAGGGAAGTAAAACATTAGGAAAAACCTACAGACATTTTTAATACCTCTACTATTTTATTGAAAAAATAACTTTTATTTTAATCGGTTTTTGTAGATTGTATATAATATATTTTCAAAATATTCTACCTTTTTTAAATAACACATTTTTTTTATTTGGAAATTGGTAGGTAATGTTTAGATGTGTGGTAAAAAAATGTCTGCAATAAAATTATATAAGGGTTGGGAGAAAATTAAGCCACTTTTCAAACAAAATATGGTGACCTCAATTACTCGTCTAAGAGTTAGGTCCAGCACAAAAAATTATTCATAGGCAAAACTATTTTAAAATAAAAATACATATTGAAATCAGATTAATATACGGGAAGACTAAAGTCAAACTTTTAGCATCGTTTTCACTGTATAAGAGGCAGTCCTTTGGCGCCTTTAACCTAATACATGGGCTAGTAATAATGTTTATTTTTTAAGTTTTCATAGATCATTCCAGAACACTTGCTTTTAACAGTTTCTATGTGGGCAAGGGTAATTTTGATCGATACAAACCAAAACATGTAATAATCGTCACGTTAAATAATATCTTCTTCTAATCTAGTTCGACTTTGCCGCATTCGCACTTTTTAAGGTCTGAGGTCGAAGGCTATCAATCTTTCGAGTTCCTTCCTCAAATCCCTCAAATAAGTTCGATTCCTGGCTAAGGAAGAGACAGACATATCGTCCAAATATACCTTTGCGAATTTGTAAAGCTCTCCAGCGTACCACTATTTTTGGAACGTTGACGCCGCGTTCTTTAGGCCAAAGAGCATAATATTAAACTCAACGCTTGATCCATCGGGACGACGCCGACGAGAAGATGGTTGCACCGGTATTTGTTAATACCGGAATTTCAGGTCAAGGATTGTAATCATCTTAGTTCTTAGGGGTCTCCGATACTGAAGGTAGTTATGCTGTTTCGTCTTAAGTTACACTCTTCAGGTTTCGGTGGTAGACGGAAAATTGTTCACTTATTGTAATAAACTACCTGCCTATTTTTTGAGCCAAAATCGATACATTATTGGACACAATCGATCAGCGCTTCACTGGATTTAAACAAAGGCATTGCTAATATGGCGCCCTCGTTAAGCTTATCTACTACAGTGAAAGTTTCAGTGTTTAAAGTTACCTATGTGCTTGCTGCGATATTTTCTCAGATCTTTACGTTTCAAGGTCCCTAGATAGAAAAATTATTACTTAAAAATTATTTATCCAATTTAACTCAAACTTTGCGCAAAAATCACATGGAACAAAATGGCGGTCAAAAAAAAAGTTTATAATCATGAAAAATCACCCTTCTAGGACTTCATAGATTTTCACGTTTTAGGGTCCCTAAATTTCAAACGACATGTTTTCTCAGTTCCATTGGGGTGTCTGTCCGCTGCCTGTCTGTTCGCGGTATAGCTAAAAGCTGCCTAATTGGTTAATTTTAAATGTTAAGGGAAAATTCAGAGTCAAGTGGGGAAGACCTTGTAAGAATTTCAGTATGGCGGAACAAAATTATTACTAAAAAGACTAATTATCTAATTTACCTCAAATTTTGGTACGAATCCAGGATGTCAAAACAAAATAATAAATATTTAAAAACACCCTAAAAAACAACAATTAAGTGTGATGTAGAGATAAAATGGTGGTATGAATTCAAGATGACTTCACTCTCTTCTCTCTTCTCACTGTAGTTCGTTTGGATGTTCTCCTCGTTGGGGACAGTCATGTCAATTAATTTAAAAATCTTTTTTTTGGAAGGATTGGAAGGCACGTAGTAGGTCCGTAATTTGACGGGTTCTTAGTGTCTGAGTTTTGGGTTTAAGGTGTGTTATTCCTTGGATGAGAAAACTTGGGAGTGTGCAAGGTTTTATTGTGTAGTTTCGGTTCTGACCAAATGTTTTTCCAGTATTCTGCGATTTCTTGTTTGGTCGGTGGTTCTATTACTCGTGCCTCCTCATTGTTCATTGTTTTTTGGTAGAAATCTTTTTCGCTTCTTCGAAAAAGTCTGTTACAGTCCTTTCTTTCATTTAACTCTCTGTATCTTCGGAGTCTTGCGGTATACATGGATAATTTTTGCTTCAGAGACCAGGAGATTTAGATTTGATTTTCGCTACACTTTGTGTGATACGTTTTGACTTGTTACCGTTCATGAATTGGGTAAGATGTCCCAATTCTTTTCTAATTCTGTACAACCTCCTTTTTTTATTTTTTTTATTGTGGTTTTTTTTTTTTTATTTTACATTGTTTTACTCGGTGCTCAGATTCTTTTATTTCGGAGGCGTTAGGGCGTGAGTTCAAATAATTTAAACAATATTGTGGGCGCCAGGCCTAGAGTGGCCAAAGAGGTTGAGCAGAAAAGAAAAAAACAAGATAGATACTAATGTACTCTAAGACACAATACTTAAGTTAACTTGTAATGTAGCTTCCCCAAAACCTTCTAATTCCTGCAATGGACAGATTATAAATAAAAGAATGAAATACTAATGCAAGGAAATTTATTGTAAATTGTATATAAAATATAAGTATAAATATCACAGTGGTATTAAATGTTGTTCAACACAATCAACAGTAACAATTAAATCACCACATATGAGGTAAAACGATAACTACATTATTCATGAAATTAAATGTGCCAAATGAAATAATATTTATATCTTTAAGTTTAATATCTTGAAAGTACTGAAAAATTTTGATACATAAATTTACCATAAAAGTTAAATGAACTACCAGTAATTAAATATTTTGATTATTAAAATTTAAATTATGCAAAACTGATTAGGTGGAAAGATTGGAGTGAATATTTAAAGTATTAAAATTTTAAATTAAGTAAAATGATTAGATGGATAATTGAAAAGAAAGAGAGAGGGCAAGGATACAACCTTGAATTAAATTTTATTTTCTTAATTAAGTTTTATATTTGTTACCAAATATTGTTGAAAGAGCATAGCATGAATGTTGCAAAAACCAGATTTAATAAATATTATTTTATAAAAACCTCATATGAGAGATGCAGATATTAGTATCATATACCGATATTGGCTGAAAATCAGCGATAATAAGAAGATGGGCTGTAATGCAAAATATATTCAAACAATCATAAAACTATAACAGGTGGCTGAAAATCACAGGTAATTTAGGAAGTACTGCCCATTACAAAAAACTTAACACTTATGACACTAAAGCATGGGTACCCAATATACACTCAACATACCTAATATAACTTATACTACAAAAAACATAAAGTCTCTTACTACCTATAAGCTATGAGCACTTACAAAGCAATTATTTAAAAAAAAAAACAATAAGAGTGTTTTACAAAACTCAAATTTAATAAAATAAGCCAGAAGATGCAATGAATTTTTTACTCAAAATCAACTAATTAAATAAAATACAACAAAGTAATACTTTGGAGAGTTATAGGTACCGAAATTAGAATAAAAGTTTATAGTTACTGATTTGCAAATGAATTCATGAGAAACTATTTAGAATTAAATTGGTTAATAACTTAAAGTGACTTTATAAAGGTAATTATAGTGCGAGAAGGCTGAATAATTGAAAAATTAGCAACGAAAGATCAAATTTTTAATGTACGCTCAGGGTAAGTAGAACACCAGTAGTAAAGCTACCCTTTATAAGCTAAACAAGTAACTTTCCTCAACGCTTCACAGCAGCGGTTAGCCTATAAGCTCAACCAAAAGGAGGTGGTCCTCTAGACGAGCAGACTGCAACGGAGGCCCCAAAACAGCACAAGCCAACAAGGAAAACCTCAAATGCCCCGTTCCAGCTACGCCACGGTAGTCCAACCAGAATCTAAGTTTCCAACTTCCTGCCTGATGTCCCTAAGTTGACCTGCCTAAGCCACTGTTCTTCCCACAATAAAAGAGTGATGTTGATTTTATTGTGATTGCGGTATTAATTAAAATATGCTCCTGGTGTAGGTTAAAAGGTCCTTGTAGTAGGATAAAAGCTTCTTGCAGTACGTTAAAAGCCTGAAAAGATAGAGAAATGTGCTGAGTACCAACCCACGTGGCGACTATTCCATGAACCATCTCCCTAGCAAGATTTTCTAATAATTTTGAATGACTAATTACCTGATGTTATGGCTTTGAGTAGTCTTGAAGTGCTTTCCAATCCCAATTAAGGCTTCATAGAATTCGCCGATCAGTAGAACTTCTTACACGTCGTGTAAAATGGCGGCACAAAAAAACTATGAGAACTAACAGTTCATTATTATTCTGCAGAGAGGTAGTAAGAGAGGATCTCTTTGTTCGGTCCAAAGGTTTTATAGTCCTAACATAGCGAAAAAAATGATGTATCCTGTTCCGGTACATGGTACCAACCTAGTACTCTCGATGACAGAAACCCTCGACAGACATTAAAAAAATCACTTTATCATCCCGAAAAGTCTCAAAACATCTCCCTTTGCTACGGAACACCGCCACCGATCACCACTAACGAGACAAAATCAGCTGATATAACCTCAGACTTTGAAACCCCTGACATAATTTGGAAATAAAACATAGGGTATAACGGGTTGCCTGCAGTAAGGTGTCGCCAAACAACGATCTCGGATTTTATTAACATTAGGGACTTGTCGCGTCGTTGCTTTATTATTTACGATAATTATTGGTTTGTATTTTATATATTTGACTGTCTTAAAAGAAACAAAATATCAGATATTTTGTGAATAAATAGGTGATAATTAAGAACTTGACCGTTGTAATAATCATTTTCAAAATGATTGTTACATCTGTTAATTTTGTTTTCGATTAGTGCTATCGTGGTATCGTAGATCACTGTATGAATGTCCTCAACTGTGATCGCATTCGTTATGTACTCGGGTATTATGTGTTCGTTGATTCTTTAGGATTTTCTTTGTGTCCCGTTTGAAAATTATACGAGGAATAGGATCGGTACCTGACCATTTGTTTCGATGTGACTCCGTTTCTATTTTGATTGCTTGTGTGAGAAACGGTCCTCGGTGTATCTCTGTGTATGGTGCTTTGGGCCAATGATTCACTTGTCCTGCTTGTTATGAGGTGCTTATCATCTGTCGAGGGTTGTTGCTGGGAGCTTGGCCCCTAGTGAGCATTGAGTAAGGTTGAATCCTGATGAAATTGTCTCACGTTTGGTAGCGGTGTAATAGGAATGCATCACCGTTCGATTCATTTCGTCTGTCCATTTTAACCTTTTTGGTTTACCTGCCTTGGTAGTTGTAGATAGTTGTTGCGGTATATCAGCTGTTATAATGCGCTCAAATTGTTGTGTTTGGCTAGCATCTGTGGAAATAAAATATGTCAATGGTTATGTGTGTAATTTTTAGTAATAGTAATATTTTAACAATGGTTTAATCAAACTTAAAATCTTTTTTCACAGCTGGCTTATTTAATAACATATCTAATCTTTTTTTTTACATTATCCACGAAAACGTATACCTAAGCTTGTTTGTTTTTGTTTACTTCGTTCTTAATTCAGAACAACATACTACAACTCAGTACTTTAAAAAACTTTAATATAAGAGATATGTACTTTTTATGTCAAATACGTATAAAGAGATATGTATACTTATGTTTTTGTATCTACATACATTGGTTTTGCCTCGAAATTTATGAATATATAGTTTAGGGAAAAGGTTCAGATATGTGATTTTGCTTTCTAAAGAACGAGAAAGTAGCAATTACAAGTAATATTAACCCTTAAAGTAATTAACCATTATCAAAAATTAATAAAATATTAGGAAAGATCAAGGTATCCCGTATGCCAATAAATACAAAAAAAAAACAGCAACATTTTGACTTACCCGAGAAAAGAGACGTTAAGAGTTAAGTAGTCCAAATTTTTGCACACTTAGCACTTAGGCTCCATAATGCTCAAGATCTCGCACAAAAACTATACTCCGATCAACACAACACTACTTTGGTCGATTTACAATTTTACTACTGAAAATTCAGAAAAATGCGATGGTGTTGCCGGTTTTTAAGTAATGGCATTGTATATACTATTGCTATTAATTAGTATATATACAGAACAGGTTATTTGAATAATTATTTGTTCATAATAAATTATATATACTGTCATGGAAATTTGAAACCGACAAAGTTTTAGGAATGTTTGTAATATGATATTTTCTGATTCCTTCAAGAGATTTAAATAAACGATTTTTTATTTTAAAGGTATGGTAAGAATGTTTGACTTAAAACACAATTAACGTCAATATACAGGTGATTCAAACACACGTGTTTTTTACCCAAGATGTAGCTATATATCTGGAGTTAAACAGCAAATCCTAAAGTTATGCTTATCATGTCAAATGATAGCTCTAATTTTGCTTTAAAAAGCGCTTTTCAAAAATTACCTGTTTAATCTATAGAGATTTTTCTAAACACCTACATAATTGTATGATTCTTTGTTGTAAATTTTTAAAATATGTAAAGGAGGCTTTGAAACGAAAACGCATCGTTGTCTCACAATGTTCAATAGTTTATTTAAGGTTTTGTTTTGTGGGTTTGTTACTTAAAAACTCTTTAAAATATTATCAAAATGCCCAGATATTATGCGAACGAACTTATGTGAGCTAGAAAGGGACTTATTACAAAGAATTGTGGCAGAAAAGTTGCATATTAAACAAAGTGCTTTATCAAGGGTATGGCGAAGATATCAAAATACTGGTTATGAGAGATACGTACATTCTACGTCAAGCTCATTCCAAGAGGACTATTACGTCCACAATAATTAAATCTCATATCCAGGTAACACAAAATGTAACCATTTTTAAAAAAACCATTCGAAATCGGTTACATGAAGCTCATTTAAAGTCCCGGCGACCCTATAGGTATCCTGCGTTATTAAGAGAACACAGACGGTCTCGTACGATTTTTACCGAAGAATAACTGGGATTTACTGGAATGGTCATATTGTTTATTTGCGGATGAATCAAAGGTTGCTCTTCATCCTGACGTTAATCGGATTCGTGTATGACGTCGAAAAGGAGCGAGACACGAAGAAAACTGTTTCTTAGATCGAATTCCGTTTGGAGGGGATTCTGTAACAGTGTGGGAAGGATTATTTACAGGTGGTCAAACAGAATTAATAGTTTTTATTAATCGCTACGTAAACCCATTTCATTATTTTTTCATTTCATGGAGATTTTGGAGAATAACATACCGCAAGCAGCTGACAGATTGGACAACAATTTTATTTAAGTGGACGATAATGCTAGACCACATAGGGCAGGAATAGTTAAGGAATTGTTTGAAAATCATCAATGTAACAGAATGGTTTGGCTCTTACGTTTCCCGGATTGTAAACCAATCGAACACATATGGGATGGTTTAAAGCGATGTTTGTATGCTCGAGTAATACCTCCTAGAATTATTGATGAATTGGTTGAAGTAATTCATGAAGAATAGCATTTAATTCAAGAGTAAATAGAAAATGTTTTATCAAGTATGCCCAGACGGTAGCGAGTGGTTCGCGGACGACCCACGCGGTATTAGTACCGGTAGTACCTACTTGTCGATAGTTATTTATTTTACTTTCGGTTTTAAAAATAGCGTTTTAATTAAGGTTAATTTTGCTAATAAGTATGTTTTAATGGTAAACATGGTTGTATCACTTCTTCATCAATATGGTAGTATCATAAATCAAGAGGTGTCCAAAAACCTTGATAATTGAAAAACGAAATAAGTTGGCAAAGATTTTTAAAAAACATGTTTTAAAGCAAAATTGGAGCTATCATTTGACATGATAAGGATAATTTTGGGACTTGCTCTTTAACTCAGAAATGTAGTTAAATTTTGGGTAAAAAACACGTGTGTTTGAATAACCCTGTATATTGACGTTAATTGCGTTTTATGTCAAACATGCTGCTCAAAAATAAAGTCTTATAATGTACCTTGAAAATAAAAAAAGTTTATTTAAATCGCTTGCAGGAATCAGAAAATATCATATTAAAAATATTACTAAAATTGTGTCTGAATCGTTTCAAATTTCCGTGAGTATAGTTAATGAAATATTACACAGGTTATTATTACAATAATAAGAACCACCTTAAAATTTAATTTTAATACTATTAGCAGAGTCTATATATATTCTAAATAGTCCAAGCACTTGGCTATTCCGCAATAAATTTCCTACTTGCCGACGCGCCTCCCACACCTACGCTGCCGCTTCTAGCGGTCAGTCGAAAGGTCACTTTGCACTGGTTGGATACGCAGTGTCTTAAGATTTTAAGTAAGTTTCCTTAATGTCCTGTCCTGCATCAATCAGTATTTATTCACAAAAAAAATTTTAAGAAGGCTTTATAAAATATTTTAATTTAATTTATATTTTAAGGAATTAATGGCAGCAATAGGGCCTTCATATAAAACCTATTTAATATAAATGCTTAACAGTTTTGTGGTTTGATTTTATGTGCGTGAGCGTTAAAACCCTTGCATTGGATCAATGGCTCTTGTAGTGTTTTTGATTGATATTAAGACACCTATAAAGTTACCGACTCAAACCTGCGATAAAGTTATCATGAATTCATTTCAGGCATTTAAAAAATGTTTATTTAGTAGTTATATAGGGTTAAAAATAATCTGTACTGTAAGGTGCGTGTGTACTAACATATTTATTTCCTAGTATTTATGGCGCAAGGGCCTTTCAGTTTTTATTAGATTATAACTTCTGGAGAATGTAAGATCGTATCTAGAGTGTGGAGACGGCCTTGAGAAAAAAGAAAGACGTTTGCTCTTGGTTTGGCCTATTAAATGACGACCAGTTTAATATTGTAGATAATTTCAGTTTTTTTAAAAACATTGATTTTTGTTGAAAATAATCTAGTTTCTACGTATATGTGAGCAATCATCCCCTTGGAATTTGAACATTTCATATCGGCGCCAAACGAGACCCAGTTCCCGTCACACCACTTTTAGCCAGTTAAGTGTTATGCTATTTGGATATTGCTTTTTTAGGGAACCTGTATTCCCATTCTCTATTTCTAAGAACTTGGTAGAATGTTTTTGAAGTACAATCGATTTTGATATCCTGTATTGATTGTCGTTCGGATAATTTCTGTAATTTAAATTAGAATAAACTAATTATTGGAAGTTCTTTGCATCATTTAGCAAATATAATTAATACATTTTTATTTTACATTTGTTGTTAATACCTACCAAATTTAGTCCATAAGTTAACCTTTTATTAAGTTGAACATCTACTACTCTAATTATTAATATGAATATCTAAAGTAACTAATACAGTTATTGATCGTTCCCCGTAGACGTATTTATTGCGATAAAGTAACGCGCGGCATCGTATACCTCGCATCTAGCTGTTAGCTGCAGGTAAAAAAAGCCGGCTTTTGGGAGCACAACAAACAAAACAACAAAGGAGTGAGTGAACTGTTTCTTTCTTAAACTAAGCTATTAGCAAGTATACATTTGGTTCATGCACAATTATTATGTTTCAGATTTTGTTATATGTAAGATAGTTGATAGCACACTTTTGGATCAACAAAATTGACAACACGAGAATATACCAAACAAGTAATAATTTTGACAATGTATAAATGTATAAATGCGTACAAATCAAAACAATTCTGTCTCCCTGTTGTTATGTCTGTGGGAATTTCACAAAATTATTTAAGCTTACTAATTTTCGGTTTTTCCTTGGTTGAAATGAAATCCTTGGATAAGGGGGGAGTGGTCGGATACAAACTGTGGTTGAGTACGACTAGTGCATTCTCGCAACTATATGTTTTATATGCAATGTCTTTGGTACTGTAATAAAGACGACAAAGGCGTTATTTAGTTATTTATCTCTTCTACTTTTTTAGTTCTAGGTATTTTTAGTTAAATGTAATGTCAAGATTAACAATAATACTGAGCGGCCGTGATTTTAGAACTTTATTATTTTGCAAAATTAATTATTTTAAAAGTTATGCTAATAAACATTAAATATTCCATAAATTATATTTACAAAAATAAAGGGCCATTTCAAATGCTAGTAAATTTCATAATTGTAAATTGATTTTCGCAATTTTAGTTTGGCAGAACTTATCAACTTATAGAAGAGGGAAACTAATGTCCCAAAACGTTTTTGACTATTCAAATGTTTATTCTGAAAATGTTATAGGTAACAAATTACTAGTAATTCTTCAATTACAATGAGATCATTGCTTTTAGAGGCTATAAAGTATAAGGATTTTTTAGTCTATTTTAACCATTTGTTGTTAAGAGACTGAGTTACTAAAAACCTAAAATAATTTTGCAAGTTTGACTCGGCTCTCTGATGTAAATTTGAGTTTTATTTATATATATTTTTTCTTTTCCCGCTAATTGAATTTGTTCAATTATTTGACAGTTGGGTGCAGGCGCCAAAAAACTCGTAAGAGGAAAAATATAGCGAACAAAGAGAAACAGATTGTTATGTGTATTCCCTAATAAGCAGATTGTGTGCGTTACTTTAAAATCAAAATACTTATAAAACGAATGAAATAGTTACGATTTAGGTGGTATTTTATAGTATATAAAAGAAACATTTCACTTCACTGTATAATTTTAGACCAACATATATTATCAAAACACAAGAGTTCTAACCACACTACACCACAACATGTTACATTCTAGACGCGTGTTTCGCTAACCAACTTAGAATCATCAGCGGATGATATGAACTCAGTTTATGTCGTCTGCTAATGATGCTAACTTGGTTAGCGAAAAGCACATCTAGAACGTAACAAGTTGTGGTGTAGTGTGGTTAGAACTCTTGTATTTTGATCTATCTTCTACCACAGGTTCCAGTGTTAGGACAGTGATTGATATATTGTTTTTTTTTTATGTATAATGGACTACAGTGATATTCTATAAACTCTAATGTTGTTTAATTACGATAAAAACACATGAGCAAAAGGAAATCTGACTATTCTGACGGTAATGATAATTTTTCTCCCCGAAACACCTTTTTTGTCTCCGAAGGTGTAAAAAAATACGACCTGAATGCGACGTTCCTCAATGTGGCATCAAATTTAAATCCCTTGAAATATATCAATACATATAGAAAGAATATATATCTTTGCCATATTTAGATAAATCTGATATAATGTTTTTTAGCTTATGCGAAATGTATTGGAACTCTGTGATAAAAAGATTCATTTTATACCAAACTTTGTAACAAAGCAAAAAAGTTTTGTTACAAAAGAGAGAAAAGGAGAATACATTATACGGACCATATTTTATAAGTTTTAGCATATATTTCGTTTCGAATTTTATTTTCCAAATAAACGTAATTGTAATAAATAGGTTAATGCTGCAAACATGATATCGGAGGGGAAGCTTTGTTGGGTATACGGGGGATTCCGAAGTAGTTTTATTTTTTGCTTTATACGGGATACAGGGTATCTATATAAAGTGTTGCTTATTTTATTATGTTTTGTGGTTTCCTTTCCAATGTTAACATATTAGCTCTAAGTAACCAGGTTTCTGTTTTTTTGAGTAATTTGTACTTGTTAAAATACGCAAATGCAGTTAACGTTTATTTTAATTAATTAGTTTTGTGACAAGTTAGCTGATAAAAGAAGTTATATTTGTGTTTATCATTATCTTGCAGAGATAAATGATTATTCATTGTTGATAGTAGGTACTGTATATTTTTAAACGAGCATAAATATTTTATCCACGACTAACAAATAAGTAAGTGTCTTTTTAATATATGTAAATGATTTTAACGTTTATTTTAATTTGTGGCACGTGAAACATCATCGTTTTCGCATGGTTGCATAGGAATACTATCATAATAAGTTTAATATGAACGTGTTTAAAAAGCACTTTTTATACTCGAATGACTTTGTATCTCCGCTGTGTTATTACAATATTATTGTATTTCGGAAAACCTTAAACACCACATACTTAAAATATTTAAATATCCTTTGTAATCAAACTCAATGAAGTGAAAATTTATATTCCTGCCTATTGGCTTGTAACGGAAAGTTGTATAGAATTCTAAAAACAATGCAAATTGAAGTCTCGTTTATATTTCCGGAAATATGATATAATTTCATTGTCATTCGTACTGTATGACAAGAAAATATTATTTTTGTCGTACAACATTATTCTGAACTATCACATGTTTCATCGAAGGTTTTTAGTAATGAAGTTTAATTTAAGTCATGTAATCCTACAGTTGTATGATATATTTTACGACATTTTAAAGTAAATTATGTTTATCTTAAAACAATTTTATTGGTTGTTATATAAACCAATATATTAATTATTATACTTCGACATTTTCCAGTTTTGGATGCTTTATTGGATCAGATCTAAAAAGGAAAAAACAAACTAAGCTTTAATTATTTGTATTGTATAAAGCTTATTCAGAAATGTCTCGGTGGCTATTTCATGAGTCACTTTCTTAGTTATTTAATTAATTAGTTTAATTCTGAATATTTGTTTAGTTAATAACGCTTGATTGGGTAAATTAAAGTATTGTGCTTTATGTTGTTAACTATGGAATTAAACCCATATCCAAAATATAATAAAATAATAAAACGCTGGTAACAAGGTTAAATGGACATTTTATGGTAATTGATGCTAAAATATGCGATATTTTATTACAAATGAATTTCGATTTTCTGATTAAGAAGGAAATAGGAAGTACAAATTTAGAAGTACAAACTTCAGAGTGGTAGTTTAGGATGAAAATTGTTAAATTCAATGAATTACTATTAAACAATCGAAAACAAAGAACAACAACAAAATTTAAATGGTTACACTAAAGGTATCTGGTCAGGGAGATATCTAAAATATAAATCAAATCACTAAAAAATGAAAAATTAAGTGTCCCAATATATTTACCTGATCACGCCTTACAATTAACATCGCCAGAAAGAAGTATAATTAAAAATTACTTCCCAGAACAACAAATTAACAGAACAGCGTATACAAAAGTTGTACAAGACGTGTCGATATAGCAAAAAGCATACTACAGAAGAAGATAAAAAATATGTTGCCCTTCCCTACATACAGGGGTTTTCACAAGAAATTAAATAAATTTTAAAGAAACATAACATAGTTACCTCTCATAAATTACACAACTTAATTAATAGTTTTTACAAAATTTAAAAGCAAAGTTCCCCTGCAAAAATAATCTGTATTCAATAACATGCACCAATTGTCCAAAAAAATACGTTCGAATGACAAGTCAACATCTTGAAAATAGAATAAACGGACACAAATATACAAAGAATGCCACAACAGCGTTAAAATATTACATAAAAATCGAAACACATAACATCGACTACGAAACACTAAAGTACTTAAGAAAGATGCAAATTATAACAGATTAGAAATCAAAAAAAATATAGAAATTCAGAAAGGTAAAAACTCTACGAACAACAGAACCGATATAAATAATTTAAGCCATACGTATTTAACTTTATTAATGTGACACCTTAATTTAATTTTGTAATTATACCACTCGACACTTAAATGGTATTAACAAAAAACAACAGCTATAGACACATGTTTCCGACTGAAGGTCTTCATGTGTTCAGTCAATTAGTTGAGAGTCTAGTGCTACTAGCGCCAAAATTAATACACAAAATTACACCAGAGTCACCAATAGGAGCAAAACTGACTTTTGTGGTTACCAAGAGAACATCCGAAATATTCGCCAAATTTCATTGCTTTAACAGTCATCCCAATAAAATCCATTTTCTACTACATAGTAGTTTTTGCCGCGTTAATATTTTCCTACTTTTGATTTATGTATAATAGCAGAAATATATAACTTCTGCAGGTGCAAAACGGCCTAAAAGAAGAATTGCTTTCGATTATGTCACAGGGTACCCTCCTGCGATCATGATTTCTGGGCCTCTACCCTCATCAGGCAGGTGAAAGCAATTCTTCTTTTAGGCCGTTTTGCACCTGCAGAAGTTATATATTTCTGCTATTATACATATATCTTTTCCGGTCAAGAACTTTTGATAAAGATGTGTGAGAGCGCATTTTTATCGATTTTTTGTATCTACTCTCCGCATGATGGTGCTAGTGCATGCTTTTTAAATTACCTACGGGTTTGCAGCCGGAAATCACCGGAGCCCCGATAGGTGGTGCTAAATGTTAGATTTAACTTGTAGTACTGTTTCAGTGTGATAGACGTTTCGTTTTCGATTTTGTCATATCGAGCAATCTGTTATTTCAGATCTCCCTGGGTACAAGCCTGCCTGATGAGGGTAGAGGCCCAGAAATCATGATCGCAGGAGGGTACCCTGTGACATAATCGAAACCAATTCTTCTTTTAGGCCGTTTTGCACCTGCAGAAGTTATATATTTCTGCTATTATACATATATCTTTTCCGGCCAAGAACTATTGATAAAGATGTGTGAGAGCGCATTTTTATCGATTTTTTGTATCTACTTTTTGATTTACTATTCTTGGTTTACGAGTTTCGCCACAGCTGTCTAAATGCTGCTTCGTGATAATAAAGTATCAAGTCCGGCGAATATTTCGAATGTTTTCTTGGTAACCACAAATGTCGGTTTTGCCAGGGTCGGTGTTTCTGGGACGATGCTGTGTAGAATGAAGGATGAATGTTTTAAACAGGGGCGTGCAGTCCATGAAAGCAAGGGAAGCAGTGCTTCTCCAAAAAAAAAAATTACAAAACATCTTCTAAAATGTAATTTTTGAAATAGGAAACCATTAATTTAGTTTATATTAAAAATGCTAAAATATTATCTTAATTATCAAGCCCATAATAAATCCGGCCTTGACTCCAACCGAGCCGAGCAATAGAAAATCGAATAGAACCTATGCGGGCCGCTAGCTTCTCCGCAGCCAAGTCCTGTATGCTTGATTTCCTGTGAATCGAGCCAGAGGTTATGGAACTTTCCACCGGCTGTTTGCAATTTTTCCATTTCAGTCGCTTGTTTTAAATGGGGGCGGAAGCTATCGTTGGAGTAGGTTCTTTGTTTGAACGGCTATCCGTGTGTTGTGTGATATGTACGTCGCGTCGTGCATGGTGCGATATGGAAGACAATAATACGGACGTGGATATGCAAATACCGTCAACTTCGGCTATCAGTAATAACATTGAAAATGTTGGAGAATTTAGTAAGAAGAGTGTGTGTGAATGTGTGGTGTGTGTCTTAATAATAAAGGGAGTTTCAACATTAAACTTTAAAAAAATTTAACCACAAAAATGAAAAACTGTATTAGACATTTTTATCCGGAAAAACAATACGAAAAATTTAAATGGCTAACAGGGTGTGAAAATATAAGTAAAATATTTTATTGGCCATGTTTACTTTTTGAAAATGAAAAAGGTCTCTGGAATAAAATTGTGTTTTCCGATTTAAACAATTTCCATAAAGCTGTAAAAAGACACATTATGTCCAAAGCGCATTTGCAGGCCGCCATAAAAGAAGAAGTCTTCGGCAAAACCAGAATTGAACACACCCTTAATAAGCAGTTGGAAATTGGTCACCGCCAACACAATGAACTAGTCGATAAAAATTGACAAATATTAAGAAGACTTATCGATGTTATTTGTTTTCTTGGACAGCACAAATTAGGATTTAGAGGTCATGACGAAACAAGAGTTTCTTCAAATAGAGGAAATTTTCAGGATTTGCTTAGTTTAATTGCTAAATATGATGATTGCTTAAGAAATCATTTAGAACAGTCTAGCGTTTTTCGCGGAACGTCAAATCGAATCCAGAATGATTTAATTTCCGCTGTTGCAACCACTATTCTAAAAAGAATTAAGCATGAGATTGTCGAGGCGCGGTTCATTGCTATTGTTCTGGACGAAACAACTGATATCACTAATTTTAGCCAATTATCTATAGTAATACGCTACGTTAAAACAGACGGAAGTATCCAAGAGCGATTTTTAGTTTTTAAGAATGTGTCCGAAAATCGTACAGCAGATGCATTGTATACCGTAGTTTATAACGTTACTAAAGAAATTAATGGAGAGAAAAAATTAGTTGCTCAAAGCTATGATGGAGCTGCAGTAATGGTAGGACAATTAGAGGGCCTGCAAGCTAAAGTTCGAGAAACATTCCCAAGTGTTCATTGTTTTGCTCATAAATTAAATTTAGTTTTATCCCAGTCCATCAATCACATTAAAGTGCGTAAAGTATTTTTCGTTACTTTAAGTTGCATAGCTTCTTTTTTTTCCAAGTCAACAAAACGTACACAAGCTTTGGACTCCATTGTCCACAAACGATTGCTCAAATTAGCTCCTACTAGATTGAACTATAATGGAAGACTTGTGTTAACAGTATCTATAAATCGTGAATCTCTGATTGAACTATTTGAGAATATAATAGAAAATAATGAAACGTGGGACTCAGAAGCAATAAATAGTTCGAGGGGGTTTTTGGACTGTTTGAAACGAGATTTTAATTTTAGTTATTTGTTGAACTTATTTTCAGAAATATTTCCATTCCCGGACAATGTTTTTAATATATTACAAACTAGAACAAATGATACTGCTTTTTGCCTAAAAAAAGTGGATGATTTTTACTCCATGTTAAGCCAAAAAAGAGATGACTTTGACCTATTTTGGGAGAAAACGATGACGTTACATGTAGAGCCAGAAGCCAAGCGTCTTCGAACGGACAAGGTGGGAGATGTTCAAATATCATACAGACGCCTCTTATGAAATAATCGATCAAATTCAGCAACAAATAAACTATAGATTTAACGGTTTAAATGATTTTAAATTCCTCGAGCTCTGTAATTTTGATGCATTTAAAGGAAAAACTTTTCCAGAAGATCCGTTTAATTCTCTTCTTTTTCATTATGACCAGTTTTTCGACCGAGTGTTACTGCGGTCTGAACTAAAAGTGATTTACGAAACTGATGACATTAGCGCAAAAAATAACGCTTTGGAACTAATGCAATTTTTAAAAGACAAGGAGCTGGAAGATGCCTACACCGAAATGTCGAAATTGTGTCAATTAGTATTGACAATACCTGCCACAAGTTCATCAGTAGAACGCAATTGTTCAACACTTAAACGTATAAAAAATTTCGTGAAAAATTCAACGGGGCAGGAGAGACTTCCGCATACATCGCTGTTGTTCATTGAAAATAAACTTCTTCAAAATATATCGGAGCATCGACGTTTTTATGATGAGGTCATTGACGAATTTGCAAAAAATGATCGAAGAATAGAATTATATTACAAATAGGTAAGTTTATAAAAATTGCTTCCCTTTCTTAAAATTTAACCGCACGCCCCTGGTTTTAAACATTAAATTTTAAATTAGTATTCTTTGGAATTTAGGCAAGTAGACTTGGACCTTAAATTCTTCTTTGGGTCCAACATAATATGTTTAAAAAACTGAAATGGATGATTTATAAATACCTTTCATTTTCTATTTCGAGTTTTTGCTTCCGGATTCTATGTATATAATTGGGTCCATAACTTGTTGATAGCACAAGTTTACGTATCAAACTGATTCACTTAACGTTTTTACCGTACTTTAAGAATTGAGTCCACAGAAAAATAAATCGGTAAATTTTTTTTACCCGGAACTTCCCTCGTTATGACTCCCTCATATTATATAAAATAGTGAAGTGTGGCTCAATCTAGTTCCGCACATAATAATACATACAAAAGCGTCTTTCTATAAACATTTTTATTGGGCGCTGTTTTTTCCCACCATATTGGATTTGTACCAAACAGTTTCTACCTATGGCAAACTTGATTTTTGGGCATAATTTAAAATAAATTTTCATTTTAAATATTCTCTTCCAAATTCTACTAAATAGTATTCGCTTTTTAAACACCTATATATAGATCCACTGTGGCATATTCTTTATCAATAAAATAGTGCACAAGAAAACAATTTCAATGCAAAATATCGACGAACCAACACAGATAGGAATATAAAGAGACGTGTTGAAAAAATCGATCAGACGTTGGGGATTAAACTTTAGACTATAGTATTAGAATGAGAGCTAAATTTTAAGCTAATTCGGAACTTAAAACAAAAAATGCTTGTAGCCGTATATAATACTTATAAAAACTTAAATGTATCAAACAATTTAGTAAGCCTTATTGCAGCTGGAAGTAATTTAAGTTTTTATGTCATGCTGCTTAAAAATCAGTTCAAAAAGGAAGTTTTTCGTCAAATTAATGATTAATAAAAACGTCCCAAATTGCATAAACAGTTAGTTAAAGAAAAAAATGGTACTGAAGCAATTAACAAACAACTTACGGTTTATTTAGAACCTGTCTTGATTCACCAGATATAATTAAAATAGTATCTTTTTTATTACGTTTTAATTTTTAATTATTTAATTTTGTACCAAAATTCGCTATAATAGACGATGGTCGGTGAAAGTGAAGATTTCCGTTCTAGTTTATCCCTATATTACATTAAATTTTTGTGTGAAATTTGAAGTCTATTGAATAAGTTAATTTGTCAAACATTTTATTTGAAGTTCAATTTGTTTCACCATCTTGAATTCATACCACAGCTTTACAAGTTTATCTCTATATCGCGCTTAATGCTTGCACGAAATTTGGTTTTGCTTTGTTGTCTTGAATTCGTACTAAAATGTTAACAGTTCATTTCTATGTAGCACTAAATATGCATGCTGAAAATGAGCATTCAACGACAAAATCGGTTCATGAACGTTCTTTTCAAGATTGGCTTGATTTTTGCTTTTTCATCAAGACCTATTTACACTCCAAATATATAAAAATATTATAAAACAAAACTCATTACTGTCACGATAATGTAATAAAATTACCTAACGGTATTTCAAAAGAGACTGTAAAAACAGAATTTACCAACAACAGGAAATAATACCTATAATAATAAATAATATAAAATAATTGATATATTAAAAAAAAGTAAAGTGTAACCCAATTTAGTTTAGTACATAGTCATTTAGTAACACATATATATTATCCTTTCAAGTTTCAGTTTATGTCTATATCACATTTAATTTCCCTTCAAAATTTGAAGTGAATTCAATAATTTTTTACAGTGATTTTTAAAAAAATATTTGGCCACCATTTTGTTCCGCCATCTTGAATTCGTACCACATCCTTACCAATTTATCTCTATATCACACTAACAAAATTTAATGAGTAGTTTTTTTCAGGTTTTTAGGCTGCCGTTTTGTTTTGCAATCTGTTATCCGTACCAAAATGTTATTAGTTTATTCCTATGTAACACTTGATTTTTGTGCAAAATTTAAGGAAATAATGAATAATTAGTTTTTTAGTAACAATTTTTTAACGCTTCACTAAGGCGCGATCTTGTTCCGACATTGGAATTTTACTAAAATACTACTAGGTCTTCCGCCTCCTTAATTATTGACTATCAATCTGATTAAGTAATGCCGCGAACTGTCAGACAGATAAACGGGCCGAAGGAATTGACAAATTGTTGAATATTTATCTAGGGACGATAAAACCTGAAAATATGTAAAACCTGAGAGGATGATTTTTCCACGAATTCAAATATTTTATTTGGCCAGCATTTTCTACCGCCATCTTGAGTTAGTACCATAGTTTTACTAGTTCACTTCTATACTATAATTAGATATGACACACAATTTAAAATCAGTACAATAAATTGTTTTTAGGCTGAATATTGGAGCCATCTTGGATTTTGCCAGTTGACTCCTACCTAAAACTTGATTTTTGTGCAAATTATTACCAAGTTATGCCCATACAATCCTTAATTAAAATTAAAATAAAACATTTTTACTTTACACTTGCAAGGTAATTTTTTTTAGTAATTTACATTTGACTTTTTTTACATTCTCTTTTCGAACTACGCTAAAATCAAAAGAACTGATTTACTCAATACACGACAAAACAGCGATTTTTAAATAGTCTACTGTTTTGTTAACACTGTTTGTTTCAAAATTATAGCAATGACATTTAATTTTTTGGACAACATATGTTATTATTACTAACTTCAATTTCTAAGAGTATAAATCTATTTCCAGATTCAACTCACCAGTTGTCTATAGGTCTTTTAGATATACTTAATATTTATGTTCATCCCTCTGAAAACCACCTGAAAGAATACATCTGCACATGGTTACTAGAAAAGTTTTACCCATTGGTTTTTTGACTCGTGAATTTCTAGGACTATATACTACGTTTCATTATAATACTTAAATATTCATAGCCAACGAATATATATTATAAAATTCAGTTTCCAGATATGACTGGCTATGAACAGTATTTTATTTCAAAGCTTACTTTCTAACTATTGCCTATATTGTGGATACAAATTAACTTTTGACAACATGGCAAAAAAAACTTCCGGTCATATATTTTTACACATACTTAACTTTTCGTTCATAACTCTTCTTATCTCCAATTATTAATTTATATGTTCTTTTTTATATAATTTTATCTCTAATTTGACTTAAAAAAATGACCTGACTAGCAAAGGAAACATATCACCTTGACAAAATACAATTGACAATTCAGTTAAGTTTTTGGTATTTTATCTAAATAAATTTGACAATGTCAAATTTTGTAAATAATATTTTTTAAAGAAGTAAATATAATCAAAATTAAAAATGAACGATGAAATCTTACAGCACCATTTTGATGAAGTGTTTAGTGCTTTACAAGACAGGGAAAATTTCGAAATATTTACGAAGATAAAGCCTACGAAAAGTCCTAAAGTTAAAAGAACGCTTTTTAAAATTGTGACCCCTTCGGAGGTGAATTCCGCTGTATCTTTCGATGAAACGGGTAGGCTTGAAAGAGCTCCAAGACAATTTAATTCCCAAAACAATTTAAAACTGAGCCCCTACAATAGCAGACCGTCTTCCGCAAGCACAAATGTAGTAAAAGCAAAAGCCACGTTTAGGCCAATTCACAGGCCTATATCACCTAAACAGTCATTACCAAGACCTTCTTCACCCAGGCTTGTTTCGTCAAGACCATCGTCACCCAGACCCTTCTCCAGAGCGCCAGCTACAAAATCAATTTCTTCGAGAGCGTTGTCACAAAGGACAACGCCATCACGTCCAATTACTCCAGGTTCCGTGAATAGTAATTCCAGATACATTTCTTTAAAAGATGATGCCAGTGATACTCTAGGTGAATGCAGACATTGTGGAAGATATTTTCTTGGAGATTATTTAACTGTTCACGAGGAAATGTGCGAGCAAGAGAATTTTAATATTTAAAAAGTGCCTTTTTATATTAATATCTGTACCTGTTTTTTACAAACTACGAAAGTCAAATTATATGAAAAAAATTTTTAGCGTCTTTCCTCATTTTCCCTATAAATAGTTCATATGTATTTGTGTGTGTGTTTGGGGTATGCATGTGTCCAAAAACTGTATTTAGTTTAATTTAAGAGTTAAGCCGATCTAGTGACCTAAAACGAAAAAATCTGAAAAAAATCTCTGACGGTGATTTTTTCACGACTACAATTAATAGATATGTGCGTTTTACGAGGCAAGTAGTAATATAGGTAAATGTATCGGAGTTTTAAAATGTGAATGCTATTGGTGGATATCTTATTATTTTATTGGGCGACATACGTTTTTCTAGAGATTATTTACTATATTATATGTTATAGATGTAGGTTTTTATATATTTTTAGAAAGTTTAACACTAAAATACTAAAAGTTAAATATTTATTAGTATTATTTCATATTTAATTGGCTTAACTCCTCCCAAGTCATTTATTTAGGTATACAATGATGTTTGCTGTCCCCCTCCTTGGATCCGCTATTGAACTAGTAGTCGATTTTGTTGCAAGTAAATAGGTTACTTTAAAAATGATCCTGCAGTTATGGAGACAATTTGAATATTATACCAGTAATACAAAAAAGCTTTGTATTCCTAGCCTTCATCTAGCAACAAAAGGTACAATTATTGTATATTATTATTAGGTCATTCTTAATAAATAATGTTCCTTATATTAGTTATAGTCACCTACACTAATCAAAAAAAACTTTACCTGATATTTTTAAAATATGAGACAAAGGGCCTGCATTTTATTATATTAGCTGACGAGAAACTAGGCTTCGTTTATCATGTTAACTATACACACAAGGAAAAAGTTCAGGATATCTATTTTTCCTTATATGCAGCAATACAAGTAGAGGCTGGTGTAAAACGCAGCATTTTTTTAACCAATCCAGCTACTATTATATTTAAATCAAGAAAATGTTATGGAAAGACCAGACAATACAACTCTTACAAGTATAATATCTGATTGCCATTTACACGGCCTACAAAACGTTATAAAAAATTAGGATAATGACCCTCATATCTGCAATGTTTTAACGCTTGGTAGAGTGTATGAATTTAAATTAGATATTCTAATATATTCTAGCATTTTATAAGTATAGTTTGGTTGATCTAATATAGTGTTCAATTTAATTGGTAACAAAATCGAAATGCTTTTTTGTTTACTTAAAAATATCTTTTACTAAAATAGAGCGGGTCGAAACATCGAGCGTAAAACTGTTTGCAGACGCTTGTAAAAAATCAGAATGTTTTCAAACGTAATGAAGCTAAAAATAATTAACAATAAAAAAATTCTGTGCGTGTGAATAGATAAAAATTGTCAGAGAGTTTTACTTAGAAATGTAGGAGTACATCTACAAATAGGTTATAAGGAAAGTTAGCTAATCGTTAAAGCCAGGGTACCTAGACATAATTGGGTTATTTGTAAATCCTCCTAGAAACTTCACTTAAAATCATAACCGTAACCCAAGCAGCATTAAAGATCTAAGAACTGTCTATTCACAACATCATTATAACTTGGCAAGAAATAAGCATTGACCAAGTTACCTTCCCTTTAATACTAAACATTACATTCCTATTTAGAGATAACTATACATTATAAATAGAAGCAAAGAACGGTGTTAAATCAAAAAACACGTTTTTTTCTAAAAATGTGTTCACTAAACCTACAAGTTTCGACAGTTCGAGTACTTTGAAATAAATAGCACCGATCTAAGGTAACTTTTGAGACCGCTCTAAACTGAAGAAATCCCAAGAAATTTAAAGCGTACTCAGGTCAAGCATCGCCTAACCGGCAGTCCAACACATCACCACTGAGGAGGGCAAACATCGCCAAACCAGCTTAGCAGTAAGAGCCTAGTTGTACGAAGGAGAAAGAACAAACCAAATTAAACTCTTTCTTCTACCGTCATTGTAATATATAATATTTTCTGCAAAAATAAGTTATTTTTTCTACATTTGATATAAATAATTTGAAGTCGTAATTTTACAACATATTTTTGAAAATATAATTTTTACTTGAACTTTTTATATATTAAGTGTATATATAATTTAGCAAAATTGACTTATTTAAGGGACTAAATCTTGACGACCTAATTAGCTTTTTAGATTAAAAACTAATAGGTAGAGCTGCAGAACTTATTGTTTCTCGAGCTAAGTTAAATAATTGGACTTTAGTTAAACAAGCCCTTATAAATACATTTCCAGACCAAAAGATCTATTGATCGTCTTATTCAAGATTTGATTAATTTAAAACCGTTTGAAAATGAATATCCTTCAAATTTTGGCATGTGAATTCAGGATTCTAGAACTTTACTTTCTGCTAAATTAAATGCTATAAACGAAGACGTAGCAATTAAATTAATAAAAACTAATGATTACGATGAATTTGCTTTGAAAACAGGTTTACCGTATAATATGCAATTAGTAATACGTTAAAAAAACCAACAGCACTTGAAGAAGCTATGGCTATATGGCTATATTTCAAAAATTCACAAATACCACAAAATAAACCTATACCAACGAATTTACAAAATAAAAATCAAAAATTTCAACCAATTTATTAATTAATGACAGAATTTAATTCCAATTATTCGCATAATAATTTTACTAATACAATAAATCCTAATTGTCCAAGATTTTAAAATACTATGAATGGAAGTCATATTCCAAATTATTTTGGAAAAAAACAAAATGAGAGACCTAATTCTCAAGAAAACTTTCAAATTCCAAATTTTAGTCAACATCTTTTATAAGAACTAATCCTTATTTTGCTCAATTTTGCTGGTAATACTATATTAAATATTAATATCCAAAACAAAAAAGTACTTACTGAACAACTTTATAATAAAGAAGTTTTAGAACGAAACCCTTAAAATCAAGCTCAATTTATTGATTATGCTGCTGAGCATGAGAATTTAAATATTAATTTCCCAAATAAGGAAAACATTGATTATGTTGATGATCAGGAAATTTCAAATTTGGTAACCCTTTTTACGAACAAACCTATACGAATATGAACCGAACCATATGAATATGTACCAAGAACAAAACTAAAAACAAGGAAAGTACAATATAAATACAGAAAATACTAACAATGTAAATTTTACGGGAACGAACTGAACATTTACGTTTACCTCAATTAGACGCAAATTTTCTATTAGATACTGGAAATACTAGAAGTTTTATAAAACCAGAAATAGCTTATAAATATTTTTTCAGTTATATTAAAGATAAAATAATTCAAGTGCAAACAGCACCTGCAATGTCCTTTCATAGTGAAATAGCAAATTATAATATTCCCTACGTTTAAAACGTAAGGTAGTCATACATTCTGTTTATTTAATATTTCAGATAAATTTAATGGATTAATAGGCTTAGACCTATTAATCAACTTAACGCTAATTTAGATATTAAACAACGAATTTAAAATCACCGCACGTTGGAATTCGCTTTTTAAGGAAAAATGAAAAAAAATTTCACCAAAAATTAGTAAAGAAAAATTCACTTATATAATTTAATCAAGATGTATACAAAAAATAAAAATACCTGTGAATATGTCAGAAGGAATAGGTAGAGTACTCTTACCAAAAATTCAGAAATGTCGAAATTCCTGATTAGGTCTTGCTAACGGTTTTCATCAAATTGAAATGTCTGAAGAAGATATTCCTAAAACTGCATTTATCACAGATTTTGGCCATTATGAATTTTTAAGAATGCCCTTTGATTTAAAGAATGCACCCGCAACATTCCAGCGCATTATGAATAATATATTAAGAGCTTTACAAAACGAAATATGCTTTGTATATTTAGACGACAATTGTTATCATCACAAGTCTAGATGAACATATTTTAAAACTGAGAAAAATATACAAATTACAAGAGACGTTGTTGTAATTCAAGGCGGAATTAAACCAAATCCTGAAAAAATTTCAGCAGTTAAAATATTTCCTATACCGAAAACTTGGAGAGAGATAAAATCATTTCTAGGCTTAATGTGATATTAACGCCGTTTTATTCCTTTCGCTAAAACAACAAAATGTCTAAAAAAGAACTTTGGTAAAGCACACGCCAGAACGAGTTCAAGCATTGTAAAAACATATTAATAAATTCGCCAATATTGCAATTTCCTGATTTTCCAAAACCATTTATATTAACCACAGAGGGGAGCAATTATGCATTAGGAACAATGTTATCTCAAGGAACATTACCTAATGATAAACGAATTGCTTACGCATCGCGTACTTTAAACGAAACTGAAACCAGATATTAGATAACAGAAAAAGAGATTTATGGCTATTTAATCAAATTACTCTGTAATAAACAACCCAGGAGACGCTGACGACATAGATGAATACTTGCGTAATCTTTCCAAAACTATCATCGTGACACCGAGCCTTGACTCTCAATAAATGCAAACTCGAATAAAGATAACCCTGACTCAGATGAAGGACTAAACTTAGATATGAATTTGCCCTCGACTTCTGCAGGTCAAGGAAATAATGAACAAAGGATAAAAATCCTATCTGATATTCGAATACAACCATCTGAAACAAAAACTCCCGACGATATAATTAATAGAAAGTGTTCACATAGACACTTTTACTTTGAAAATCGTAATTATCTTACGATATTTTATAAATTTTCAAAATACGATCAGTGTTCTATGTATGATAAGAACGCTAAGTCAGTATGCTTATATATTTCTTTAGGTGCACAGAAACATTTGTTAATGACAATGGTTCAGAATTCAATAATGAACTAGTAAGAGACTTATTAAAAGCACAAAAAAAAATTCACTTCACAACCCTAGAACATCACGAATCTAATTCACCAGTAGAACCTTTTATTTCTACCTTAATAGAATATTTATAACTCCTCAGAAGTCAAGACAAAAATAACTAAATTTCTGAATTATTACCTTAGGCAATTATAGCGTATAATAGTTCAAAACATATAATTAAATACACACCTTATAAAATAGTTCTAGGACGCGATCTATAATATAGTTATAGAGAAAACTGGAACTCAACAAGAAACTATGCTTGTAAAAACTAACCCTAAAGACGAAAAACCCTACGAAATTAAGATTAATATAAAAGTATATAAAAATCAATTCCCATGAAAAAAAATCAAGGTAAGTTTCACAGACCTTTCATAATGAACATAATCGGGTAAAAATTTAAAATATTAAAAATCCTAAAAAGATGGAAATTATACATATAAAATAATTAAAATGACCTCTTACCTACACCCAAAGAAAAAACAAAATACCACGAAATAAACCATTTACCCTACAAACCACACATGCCCAGAAAACAAACAATCACTGGACTTTTATTCAAATATTTGCTATAAAAGGTATAATTAAAGAGTATAGTTCTTTAAATTTAAAATATATTATGTTAAAATTACATTTGAAAAATAAAACTGAATATAATGCGGAATATTATAATTGTTATATTATTATTGAAATATTACCCCCTAAACAAACCAGACATAAACGTGTTTTCATTGGACTAGGAAGTATAATTAAAAAAATAAGAAGAAATTTGGACAAAAACGATGCAATATTAATAAACACCGAAATAAATTTTTTAAAACAAAACCAAAATAATATTAAATTGTCAATGGATAAACAAATTTCCTTACTTAGTTATACTATAAAAAGTTTCCCAGAAATCTCTAAAAATATGTCTCATAATCAAAATATTTTCGAATTTAGAGTGCTATACAAGTATTAAATAAAATCAGATTACAAAAAATATCAGATTTTGACTTACCGAACTCAAATGATTTTAACACAATTATATATGTTATATCAAAATATTTAACAGAAAACTGTAAAAATATCCAAAATACTATTTTGTTAAATGGAACTTATTTAGTTCAGTTACGTTCTACATGCAGTCTTAAAATAAATAACGTAATACTTAAGTCTATAATAATATGACTTTTGAAAACTAATTCCATAAACTTGGGAAATTGTATGACTTACAAAATGAAGGGAATAAACAAAAAATTGAAAGCTCTAAACTTATAAGTAACACTGTATATTATCATAAAACAAGTTTGTGTACTAATCTATTATTTGTAATTTTAATAATTAAAATATTATGTATTTTGTACAAGTATTTATGGCCAAAGGTAAATATTAAACAACCTCAAAATATAGACCAAATAAATGTCATGGTAACTTAAAATTAATTAATTGAATATTCCAAAATAATTTTTTAAAAAGTGTTTTCCTTAGCAAACAACGTAATTGACCACCAAAATTATTCTTTAAATTATAAACGACAATATAGTGAATGTTAATAGAAATATTTTCTAATAATAAAGTAGCTAACTTTACGGTATAATTATTTTACTATAATTCGAATGGTGGTAGCTAGTAGGTACTCAAACGTAGAAGTATATCTGTTATGTTTGAGTACCTAAAGCGTTGAACACAATGAAAATGACGTTATTCGTTTCGGCCATTTACGTTAAACTTTATTTCTCTTTGAGTATTGTTAGATACTTTTTTGAAATATAGGTTAAAAATATTAAGTGTCAACGTCAAAATTAGCATCCATTTTTATACCATAAATGTGTTCTTCCTATTTAAGTTTAATTTTGGTAGGTTAGTTTTTACGTTAAACGTTTAGGAAAGGTACATTGTGTTCCAAGCGCAAGTAATGCCATAACATTGAATTAGAGAAATGATTTTGAAGTAAACGTTACTAAAACCTACGATAACACAAAAACTTGAAAATAACCTTCATTATGGAAATTTAGTACTAACATTATGAGGTAATAGATTCTAGGCATTTCCATATAATCTCACTTTTATCGTGGGATAACGTGAAGTAGCGTCTTTATTTAACTCGCTTCTTCTTGTAGACAAAATTCAACTTTGAGAGATCTAAAGGAACTTCAGAGATATTCTATTCAATATCCATCATGATTTCTAGATAAATACGGCGTATTTATTGCATATTATTAGTTTAATCTTAATTACTGCGTTATTCGCTCCCCAAGAACCTTAAATCACACAGGATAGTTACATCCGCGATTTATTTACATCAGTTTAGCGCGAGCGAGCCTTGCTACAGTAACGTCGCCTGGCCCGCAAGAAACAAGTTTCATGCGTTATTTCTATAGGAGGATAATATGGTTTAGCCTTTTGATGCTGTTATTTTGATTTTTAATGCAATAAATTACGACAAATTGTATGTTAAACTAATAGAGCAACACTACCATATGAATTACGGTCAATAAGCAATGGTCAATTGCTCATCAAAATGTTTCAGAAATTCATATTTGAACATAAAAATAAATAAATAATTAGGAATTAAACATTATGTCAAAACAAAAATATATTATGAGTGCCTTCTTAATTCATGAAATTTTGGTATATTATATACTTTTTTGACAGAATGCCCCAAATCGTTACATAGAAATAAGAACATTTTCGTAATTTAGATACCTAGATGTATTAATTTAAAAAGCAAGTAGGTAAAGTGATTCTCAAATAGAAAAGTAAAAAACATGATATAACGATTTTTTAATAATTGTTATTATTGTCATAAATATTTTTTTCAAAATAAAAAGAGTATTCTAGAGATTACAAAAAATACCTTAATATAACCACTTTTACAACGAAAATAGAAACAAAAACCCAATAATTACAGAGGCTTCTGCAACCTAAGTATAATTAACTTTAATTAACAAGGTTGAGAGTTGCATTAATATTAAAAAAGCAACGATCTAGAGCAAAAATTAAAATTAAAAGTACCTGCTATGTGTTAAAAGAAAACAAAACTTGCCTGAAAAATTAATAAAAAAATAATAAAGAATCCAATTATATCTATAGCTAACATTTTTCTATTGCACCGATGTACCCACTATTCCTTCATAATAATTAATTTTGGAAACCTATGAAAAGTTACACCTGGCAAGTGATTTTTGCAATTATACACACCACACATATTTTCATTGTTTTTTGTTATGTAAACTTTTCCAGAAGTAAATAGGTATATCAGTTATAAAAGAAGTTTTAATTTTTTCCTTGGCTAATTTACGTTTCGCTATGCACGAACAACACTTTTTCAAAGTTGTGTGACCTATTAGGTACCACTTGTAAAAACTAGAAAATATTGAAAAAACAATGCCTAAAGGGCAAATTTCTATTACAGAGCAATGTAACTAATACTAAATCTTTAGACTGAGAAGGCCGGAGTACGTCACTCACCCGGTCACTGACCTTTCCGTTAGGCAAAAAACGGCGAAAGTTACGCTTACTTAGTAACTATCCTGTGTGGTTTATGATTCTTGTTCGCGCCCTAGTACTTAGGTTTGTGAAAATATAATGTGCTGTCTTATAAAAAACAATTTAATTGAGTTCTCCCTGTTCTGGATGTGTATAGTAAACTTGCAAAATCACTTATATATAATTCTTAATCGTATTATTTGGCTAATTATCAGGAGTTGTTTTTTTTCTTTGTTTTTGTAATGGGACACTCTGTATATTATTTTATTTTTGAATTCTAGGTAAAATTCTAAACATAATTTATGTATAATGCTTTATACCTAAATTCAATTGCTTTCAAAACATTGCCATTCCAAATTTTAACACGTTTAAATATCTGTAAAATCTAAATGGTTTAAATCGGAGCAAAACGGTTTGCACTTTCCTATCTAAGTTTTTAATTGTGTGTTCAAAATATCAAATTTGAAACGTCAATATTATGAAAACAGTTAAATTTAGGTATACTACATTATACATAAAATATATTCAAATTTTATGTAGAATCCAAAAATAAAATGACATATAGGGTGTCCCATTAAAAAAATAAACCTCAAACGACTTAAATTGAAAGTCAAAGTGAAAAAGAGGTACTGCCATTTTTCCCCTCGCCGCTAAACAAATTTTATTTCAAACCTTTTTTTCTAAAAGGCATCGTACCAGGAAGGTTGTGGCTACTCTAAAATCATTTCTCATTTTGGTCGCAGCGTGGTACCTAAACGGTTCTCACCCATTATGATTGCAACTTTAAATATAATTGAGTCCCTGGAAGGTCTACTTCAATCTCAATCGAAATATTTCACTTGCGACATTTCTATAACTGTGAACTTCATAGCTGAAATAATATATATTCACATTGTTAAAACTATATTTGACAATCCGTAGTAATATCTTCGGAGCAATATTTTAAATAAAACTCCCTGCGTAGCTTTATTTGAATCTCAGGTAAAAATATTACCCGTGAAATTTACAGGTGAAAAACTTGCGACGACGATAATTCAAATTTCACGTTTGGCTTATTTGAAAAATTATCGCATCTCAGTTTGGCAGCGTTGGAAAGGGAATCGACTTAGCTTATAAGATACTTTATGTAAAGCTTGTCATTTTAACATAAATTGTAGTCATTTTTAAATGTCGTCGGTGAGATTTGGAAAACTGCGCGACTCCCTTAATTGAAAATATCGCAGGCGTAATTTTAGATTTCACCCATCCGTTTTTTTCGACACCCGACTTGCCCATTGGAAATCTACATTGCATACAAAAAGAGTGAAATTTACGTCATCTAATGGAATAAATAAAGGAATATAATACACATTTTTATACTAATTTTTTGATTTTTTTGAGATACGTTCATGTTTATTCGTTTTATAACAACGCAGTCACTGAAACGACTGATTACATGTTTCTGATTACCGTATTGCTTTTCAGAAATATAAAATAAAAACAAATGTATTAGCAATACTAGAGAAGCTTTTCTAGAATCTCTAGAAATAGAAATGATTCTATCAAAGAATTTTATAAAATGATCTTTGTAAAAAGCATAGTAGATGCAAGAAGTTTGATATATTATAAAAATCAATTAAGTGTTACCATTATGCTTTGTTCGCTATTTAAGTATTAGTTACAGAATACCTGAGAAATTAGAAAACAAACAAGATTAATAGAACAATAAGAGTAATCTGTGAAAATAATCATTATTTTTTTAGAACACTTTGAGTAGTAACCTTCTGGTAATTTTTTATAGGTATCAGAAAAAACAATTGGACATAAAAAGCCATATTTACCAAACTTTTGTTTTTTCTTATGAAACATCCTATATATTAATTTTAATTTTGCAAGAAAACTTTATGCTGATTTTATATATGTATGGTTTATACAGTTTAGTTTGATGAATTAAGTCAATATTTAATTTTTTTTTAAATAACTGAAGTAGGTGTAGGTAATCAAAAATGACTACTGATGTTTGTTTATACTTGACAGTTGTCAATATATCAGCCAAATTAGCTGCTAAATCTAGAGTGTTTTAGTGAAATGGTGTTAACAAAGGCAAAAAAATTGGAAATCCTTGATATTTATTTATAAAATTAATAAGAACAGATATCGGGCGCGTCAAGAGTTTATAAACGTATACGGAAATCCAAATGGGAGAATTCCAAGCATTAATAATATAGAATTCCAATACATTTAAAAACATATATAAGTTGTTGCATACTACCAAATCATTGAAAAGAAGAAAGGGAACGAGGGATGCGAATGAAGAAGCGGATTTGGAAATCCTTTTATATTTTCAAGGTAACTCTATATACAAAATAGTTATTAGCAAATTAGTCACACGTCTAATACTTTTAGAAACCCATCACATTTCATACGAGATGCTATGCGGGACTTGGACTAATTCTACTGCCAAATATATAGAGCGTTAAAAAATATGATATATATCTATATAAATATTCGTAAAGAAATTATAGCGAGGCTAGATGAAAACCAAATTTTGTTTTCAAAAATTTTACAGACCGATGTGTTGACATTTTGCACCTCAGAGTCACCGAAAAAATTGCATTTTTGGGCCGATGCCAACCCCAAATCCTCATCCTCATCTGAAAATTAAAAGATCTGTAAGGCGTTTATTATCTATATCTGGTGCGGCGTATTACGAAATAAGATTAATGGTTCTATATTTTTTCAAAAAAACCTTACAGGCTTCTTTTCTATAGAACTTCTGCAACAAATTGAAAACAATTTAGATGCGTTGATCCAGGCCAACTCAATAATTTGGCAACGTAAACGAATATCTTAATACGAATTATCGATTGTGGATTGGTAGATACTTACCCATATTATGGGTGCTGAACAGCCCTGAATTGACGCTCTTGGACACTTCCTTTGAGGAACTTTAAAAAATAAAATATATTTTAAAGCCAGATAAATAAAATAAATAACGAAAATCCAGAGAGGATAATAAACGCTATTGATAAATTACAAATAGCATATCAAAAGTGTATTGAGGCAAACGAAATTCATTACGAACTCTAAACTCTATATTTAATTTCTAATTTAATAGGTTGCATTCTAAATATTAAGTTATAAAACTGCCGTATTTGTATTATTTTTGAACATAAGCAAAGTATAAGCCTACTTAAGTTATTTTTAAAAATTGCATATATTGACCAACATATTATTTTCAACATAAATTAAATAAACTATACATATATGAAATCAGCATACAGTTACACCCTGTAACTGGGTGTTCCATAAGAAAAAACAAAGGATTGATAAATATGTCTTACTTTTATTTGTTTTTTTTTGGTATAATATTATAAACATTCTGTAAAAAACCTAGAAATTTTATATATAAAGTTTTTGTTATCTCTTTAAATAACCGAGATGCGGCTGGGGAGGGGGGGGGGTGCAAAATATAAGAGATAACCCGGTATTTTATTTTTTATATGGACGTCATATATATAATATTAAGCATAATATATATAAAGTGTGAATATTAATATTAACGTATGGTTTATATAATATTAGTATATAATATTAGTATACATATAACTTTTGGTTTGGGAAAAACTACTTTATGGTATAATAAAGATAGGATTAATTGAATATTAGAACAGATATTAATGTATATTTATATTTCGTAAATTCTCTCTTAACTAATACATAACAATCCCTACCGATTTCAATATTCAAAGACTTTAATATTATGGGAAACTTTATTTTACAGATTTATACTGACAACATGATTAATATATTTTCATATGTACCACTGAACAGTTGTTCAAATACTTCTCAAAAAAATCGTTCTGTGCGTAATTTCATCATCTATAATTCTTTTTCTCATGTCTCTAGATCTGCATTAAAGAAAAATATTTCAATAAATTTAGTGTTTTTTTAAGTGGCTACAGTTATCAATATTTTCTAATCAAAAGTAAGATCACATGCCATATTTAAAAAAATTGACATACATACAAACTAGTATACAGCATTGGATATGATTTATAAATATCAATTAGCAATAATTTTATCTTCTATCTGTTCGGAAATAATACAAGACAGGAATTGTATTCTTTTTTTTTCTAAGGTTATGGTTATAGTTAATAATAATATAGTATCCGTTCAATGAAATATTTATTGAGTGTCTGTCCTTTATAAAACTTTTAGTTTCAATTATACCTACATTTTTTGAAGTGTTGTAAACGGTGTGATAATAGTTGTGTATTCGCGATCGTTTAGGGATCTATAGTATGTTTTATTAAATCTTCTCAAAAACTCCAACAAGCAATAATATGTTTCTATATTTTCTACATAGCACATTTATTTCTTATATATGAGGCCAACATGAAGTAAAAATTCAAAAAGACAACTATTATCTTAAAAAAAAGTCAGTAGTAAGTATTTACCTTTATAGTAAAAAATTTACTGTTCTTGATTTGGGCAGTCTGCTCAAAGAATTTTCTGCATACAATTATTCTGGCTTCAATCCTGTAGATAATAATTTTTGTTAGAAACTTGTAGTAAAAGTTTGTTACACGAGAAGATGGTGGTCGGTTAATTTTTCAACAAATCCTGCACATACTTGCTACATAACTATGTTATCATTAAAAATTTAATTTTCTTTTAAGGAAAGACGAAAAACTAGACAACTTACTAAATCCAATATTATAAAACTACCTTTTTGAACAAACGGAAATTTTCTATGTTGTGTCTTTTAGGAAGATATGTCAAAATGACAAATTTTAGAACGACTTGCTTTGCAACGCTGCCAAACAGAAATGTATGTTTTAAACACTCACGAGCTCTTAAATTCATAGGTTTTGAAATATGTCAAAAGTACAATTTGGAGTATCGCCGTCCCAATTTTTTCAATAATAAAATTTGCCAATTACAAATAAATATCCTATATCTGCCAAAGAGATCACAGTGAAACAAATTGTTGAAAGCCTCATGCAAATGTTGAAATATCGTCGACGATACGTTGGAAGTAAATACGTGATGATGTCCTCTAAGGGACCTCTCTTAATTTAACTATAGTGGATCAGCAGTCTTTCACAGTGCATTTTTTGCTATATGGCACAGTCCGACAATCAGGTCACTTAGCTTTACACTGTAAAAGTGTTTCCTAACTCCCTTGTAAACTTGAAGCTACTAGTTTCAAATTACAACTTTTTAAATTTAATATAGATTTTTTTTCAAGATTTAAACCATTATTTCAAATGACAATAGGTAATAGGGTCACATAAAAATATCTCATTATATTTTATATATTATATATCCTATTTAAAACGCAAAAATTGGTAGAAAAATATCGTAAACCAAGCAACATTTGGCAACCACGGTGTTATCTTAAACACAGCAACTTTTCATTTATATTTCATATCAAATATTATTTTAGGGTCCAACATTTTAACCGAGCGTAATTCAAGTGAGAAGATTTAAAAAGAATTTGATGAACCATACAGCTGCACGTTACGGAGATTAGTAAACGAAAGTCACCATTATCATTTAAATCGGTTTGGAAATTGGCGTATGGGAGAATAAAGAAAGGAATACACAATTCAATTTCGAAAGCCCCAAACTCAATCCTTTCTCGAGTTAAATCCATCAACCAGTTTTAAATTGCGTTTATAGAGAAAATAAATCTTATTAGCTTACTTGCAAAGCAACTTGTTTGCAGCGAAAAGATAATATCTGTTCACAATTTATACCGACATTTTAAGATAGCTTACGGCATCTGTAACAACAGAAAACACTACGTAGATAAAGAGATACAAAGTTTACAAGTTTACCGTCTATGAAAACTTAAGTATCCTTTTGGAATCTTAAATTCTTTTACTCGAACAGTTATATGTCTTATACCTTATACACAACAAACATTTTTTACAACTAAAACGCACTTACACTTATTAAAATGCAAAGAATTTGCAGAAAATATAAAATATAAAGTTGGATAGATTATCCAAGCAACAAATAATAATGACAGAAATAGCTTAAATATGTCAAATGTATAATATAAAATGAGGGGTATGTTCAAAAATTTTTAAGAACTAAATAATATGTTATACAGTATATGGAACAAAATATTAGAGGTAATTAGAAAAAAAATATTTATAATTTTTAAGGAATTAAGTTTTCATTTAAATTATTTTAATATTTTAAATTTAAACGACGAATAATTCCTTAAAAATCTTAAATATTTCTTTTTCTAATTACCTCCAATATTTTGTTCCATATACTGTATAACATATTATCTAGTCTTAAAATATTTTTGAACAAACGTACCTCCCTTTTATATTATACATTTATTTGCTAGAAAACAATTGGTTTTAACTTGTTAATTTCTTGTCAAATGATGTTTAAATTTTAATACTTAAAATCTATCCAATTTTATATTTTATATTTTCTGAAAATTCCTTCAAAATTGTCTTTGCATTTTAATTAGTGCAACTATTTTTAATTGATAAAAAAGGCCTAAATATTCTGATATCTGATCTATATATATATATATATATATATATATATATATATATATATATATATATATGTATATATATGTGTATATATATATATATATATATATATATATATATATATATATATATATATAATAAAACTAGATATACTCCTTATATAAAATAATCGTATAGAATTTTCGTGGGATCAATCAGGCTTCTTCAATTAAAAAAAAATCTGTCAACTATAAAAAATAATCTTTGTAGGCACCAGCACTAAACCTGATTTTATTTGATTTATATTACCCAAATCTGACCAAATACGGACCTGGCAAACTATCACTAGGCTGCCATATTGGTGTCACCTTGTTTACGCCAATTTTATTTTAACCTGTTAAGTTACATGCATGCACTGTTGCCGCTGTTATTGTTTTCTGTGCTCGGTGACTATCATACACAATATACTTGCATGTGATTTTAAATAAATTGAAAATATAACAATTTATTTTATAATAATACACCCTACTGGATGGATTTTAGATTTTCTGCAGGGAAGGAGCTTCCAAGTTCGAATCAATAGATGTCGGAGAGATATGATGTATTGAGTAGAGAGCCCAGGGCTCTGTTTTGAGACTACTGCTGTTCATAATATATATCTCAGACATATCTGAAAACATACAATACATAAACATATATTAAGATATATACGCTAACACATTATTTTTAATATTTTCAGGAAATGCAAAAAAGCAACTTTTCATGTAAATATATCTTACACACCCAAACGAGAATTGTTTAAAAGAAATTCTGATGCATTAGATACAGTATTTATATCTAGAAAAGAGCAGGACAGACTTATTGTTAGCCGAACCAACTCAACATACAGTCGATAAATTCTTAAGTTATATTTTATACCATCTGCATGATATATATCATTTAGCTATTAAATAAAGAGTTAAGGGAAGAAGAAAGTGAAAGTATCATTAACAATTTAGATCATAAAAAATATGTCCAATTATTCATTTCAAGAGTTTTTGGCTCACCCTTTATAGTCCATTATAAAAAACCTTTGTAGTATATAAAAATAAATTTACTTTCTTTTGTGAAGTCCAATAATCCCAAAAAAAAATCATTATTATAGCTCCAGCAGACCTCACGATTCCAAGTATTATGGGCGATATTCACTAAATGTAATGCATGAATTGTTTTGAACTTTGAATGTCAAATAAACACTATATTTAAATGACTATTAAAAAAAGCTTCTTACATTCTTTGAGGGTAAGCAAGTCTCTGGAAGTTTCCAGTTTTTGGCTAGCTGGTGTATCTAAATGAAAATTAGTTAAGAAAAAAAGGAAAAAGAGTTAGTAAAATTATTTAGTTGTCTATAGTTTTATGCACTTCACTCAGATGTACCTATTTTTTCTTATTAACTATTAGGTAATTCCTACCTCCTACAAAAACTCTTGTTTTAGTTACATACAGATAAACTTAGTAGAAGCGTATTAAAAAGACACCTGTGTAAAATTTATATACATGAAATACCCTGCATAAATATTAACTTCTATCGAAAGAGGTAGCCCTTGCAAAGGGACATGTTATTTACACATAATAATCCGTTTTCTCCTTAATTACAATATAAATTAATATTTTGATAACCCGTTTCACTTCAACGACCTTATTGAGCAAAAATAAATATCATATTGAGGTACAAATTTTATTTTGTCTAATTTTGTCATTGTAGTTCTCTACTCGTCGTCATATATGGCATCTAAGTATACGTACATTAATTTGCAGGGAATGGGAGGAGCCTTGACAAATAGCGTCAGATTGATAAATATCGATCCGTTAGTTTCTTAATTTGCCTAAAAATACGTAAGATTGATATGGCATATCAAAAATATATTACCTGGTATGTGACGTAACAAAAATGCAAGATAAGTAAGTGCAATTGGTTTTTCTACCTCATCTCTTTTAATTGACAAACAACAACAAATTTTAGACATCCATCACATCACTATCTACAATATTTGTCGCAAAATGTCGCGAAATATTTGAAAACCATCTATCTCAGTATCAATAAATCAATATCAAATATCAATTAAAAAAGAAAATGAACATTTTTGGCACCAAATACATGCTACGCTCCTGTATGCAGGGAAGTAGCCAAACTAAAAAAAAACTTATTTCAGGTTTCGGGAAAAACGAAAATCGGTAAATTCAACCTTACTTAAAGTTTTTCCTGAAAAATATTATTTTAGTAGTTTTTTGGAGAACCATGCATGGGATTTTGGCAATAATAGTTCCCACGTACCAAAATTATATATACACATACATAATCTATACACACTTTTTAATTTTTGTGGGAGGGAACTCCTAACTCCTTGTACCAAAACAATATTTTGTAGGAATAAGGCTTGAATCTTGATATTTTCACTGCTATAAATAAAACATTTCTGTGGAGAAAGAATGTTATTGTGACTCAGAATTCATGAAAGCTTTGAAAAATACCAAACTCTATTTTGGCGAAACATAAACGGATGTACAACCGGAATGGTTATTTATATATAGATATATATATATATATATATATATATATATATATATATATATATATATATATATATATATATTTATATTTTCAATTTATTTAAAATCACATGCAAGTATATTGTGTATGATAGTTACCGAGCACAGAAAACAATAACAGCGGCAACAGTGCATGCATGTAACCTAACAGGTTAAAATAAAATTGGCGTAAACAAGGTGACACCAATATGGCGGCCTAGAGATAGTTTGCCAGGTCCGTATTTGGTCAGATTTGGGTAATATAAATCAAATAAAATCAGGTTTAGTGCTGGTGCCTACAAAGATTATTTTTTATAGTTGACAGATTTTTTTTAATTGAAGAAGCCTGATTGATCCCACGAAAATTCTATACGATTATTTTATATAAGGAGTATATCTAGTTTTATTCGTATATGTAGTTTTATTTCCTATAAAATATGTATCTAAAATGGTTTGGTGTGAAAATTAGTTAACTATTTACGTAATATGCACACATAATATGTATACAGCGTGCGTACAATTTTAGTTAACATATGGAAAACTTTTTTATTATTGACTTTATGAAAAAAAAAATGATTCTACATAAAAATGTATGCTTATTAAAAAAATAAGTTTGACTGCAAAAAAATTTCCATATAATATACAAGTTGCGCAAAAAAATACGCAAAAGCAAGTAGATAAAACAAAAAAATTAAGAAATCAAATTTTCTAAGATAGCTAAATTGGAGAGCATAAAAATATCAGGTCAAAAACCAATTTAAGGATTTTTTTGTATGTGGTGTAGGTTTTGGAGAATTTAATAATCAATTAGTGGAAAATGGGTAACATATAAACAACTTTTTTATTTTTAATTTTAGACAAAATATATATTCTTCATAAAGTTTTGCTTTTATGAAGAATACCATTGATTTAATGTCATTTTATATAGGGATCAAGATAAATACAAAAATTGAGGTTTGCGAAACCCAAAAAATTGAAATTACAATTTGCAAGATTGCCAAATTAGTGATCCTGAGGAAAATATGTCAAAAAGCTTTTAAATTTTTTTTGATAATTGTAATAGTTTTTGAGAAAATTAATGGAGAAAAGTATTCCAATTGTTTATTTAACTATTATCAAAAAACTTCTAAAAGGTTTTTAACTTGCATTTAGAGAAATATGTTTTAGTATTTCAGAAAGTTTGATATGTACAAAACCCTACGTTGTAGGTATACAAACAGCTACAAGTTTACCTATTAACGTGGCAAATTCCCCTAAAGTATATTTTTTGTTTTTCATTTTAAAACTAAAGATTTATTTTTTTATAGCTTTTCACCAGAAAGTAAAATTTGCATCTCTGAGAGTTTTTGAATTCTTCCAATACATTTTCCGAGATTCTTACAGTAGGTTCAAAAAACTATTTGGGATTTGATATTCCTTTAAAAAACTTTTTTGAAGTCTGTATTTAAATGTGGCATGATTCAGAATTTTCTATGGAGAGAAATGGCAGAATGAACATTAGTAAATAACTGGTATGCTTCTGCTAAAGTTTTCAAATCCTGTGACTGCTCTGGAAGGTGAATCATTTTTTCTATGACAGTGACCACTGCCGATAATCTTGCCGTCATAAGTTTATCATGTTCAATCGCCTACTTGTTTACGGAACCTTCCGTAAACAAGTAGGCAAGGATTTCGTCGATATTTACCTTAGGGGGAACTAATAATTTACAGTTGGCTGGAACATTATAATTGTTCATAGCCTTGTCACGTTGCTCCATGGTAACACCCTTTAGCATCTGGCTCTTTAAAGTGGCTATCTCAAAAGTTGGTATCTCAGTTTTGTTTGCATTGGAAACTTGCATTTTTGTATTTATTTCATAACTCGTCTATAAAAACTTTTTGAGCGCAAGTCATATTTTTTTGACAAGCAAAACTTTTTAGGAAAAAGAATTTGTTTTGCTAAAATCAACAATTAAAGTTTATTATGATCTACATATATATTCATTAATTTTTTAAAATGCATGTAGTAAATAGGTTAAAGAACTTAAATAGGCAAAGTGTTATTTATATTTGCCGCCATTTTTATCTTAATTAGGTCACCCTCAGAGCACTAAAGATAGTATGGTTTACAGTATTAGTATAAACTTGCAAATTACATTTCACATTGACATATCAAATATTTTTTCCTTTATGGGGCATATCATTCATTTATTTAGCCAATATACAAAGAATTTCTATAAGGACAGACAAAATATATACGAAAAGAGATAGATTAGCGCTTCGTGCTGAGGATTGGTCTATTTAAAACTTTACAATACAATTAAAGCACAATATGCTAAACTCTAATTAACACAAGACATCATTAAACCAGATATGAACAATCATCAAATAACATATAAACATATAAGTTTTATCAATGGAATCATGCTTACAGACTGCATTCATAAAAATCAAGTTTTTATACCACAAATTATAATAAAAAAACTAACCATCAGGTAAATGAATATACAGAATTTTAGAAATCAAAATATGCCTACCATTAGAATAGAAGATATCGAGCTTTGTCGTATATTATTGGGCCACCTTATATTTATAAAAAAATACCGCTGTTAATTGTCCCGATTAAGAAATAGTTTATTAAACATTTTACAACAAAAACATATGGCAATACATTTTCTCTCAGGCGGATTAGCCTTGAGGCCGAGGTCCTGTCAAAGCTGTCTTCTGAGAAATGATGAAAATCCTATTGCCATTATCCAAGCAGCTCTTCTTGCTTCATCTTTTGGGATTCTGCAATGGAAACCAGTATTTAGAATAATTTTCTATAGCCATAAAGTCATGTTAAAGGTTTTAGAAACCCACTACGAAAATTTTAATTGAGACTACCATGTATTTTCTGAGATTGGACAAAATAAATAAATTATAGTCTAAAAAGCTAAAAACACACTTTCATAGTAGACCGAACTATTTAATGAAATAATAAAATAATTAATGACAAAATTAATGTCATTGAAAAAAAAAGAAGCGTCGAGTGCTCGATATCAATTGTTATAAATATTTCATTGGTACTATTCCAAAAGTAGGCTTAGTATGAAAATATAGTACAAAGCACCTTTTTTTTACAATGACATTAATTTTCTCATTAATCATATTAATCTTTTATTTATTAATTCATTTTACTTTATATTTAGGTTTACCATTAAAGCGTGTCTTTTAATTTTTTAAACTAATATTTATTTTTCTATTGTTGGTGTTAATTTTCTAATAAAATTTTGTTTGACCTTTTTCGGTTTTCGAGATATTAATTTACTAATGCAAATTATTACAATTTAATTAGACGTCTTAAAGTCGATGAAAATCGCGTTATAAGATATAGCTACATATGTACACAAAATTAATTAATCGATGATTCTAAGGATCCTGGTCAGGATATTGGAACAATTATCGAATTACTGCATTGTCATCGGTCCTCGATAAGTGTGCAAAATTTCAATTTAATCTTTCATCTAAAAGCGTTCTGAATAATGACCACAATAAAAATACATCTCTTATATTAAGGATTTGAGTATTATTTGTGATATACAAGTAAATATTAAATTATATTAAAGTTCATTTAAATAAATGTAAGGAACTCAGAAATGGTCAGTTCTCAGTTGAACCCAAAACACTGACAAGTTCAAAAATACACTGAAATTACAGCAACCGGTTTATTTCTCTTACAATATTTTATTTCGTCTTGTGACTGCCGTAATACCAAACTCTGTAATGATATTTTTGTAAAATAAAATGTATGTACTACTGCAGGAACTGACGCCGACGTCAAAGTATAAAAGTTGGATTTTAGATTAACTTTAGAAGGGCTAATTTTTAACATAGAAAACTGAGCTGACTTCATAAATTATGGTAGTGGGCGTTTAGACTAATTTCTTTTAGAGGAGAGACAACCAGTTAAAAGTTAATATTCACATTAAATTAATTAATATTAAAAATGTTTTAACAACAGTTATTTTGGATTATATTAAATGAATCACAAATGAAACTAAATTTATTCTAAATATGTACCTGTGAAAGGATATTCCTGGTGTATGCTCCTTATTTCCCTGGGTTTTTCTATAAGTCTACAAAATATATTAAATAGTTAAAAGTCCACAATAACACTACAGTTTTATAAAATACTCAAAAATCGAAAGAAAAACAATTGCTAAACACACTCTCAGCTTGGTGATACCAATATGTCCGACAATGACAGACAGTTAACAGATGGATGGCCATCGCGGGAAGGATGCATGCGCTCTTATTGTTTTCTGTGCTCGGTGATGATAGTATATATGGGAATGTACTCTAAGAGAGCTCATAACCATAAGAGATTTAGCAAGGATTAATTCAGAGGAAAGTTACGCAATTTTGTTCTTCATTACTTTACATTTCTCAAAACCAATAATTATGTATCTGTGTATTATAATTAACTTTGGAGTTAAAACAAAACAGAACTGAGACACGTTAATGTCATTTATTTATAACATTTCTTTCTTTTGTCCGTTTTTTTTGTGTTTATATTGGATTTTATAGTTTGTAAATTGTACCATTTGTAGTTCACTTGTTTATTCTGTAAGTACGTATTTGTAAATAAATAAATTTTAGTTTTGTTCAACAGTTTTATCTATGTGTGATAAACATTTTACAAAATCTAGGTCTAAAAATAATAATAATAACGATATATATGTTAATATACAATGGTAAATAAAACACAAGCATATGGTGCACGACCAGGTATTTTTTTATAACGTAATGATTTATATTTAAAGTTAAACATTGATTATACCTAGAGCATTTATTGTATCAGGTAACATTTTTATAGATAAAGTACATGACCACTACTCATATACATTTGAAAAAAGACTTCTAATTTTTTATTGTGAAATCAAATTATAGTTTTAAAATAAAACACTCAAGAATACAAGAAAAATGAGTATTTATTTTCTTACGGAGTAGGTGGTAATTTTCTATTTACAATGAGGCATTTGGTGGACCTAAAAGAAAAACGGCCTTCATTTATACCCTGCATCTCTGCAGTGTATTATCTTATTACCAAATAATAACTAATACGGCCCAGTAAAAAGGACGAAACTTAGAAAAAAAGATATAAACATATTTTTTTTTAATTCGAATAGAAAGCGTTTATAGATTTAGCGCATTTTAAAATAAAAACATATTTTCAAAATTATGCCATAATTTTTTAATTATATGGTTTAAACCTAAATTAGCTTTTTGAATTTAGGCATAAGGCAGGATACAGCATCAGGTTGAGGCGAAAATACTATATACGACTATTTCTTTTTCCCTAGGAATTTTGTGCCTTATCTCGAAAATTATAAAACCGTCTAAGGTTTTTGCACCACATTTTTAAAGAATTATCCCATAATAGATTTAATTTTATAGGTCGTATTTGAAAACAGAAAACTTACAATTTGAAAAAATTATCTGTTTATATTTTTCAGGTTTGGTCCTTTTTATTTGCCATGTATTATCAAAAAAGTGCTAATAAATTAATACATTATAAGTAATAAGTAAGAGGGTGATACATAAATGAAGGCCGTTTTTTCTTTAGGTCCATGAAATCTAAAAACTATTTAAATTGGGCGCGCGCATTTAGTTTTAACAGATTCGCGATAGATGGCGCCATTACCGCCTTTGCAACGACCCGAGATATGGCCCTACAAAACAACTCGAAGCACGGCAGTTTCCAAATGGTGAGTGTTATGTGGCGGCATCTGGCAAATGGTTTACAACTTTTTAATTCTAACAGCAGAATATAAATAAAATCATAATAATATGGGTTTAACCTAAGGATGTATAACTTTAAAAATTCTGTACAAGGATTTAAATCCTAGATGTATTTGTGGGATTTTTTCTGGAATTATGGGTATTTGTTTGTGTGCGAAGCAAAAATTTGCTCGCATTCTAACTTGAGATTTCAAATTATTATTATAATTATATATTTAAGACCCCTACATTAGCTTTATGAAAGCACACAAACAAGGATCAGACTAGACACGGGAACTCATTTATAATATCTTTTTTTCTTTAATTAGTTCAGGTCCGGCTTGGCAGATGATTTTCCCAGAATCGTCTTATTTTATTTTTTAAACTATTCTTTATATAATCAAAATTTCATCGTTGAAAAATGCTTAAAAATTAAGAAATTTACACTGCCAAAGTTTCTTTAAAACGCATTTCTAAACAAAACTAAAATAAGACGATTCTGAGGAAATTATTTAAAAATGCTTTTCCTCAAAAAATAAAACTTTTCAAATAATAATACTTTTTTAGTCCTCGTGTCTGAGCAAAACGTTTGCAAGCCAAACATTCAAAGTATTTTGCCTCCATAAACTAGGGCCACTGCAAGTTCAGTACGGCTAATACCACTTGCACTACATATAATATTTTCCGAAAGTAAATATTAAATAAATAATAAATGAAACATGATATACGCCCTTTTCACATTACTTTTTATTCAGATAGGTCTTAAGTATTATTTTAAATTTTAAGAGTGTTAATATGTACATATCTGAACAACCCCAATATTATTTAACTTTAGCAATAAGAAAAAGGAATGCCCATCACAAACTGATGTTGAGCTTATTCTTGGTAAATCAACTCGAAAAGACTAATAATTAATTGTTTAAGCTAAGACAAATAAGGAACACTAATGCTATTAAAATATTGCGGAATATATATTTTTAACGGGATATTGTATTTTAGTTCGGTACCTTAATCAATAATTATTGATGATTACATTTGTTTCAGTCAGTTGAATCATTTTCCTACGATTTTCATTGATAAATACAACGACGCGCGGCGCGGAGATTCTCGTCGTCAATCGCACCTCCTCAAGTATTTGTTTTTTTGCAATACAATACAATTAATAAGTCGTTAGTTTTATTAGTGCAGACGATGATGAAGTAGAGGGAGGTAGAAGCTGGAAAGAGAACGTTTTTAAAAAAATGCGTTTAATCTAGTTTAAAGAGTGTGTGGAAAATATCATCATTAAATTTTAAATTCGACGTTTCGTGTTTACCACAAATACTAGTTCACCCAATCAATTCAACAATACTGTTATATTCCATTTCCATAGGATTTCCAGTTAATCCTGTGGAATTATGTAGAAAATACATGAATTTAAGACCAGAAAATACCTCTATAAAAGATATTTGTCTTTTATAAAAGTGCCAAGTGTACGAGACAATGTGTTGGAGGAAACAATTTGTCCAAAATACCAACAACAATTGCTTCATACTTGGGCTCACAACACCCTGAGTTATACACTGGTCATTGTATGAGAAGATCATCAGCTACGTTATTGGCAAATACAAGAGTAAATATCACAACAATAAAACGGCATGGGGGAGCTCGGATTTTGGACATTTTGGCTTCTTATCACAAAATAATTTTTCTTGAAATGATTCATGTAAACTTTAAACATAAACAAAAAAAGCAACACCCAAAATGTGATTTCTTTTTACAATTATGTTTTGAGATTTGAAAGAGAAATACATTGCGTTTGTCTATCTTTCAGTTCCGTGTCGTGCTGCTCGCGTAAATGTAGTTATTATTTTCTTTGTTAACAATGTCAACGCGTCTTTTCACATAAAATATGCTTTCAGACAAAATACTGAATTTTTTAACATGTAATTTCAATAATAATTATATTTAGATTAAATGAGAATTTTCTCTGTTTTCATTATAATTCCAACTTTGGTGAGTCTATTTACCATAGTATATTTATTAGCCATATTTATCATAGAATATTTATTAGCTCAACTAACATGCCAACTGTATTCCTTATATTATAGTTTGTCCCGAGAGAGAGTAAAATAGTATATTAGAAAGCTTGACTATACAAAAAAAAAGTTTTTCATTTTAGCCTTGGCCAATTTTTTAAAAGGCTGCAATCCCACTACCAGTTTAATGTTTATGTTATTTTCGCCGCTAAATGTTGACTTCAAAATTTTCACAATTTTTTTAATTTACTGCTTTTTCACCTTATCAAATCTAAGCAAAACTGAAATAAACTACTTATTTTTGACAAGTTCGACGACTAAACATTTTCTTAATTAATTTGTTATTTTAAATGTTGATCATTCAAAAAAATGCATTGCATTGATGAAAGTTTATCCATTTTCCACAATTTAGTGTAAAATATTTTTAAATTGGATTAATTGTTATGCTAAAACATGTTTACTTACTTTTTAATAAAAACGAAAACGACAAATTTACTTTTTTCTATTTCCAGATCGCCCTTTCTTAAAATAAATAAAATATTTTTATTAAATTATATGAAATCGCCAAAAAAAAACCTAAACTATAAAATAGCCCATGAAAACAGTTCATTAAATTCTTCATCCAACGATTCTATCAGTGCTGATGGTTTAATGCTCTGGTAATTTAATTAACTGGATGAAGAATTTAATCAATTGTTTTTATAGGCTAATTTATAATTCAGGCCTTATTTGGTTATTTCAACTATTTTAATAAACGTATTATATTTATTTCTAGAAACGGCAATATAGAAATAGAAAAAATTGATAATTTTCCTTTACACGAAACGTCCCTTGTTATAAATGTTTCCTTTTATTTGGAATAGCTAAGTGTGACCTAATTTAGTTCCGCACAAATTTATTTACTAACACATACTCAAATTCAAAATTCAAATTCAAATTCATTTATTTGTCAAGGTAGTAAATTCAACATTATTAATATAAATTGATTACATAGCTAACAGTTGACAAAAGTGCATTGCACAGCGATTATAAAAAACCGATGCCAATAGCCCAAGATAGGGATAATGATGTGCAAACGCGTGATATTTAATAAAAATAATTAGATATAAAGTACTAGAAAATACATAAAAACCCTAAAAAAATTACTAATAATATAGTTTTAGCCCATTAGAAAAAAAATATTTTAAAAATATAAATTAATTACTAGTAGATCCGCCCGCGCATTAGCATTACTTTAAAAGATTTGTTTTTAACAACTTTTTATGTATAAGTCACAGGAACCAAAAAAAAAAAAATATATATATATATATATATATATATATATATATATATATATATAACGAAACCAGTAACGGTAAGGATTTCTCCTTCACCATTTTGTCGAGAATCGACCAAAACATGACGTTATGTTTGTTTCCAGGGCCATCTGCTACCGTGGTATCTGCCCCGGCAAGGCTTATCAGGCAGTTTCCTTGGGGGGTATCGGTATTAAAACCGAAATACCCAAACCCTGAAACAAACAAGGTATCATGTCATTCGACTTTGAAAGTCGACGAGGGAAATAGGGAACCAGTGGCGCCATCTGTAGGTACTATGGTGCAACTAAATCGCTTTAGATGCGACCTACTTTGGAGCACAAGACGACACATCTGTGCAAAAATAAAAGAGAAACAGAAATTTCAATTTCTGTGCGGTTCTTGGTCGTAAAAAGTTATACAAAACGAAACCAGTAACGGTAAGGATTACTCCTTCACCATTTTGTCGAGAATCGACCAAAATATGACGCTGTGTTTGTTTCCAGGGCCAAGGTGCCATCTGCTACCGTGGTATCCGCCCCGGCAAGGCTTATCAGGCAGTTTCCTTGGGGGGTATCGGTATTAAAACCGAAATACCCAAACCCTGAAACAAACAAGGTATCATGTCATTCGACTTTGAAAGTCGACGAGGGAAATAGGCAACCAGTGGCGCCATCTGTAGGTACTATGGTGCAACTAAATCGCTTCAGATGCGACCTACTTTGGAGCACATGTATGTATATATATATATATATATATATATATATATATATATATATATATATATATATATATATATATATATATATATATATATATATATATATATATATATATATATATATATATATATATATATATATATAACATACACATACACAGACGTTCACTGCATTTTTCTATTTTATTTATATACTGCATATAATTCCGCGTTACTCAATCAAAAGTTTGCATTTAATATGCCCTTTAAATATATAATAAGAGGACTCTTTTACATTGTTAGGTAGCTCATTCCAAAGATTAACAGCGAGAAATGAGAATGATTTTTGAAATTTTGAAGTTCGGTGCTTAGGTATGCTAAATTTGTTGATGTTTCTTGTATTGTACGAATGGAGAATATTATTAAAAATTGTTCTCAGGTAAGGCGGTTGACCAGTTTTTAAAACTCTATATATAAAATTATATTTTCTACGATTCTTCATATTTAATGCTAAGATATTATTTAAATATGTAGTTATATGATATCTAAATGGTATATCGTAAGCAAACCGCATGCAAGAATTCTGTAATTTTTGTATCGTGTTTGCCACTTGCATCGTTAGAGAGTCGCCGTAGACAATATCTCCATAGTCCAACAAAGACAGTATTAAACTGTCACACAAGTAACATTTTGTTTTGGATGGTAGTAATCGTTTGAGGCCATAGATTTTTTTAAGACGCATATAAGCGATTTGAAGCTTTTTTAAACATGTGAATCGAACTGTAAGGATGAGTCAAATATAATACCGAGGTTTTTGGCTTCATTGGTTACAGGTATTGTTGTATTTTGGACTTTAAGGTTTAAATTATCTTTAATTGCCTGTTTGTTCGTTTTATTTGTACTAAAAATTAGAATATATGATTTTTGAGCGTTCATTTTAAGATTATGTTCCTTAGCATATATATATATATATATATATATATATATATATATATATATATATATATATATATATATATATATATATATATATATATATATTATTTAAATCGGTATTAAATCGCTCTTGTGAGATGTTGAGATTTTCTGTAGGAAAAGACATATATACCTGAGAATCATCCCCATATTGTTGTATTTTGGAATAGGTCAAAGAGCTGTTAATATCCGCTACATAGAGAGAAAATAGAAGTGGACCCAATATTGATTCCCCTGCGGAACCCCAGCATATATTGAAATATATTCTGATTTTTTCATAATATCATTCTTTTTAGCTGCAACACATTGCATTCTATCTTTCAAATAATGTTCTAGAAATTTTACGGAGTTTATCGAAAAACCAAACTAGTGAAGTTTCGCTAACAACAATGTATGATTTATTGTGTCAAAAGCCCTACTGAAGTCCAACATTGCTAAAAGCGTGTTACGTCCATTGTTTCCATTAAACCTTATGATATTGCCAATATTTGCAAGAGTGGTGGAGGTACTATGATGTTTGCGAAATCCTGACTGAGAGTCGGGAATTATTTTGAATTCATTTACGTAGCTGTATATTTGGTTATAAATATGTTTTTCTATAATTTTAGATAGAACCAAAAGTATACTAACTGGTCTGAGATCTGAAAAGTTTTTAGGATCAGCAACCTTTGCCAACGTTTTTATTACAGCTTTTTTCCATATGTTGGGAAAGATATTTTCCACTAAGCAGCTGTTTATTATATTTATAAAAGGATTTAAACAGAAGGGAAGGCACAGTTTTAAAACTCTTATTGATAGCATATCCTCACCAACCGCATTAGTTTTAATTTCATTTATATATTTTTGTATCTCATTGGAATTTATCATTTTAAAATTTAGTTCCGTATTATTAGAATACCTATTCGAATTGTAAAATTCTATTTTCTCCCTAGATACAGAATCAGCCACTTTAGACCAGTCTCTGAAAAACATATTTAATTCTGTTGGGTGCAATAGGTCCTCGGGGATATCATTAATTTTATTATGCGTTAAACCTAGTTGTTTTGCGTTGTGCCAAAAATCTGTTCCTTCTTTTTGCGACACCTGATTGTAATATGTAATTTTCTCTCGTAGTAGTAGTATGTTTGGTGTAGTTTCTGAGATGTCTATAATACTGCAAATTACCTGGAGTTTTATCATTTTGGTATTTTTTATGTGGTTTATCTCTTAATTTAATTAAAAGTGTTTGCATGCATGTTTATTTATGAGATAAATAATAAAATTAGTGAACAACTCTACTTTTTTATCAATATTGTCAGTGCGATAAATAACATCCCAGTCTAGATGCGATGCGTTATTATCAAATTCATTAAAATTTATATTCTAATAGTTTCTACATTTAATATATTTATAAGGTATTATTTGCTTAGGAAATTTAAAGACCGCGTAAATTAAATTGTGATCGGTTACTGATTCAGACACCGGAATCGATTCTGAATTATAAGAATATTCACTATTGTTATTTGTTATTATTATATCAATATGGCTTGAATTATTTGTATTTGTATTTATCCTAGTAGGGTCCTTAATATGTTTTTAAATTGGAAGTGACAAAATTTAAAAGTTTATTTTTATGTATGTTATCACCTAGAAAATTTATATTAATATCTCCTACAAACACCACTGTGTCAAAGAACAATAGTGTTGTTAAATGTGTTCAAATTATTTGTTGCGTTTAGATTGACAAACAAAAATTTTTTTTAGCTTTTTCGCAACTGAATAAAAATATTTAACTTTAAATTAATTGAAGCAAATATTTTATAAAATTACATACCTCAACATGTAGACTTGTCTGTCTACGAATTAATTACAATTATTATAATAATTATAATTGTGCGTGGTTACGTGGTGCTCTCATTAATATAACTAGTACAGTAAAATATATACATACACATTATTTGAAACCATGACCCTGTATCTGTTCTATAACCAAAATATATTAAGATTACATTGGCAATAATATCTTTACAATTAACGGAAAGGTATTGCAGTTGTTTGTCATTGGTCTGTCGATCTGTCGGAATTGAGAAAATATTTGTTTGGCATCTAGGAACGCTAAAACGATATGTAAAACAAGGGAGGGTGACTTTCTTCACGATACAAACATTTCATTTGGCCGCCATTTTGTTCCCCCATCTTGAATCAGTACCACAATTTTGTCAGTTTATCCCTATACCACAATTAATTCTTACACACAATTTGGAAACAATGCGTAAATAGTTTTTTAATAATAATTGTTTTAACATATTTGATTTTTCTGAAAATGTTATCAGGTCATCCCCATGTGATCCTTAATTTTACGCGATAAGTAAAAAGTGTTTACAGGTAAATAGCACGCCTTAAAAAAATCGAAAAATCTGCAAACTAGTAAATGCTTGTAAAAAAGACAATTTATTTTATTAAAAAAACCGTTATTTCTAATGTCATAGAAGTTTTTACCTTTGAAACTTAAAAAAAACGAGTTGGGACTCTTAATAATGTTAAAATGCGCTTTTTATGAGAGATTATGGGCAAAATGAAAAGAAAAATGTTTAAAAAAGAAAAATACGTTCGATACCAAAACAGTCGAAAAATATTTTTACTCGTTGGCATCGTTTATAGACGCGGTTCAAAAAAATTTTTCTAGAAAATAAATTGTGGTCTAGAGCTTGAGTATTTCAACCGAGTTGAGAGCAAAACTGGCGCAGTCGGTAGGATTATCCAGCGGTATATTCGTTCAAAGAGACCGTCTTCGCTTCAACGAGTTTTTTTAGCAAATTCGAATATTTTGTCGAAAATCAGTGCTCCAAGATACGCATCAAAACTGAGGGCAAGAACAAGCATTGTTCTGTACCGGTACGAGAGAAGGGAACAGACATCGTCCCAGAACTCATAGTGGTAGCAGTCCAGGTAGAAGACAAGCATCGGTTTCTTTATTGGGCTTAATTGTAAGGAATGAACATCGAAGTCGTACTACTATCGTTATAAGTGAATTTTCCACTTTTCCATTTCATTTTCACATTTTTTATAAATTATTTCGTATATTCTCTGCTATACAGTAAAATTTAGTTCTACTTGCGCTTATTTTATATTCATAAATACGTATATATTAATATTTTCAACTGTATTTTCCTATCGTATTTAAAAAGTTAATTTTCTAGTCATATATTTCAAGTTTTTCAGACATGTGACAATTTAATAAATAAACATAAAGACCAAAATAATACTAATGCACCAATTAATAATTGTTTGTTCGATGCTATGCAGAATAAAATGGTTGGTAGAGCAGCCGACATTATAGTAAAACAAGCAATAATTGCAAGTTTTGCTGATATTCATTAATTGATTGGTTCGTACAAGACGTTATTACTTTAAAGCAAATGATTTTTAAAGTTAAAAATAAAAAATGGCCTGTGCTAACCGTACTTACCTTCGAAAATATCATATAAGTCGCCAAGGTTCAAGCCCTTCAATACTTCCTTAACCTCCATCATTCGCCCTTTTGTATTATGTGTCATTCACTACTCCTTAAAATTTTACTATGCAGCATGACACGAAAAAAATCTGGAAACAATTAGCAAGATCACAACCACAAGACACATAGTAAAATGGCCGATAGGCGAAACGGCTTGACAATTGACGCGACATCTAGCCATCTGACAGAATCGCGAAATTCAAAAAGTCTAGCTGGGCGTGTACGTGTCGTCTAACAAGTTCATTCAGTTTAAAAAACTAAATCGCACAGCAAAATATAACGACAACAATTACTGTCAAAAATGGGGGGTTATTATAACAACATTAAATTGCAACTATGACGCAAATATATCATTAAACATATTTAAATATTTTGTTAATGATACATATAATTAATAGTTATATTACCAATAACCTTTTAATAATATTAGTATTGTTACCGTGACAGCTTAATCGTAAAATAGTAAGTTTCAGTGAAAAAAATTATTAAATTAACTATATTTTCGAGACCACATGCGTATTGTTAAAATTTACTATATTTAATCACTGAGTCTATGGATGTTTCCTCGGAAAACGCGTATTAAGAAATGCAAGTTAATAAATGCCGTATTAAAATTATACAGTAAAAGAGTTATTTAACTAGACAGTCGAACCAGGGAGTATGATCAATGGATTACGTAGCCTACAACGATAACAATTATGCCTCATATAATTACACTGCTCGACATAATGAAAATAATTTAGCAAGTTCGATTAATTTTCCAGTTAACCAATTTGAAGATTAACAATATTATTGTTCAGAAAATGAACAAAATTAATTTAATAATGACTTTTATAATCCCTATATGACAGATTTTGAAAATACATATTTTTCTGGAAAAACACAGAAATATCAGATGAAAATGTTCAAGGTCTTTTGTATACTCACCAAATAACGTAATACTTAATCGAAGTATTTTATCAGTTTTTTTAAAATGTGAAATATTTTTTTAGAAATATATAATCAACGCAGTTGGTTAGAGTAAGGAGCTAGAGATCAAGAGATGCGGGTTCGATCCCTGCTTGTACCATAAGTTTTACTATTGACAAATATTGCTAAATAAATTTAATACTTTTAAATAACTATGCTCTCACCGAGTTAGCAGTAATACTTCTCTCAGAAATAAATGGTAAGTTTTTAATAGACACTTGTAGTGGTGATAGCTTTATAAAACCCGATTTGACATATCAAATTTCTACATATTCTATTTCTACAAAACCTTATTTTTTGTAAAAACTACTCACGCAGCAACTAATTATGATGAAGTAACTAATTTTTCAATCATTTAATTGTCTCGGAAATTATAAATTTTATCTTTTTGATGGACTTTTATGTATTTATTTTTATTACACATGGGAGTTAGTATAAACTTAAAAAAAAGTGTGTTTATAATCAGCCAATGCTCTGCTGTCTATTAAATTTTTCTTGTCTTAAGAAAGGTGCTAAAATAAAACATACTTCATCAATCGTAAAATTCATTATCACTTGAAAAACCCTCTTATCAGTGCCCTCTATTCTTAAAAACCCAGATTTTAATAGACCATTTATTCTTACTACCCTCTGATATAGATGCAGCCCCATCGCAAGAAAATCTTCCAAATAATTAGCCAATTGCTCACGCATGGCGCACTCTTAACCAAACCGAACAAAGGTATTTGACAATCTAAAAAGAACTTCTCGGTATTGTTTGTAATATGTAAATGTAATGTAAATATTTCAGATCATACCTTTATGGTCGAAAACTCAAAATATATACTGATTCCAGACCATTAATTTGGTTTTTTAATCTCAAAGAACTAAATAGCAAATTAGTTTTTTGGAGACTTAAGATGGAAGAATATAAATACAAAATTATATATAAAAAAGCAAAATAAAACACCAATGCTGACAGTTTCTGACATTCCAGTGAAATACTCTAAACACCTAACACTAATCCAAAAATGTTAAAATACAAAACATACAAGAGAAAAATAAATTATCGTCGACTTCTAATACTATTCACAGCACAAACTTAAATAAAACCATGTAGAAATGACCTTATTAGATGAAATCGTAAATAACATATCCAATCATATGTTAATCAAAAAAAATATCTCCTTATGATTTTTGTATAAAAACTGATCGAAACGTTTTTGATGGGCAGAAAATTAAATTATATATGCATATTGGAACATCTCTTGCCATAAGACAAAACATTTTTAGACGGATGGACAAGCACTCTTCTTATTAGGAACTTCCGTATTCTGTTGCGAACAACTTGTGAAGTTTTTCCCATCTTTTGCTATTCCTAGATCTATTGTATCAGATAATGTCTCTGAATTCAAAAATTAAGTAGTTAGAGGCTTACTTAAAACTCACAATATTACAGACAGATTGCACTCTACACTTAGCGAACATTTAAGAATAAGCCAAAATACTGGCTCGAATGCAGATGTTGCAAATGTTTTGAACTATGCAATTATAGCCTATAAGAGTACGATCAAGTGCTAACTTTACCCCGAAGTATTTGAAAGCCATACAGATTCTTAAGATCCTGTGAATCTTGTTGCATTTCACAGGTTACGTAAATAATCATAAAAATAAAACACAGATCTTCTACGATAAAATAGGCGAAAAATTAAAACAACTAAAACAAAAAATTATTTACAAAGTAAATGATTGTAAAATCAATCAAAAACTAATTATTGGTTCTCAGGTCTACAAAAAGCAAATTTACGAGATAGTAAAATTAAAAATAAGTTCCCTGGAACTTCTATACTAACAAAATTCCTTGAAAATAACAAAATACAAATTATATATATATATATATATATATATATATATATATATATATATATATATAAATAATACAAAATGTGTTTTCATTAAGGGAGTACATCCGCTCACTACTGTCGTTCTGAAAAGACCAGTTTTACTGACGTTTCGCCAAAATCACATTTGGCATTTTCGAAGCTTTCTTTCTCGCGTCCGAATAGAGACAATCGAACCTGTTCTTTTCAGAACGACAGTAGTGAACAGATGTACACCCGGAATGAAAACACATTGTATTTTTCTATCCGTGAAGGACTAACATATTCTATGCAAAAAAATCATGACAATACATTAAAAATAATAGTCTTAGTATTAGTAATTTTTTTAGTAACAAAACTAAGATGGCGACAAACATAACATGGTCTGTTAAAAGATGATGATTAGTAACACCAGGTATTCAGACAAATCCTTGTGAATATTTGGTCGATTTATAAACAAAAAATGTTTGAACCACTGTAAAATATTAAGAAATTAAAATAGAAAATAAGTTAAGAAATTAAAAGACAATTATAGTGACAAACCAATGAGTTGAATAGCTACAAACAAAGATTATAATTTCAGAAAAAATGGTGAGTTACACCCACTATATCTAGTTAGGACCAGTAATATAAAAAAGGTGTGTTCTTGTACTTGCATTTTTATTTGTAAAAAAAGAGATTTAAATAGTACAAGAGCAGCCCGAACTTAATTGACTTTGTTCCACCGATTTTCCTAATGAAATTAAAATTTTATATATCCCAAATTTATTTAATTAAATTTGTTTGGGTGGTTATGTTAACGCATTTTTGTTTTAAATTGTATCAGTCGAGAGTAAAAGTTAATAAAACTTCCAAGCAAGGTTGGCCACCTTTAGCTAATCTGGTAGAAGTAATTTACTATCATTTTTTCTTAACATAATTGTATATAAAGCTGTAGATAATTTTATTTCGAAAGCGGAGGTATAGGATTGTCTTAGCAAAATTTAGCACATACGTTTCTCGCGATTTTAAGTTTGATTAATTGGTTAAGAGAGTCGATCGCGAGAGCGAAGCACTACATGTACTAATCTCTGGGATAGATAAGTTTCAAGAAATTGCGTCAGCTAGCTCAAAACTAACAAAATTAGGTGTGTTTAAAATTAAACAACTCCTGACGGCATACACACTATGTTTCTGCGAAGTAAAAAAAAAACAATTTTTTACTTAAACCTTCCACTGGGTTAAAGGAAACAAACCTATGACATGTTTCGCCAACACTCTGAATTCATCGGATGATACAAATAGAACGAAAACAAAATAGACAAACAAAACCTTTTTTTACTTGTTTTACAATGGGTTTTTCATATTTACCTATATAACAAAAAATATTTATAAGAGGCGAATTGTTCAGGTAAATTTGATCGTTAAATAATAGACATGTGTGTTTAAGTTTTTTTATTTCTAAAGATTCTAGTAAATTTAATTTCATGCCTTTCATTTCTATGTGTAAATCTTTAAAATTTTTATTGAAATCATGATTGCAATTAATTAAATGAGAAGCATAATTAGATCCGTCATACCCTTTGACAAAGCATTTATAATGGTCATTTACCCTTTTGTCGAAACTTCTACCTGGTTGCCTTATATACCTATAGTAAATTTTTTAATGCCATATATTTTAGTTGTGGATGTTCACAAAGTATCGGCCGAATCAATCCACATTTTTGTGCTTTTAAGTGGTTTTCCATTACAAATAATGCATTTTAACAAGTTTTGTAATACTATAATCAATTTTATTACAGCAACACCTTATTTTTAGTTAACATGTGTCAATTTAATTCAAAAAATATTAAGCTTTTGATTCCAGTGTATCCTTACAAATTTCGTGAAAATATTTTACAGTCTTCTGTTTTAAAATCTAACCTTTTAGCTTTTGTACCATTGTCTGATTAAAAAAATATTATTACAGATATTAAAAATGATCATATCTATAATTTTTGTGAGTTATATAGAAGCATTTATACTTACTATAATAGCAAGAAATTGATTTCTAACATCCGGTATAGGAAACTGTTAGTGAAAGTTAATTATTTGCTGCCAACATTTTGTCTTTAGTTTCAATGTATACAAAATTTGTGTTTTGTAAGGTGATGGGTATAAATGCATTACCTTTTATTAAATTAATTTTTTCCGTACATCAGTTATAGATCTAATTATTCATAAAGTCAATTGCTGATAAATACAGCATGGTTAAAAAAAATTAATGGTGCCGTTGCTATTTCAATTTTAGTGGAGCGAGAGCAATAATTTGCATCTGCAAAATATCTTGAGATAGTGATTTTTATTTATTTGTGTTTTGTAAAAGAAATATTATTGTTGGTTTATAAAGACATTCTGAAACTCTGTTACCGATATCTAAAAACACAATAGATCCATGAAGAAGACAATTATTGCAAAAATGAAACAGCCTCTAAATTTTATCATGTTTTGTTTATAACGCAGTTTAATATACTCATGAAATAATAAGTTTTTAAATGTACCTTGACATCACATTTCATGTCTTTCAACCGAAGTTAATAATATCGTATTCAACATATCCGATTATCTATTTCAGTTGCAGTATTACTAACAAACATCTCGGCTAAAAACCCAACAGTTGACATAATTATTTCTATTTTAAAAATCTATTAATTGTAGTAAAACTTATATAAGACAAACTACGAGTGTATTAAAGACACTGGAAACATAAAAAAACTCAACAATAAAATAAATATTTGTTCAACATTTATGGACTAACCATACAATCCAAAAATCGACAGCCAAAATCTCTCAAAGGGAACAAAATTAAATTTTTTCAAACGAAAACTTTACGCTTCGATGCATCATATTAACACATAAAATGTGTACATGACTTCACTCTATAATGATCTAATATACATCGCTAATTAAGACTGTGTCAATATACTGATTAAAGGCAATGCAACTCCGACAAGCTAATTAAATTTAACGAGATCGAAAATGAAACAGAAAAAGCATGTGTATTAATCCAATAAATATTTTTGCGTTCAATATTTAATATTTTAGGGAATAAAAGAAATTAATTCTACGGCATCTGGAATATTTCAAATTCCGTTATGTTTGATTTTTTAATTGTTAGGCAACATGGATTAAAATTGAAAAAATAACATTTCCTATTATTTATAGAGGAGAGCTTCATAAGCAGATCGGCTAATGGTTTCCTATTTTGGAATAACAATATCTCTCTTATTCATGGACGATATCACTTATCATTCTGAATTGTAGTATTTCTTTTTGGTGCGCTAAGATTGTTGGTTTCACAACTCTAGTATTTCTTATATTAATCATAACCCGTTGCGTAATTTTTTTATTAGTAACATGTAGCTTTGAATTTTAGAAGCAATCTATAGATGATAATTTTGGATATTTGAACAATTGACTGGCGCATCTATCAAGTTAAGTATTTTAAATGAAATATCTTATAATATATTTAAAAAGCATATAAACATTTTCATGATATGGGTGATTTTTCTACCAATATCAAAAAATGGGTGTAGCTTTATGTCCTACAAAAATTGGTTTTTAAACAATTTGCCAATTTAAAAAATCGCCACATAATGCATAGTAAATCTAACTTTTAGGCACATTTTTTGATTTTGATGTTTGTTAATACTTCCCTGTATCTAAGCTTAAAATAATATCGTAACTCTAATACACTTATTAACTGACGAAGGAAAAAATATCCCGAGTATAATAAATAGCATATGTTGTTTATTCCTTAAGATTATAAGCTAGTATTTCCTCATATTTTATTTTTATTTATATATATTTTTCAAAGCTTGCAGGTGACTATGCCTTTCTATTTATGGCGCTCATTACTGTTTATAGCACTTCTTGCTATTTTTTACTACTACTATGATTATTAGAACAACGCATATAAAAAAGCTATTTTTTTTATTAACATAAGATTATAGCAAATCTTTACTTTATCTCCAGATTGCAACTTCGCTTGTAATTTCTGCTGTAAATATTTTTTAATAGATCCCTTAAAAGGTATTTTCTTTTGGCGCCTAAGTAAAGGTAATATATAAAAAAAACACAACACTGTGTTAAGAAAAACTCCCACTCAACTTAAGTCGATACATATATCCAAGAATAGTTTTAGTTTCGAATGGCACATGTCATATTTCAGGGGATGGAAATTATAAGCTCACGAAAAACTCTCAACACTTGGTATGTGCAGCTAAAAATGCATATTATTTTGTCCTCTGTAGATACTCTATAGATTGATATTTGTAATATTGCTGAAAAACTAGCTTATCGACTTTCCGTTTTTTTTGCTAAAAATAATTTACAAGTTTTAGGAAATAGCGTTTTATTCAAATCGATGTCGCTTGAAAAAAAGATCACAGACTGCTTAGTAATTTCGTTTTTACAACGAATATTTGGTCTTTGCAGTAATTTACTAAGCAACGCCGCCCAGCAGTACATCCTTTGGAATTATGTATGTCAGGATATCTTATAAAATTCAATGTATATTGCTTCTTTATTTTGCTCTTATTCCAGTCCAGTGGGGTTCCTTTTTTTAGATTTCAAGGACTAAGGCTACATAGTTTGTGACTTGTAGACCAAATGTGCCATAAACTACAATTTTGCTAATGTCTCACATCTTTTCTTTGCTTACAGTTAAATTTAAACACTACTGCTATTATGAAAAAAAATATTTTTCTGGTAATGTGCCCAACAATGTCTTTGTTGCCCATTTTTCAGGCACACAGAAAACAGATTTATATATGGTTCACAAATGCTAAACAAATAAATTAAAATACTGGATGCCTTTCACGGCAATATTATAACTGAAACCAAATGTATTCCTGTGCAGCTATTAGGGCGGTTAATTTTGTAGAGGAGCCTTAATATCAATGGTTTCGGCAAAATGGTAAAATTATATACTACGATTTAAACCTCATTTATGGTATAAGGGTTCATTGAACGGTCCCTGATGGCCAAAAGGTTTTCAACAAAACCAAAAAAAAAGTTCTAAAATAAGACAGAAAAGAGAAAACATTCTTATAGAGCGATGCTTTTTTTAAATGTAAGCAAATTTCATTTATCGCCGTTTCTCTAAAAAAATCAATTTCGTTAATTTTTTTTTGATTTTTTTGCTGTTCCTCGTTAAAAATGATTTTTATTGGAAATTGCCGTAAGGCAGAATTAATAAGGACGCAAAAGGTACAAAAATACGTTTCGTTTGAAGTTTGCAGTTATGTGTTTCAGGAAAAAAACTTCTTCCGTGTAAACCATTCAATTTTTTTCCCGTTTGGTGGTATTCGTCCACCACTGATCAGCATTAAATTTTATCATAAATCAGCAAACCGCCTTGAAGTTTACTATCTGTTCCCAAGCGGTATCAAAATATCATAAAATCAAGCTTGAAAAAAACTTGGTGAAAATCGGGAAACTGAAAAACATAAGGTTGATTTTTTTAAGATTTCCCATCTAAAAATCTCGAAAAAGTTCATAAACCGTCAATATCGGTGCATGGCATGTCACTTAAAAAAATAAAAAAGGTAAAAGAAAATGGGTAAGTTTGGAAGCATTTACTCTTTGAACATATATCAAAAAAAATTGGTTCGTTTCAGTAACTTTTGAACTTAATTTAAATTTTTCAAATACGTGTTGCAACGTTCCATGTAACTTTTAGTGTCATAATTTATTTAAAAAAAATTTTCAATAGCTATCAACTGTGGCGAAAATAAAAAGGGGTTAAAACCTCTTCCAGAGCCACTATTTAATAAAATGATAGAAATAGTATTTAAGGTAAGGACCTTTTTTTGGGATTGACGGGTAAATACATTCAGAGGAGCTAGTTTTATCTACAATTAAAATAAAGTATTGACATTTTTTTTTTGGTTGTTTATATTATTCGCGCTAGTCCTCAATTTGGTAGAAAACAAAAACTGAAGACTCCAAACACCACAGAGCCAATGTGTATATACGCCATTGGCTATCAAAGATATAAATATCGGATAATATTGAGAGTGGCCGTACGGTTACGGTCTACAAAGAAAAAACATAAAAAATTAAACAATACCGAGAGTTTATAAAAACATACAACGGTAAACAAAACATCAGAACCTGATATATAGCTTGTTTTAACATTCGATACGGTATGTAGTATTATATCGCACGTACTATAGTTGAATATTGGAGGCTTCGTGGTGTCAAACCGTCCTTCTATATGCATTTTGAAATTTGGTAGCACACTTGTGGCTCTCGAACGGTACCAAACGGATGTTCATATCATTTTTGATTTTTTCTCTGTTAATGAAAAAATATATTCTTTTCGAGTTTTTTAGAATGTCGTTTGTTACTGGATGACTATCAAAAAAATCGAAATATTAATTTGAAACTTTTAGATAACGTCCCTGTTTACGGTCTCATAAAACCTATTGAAATTTGGCGCGATCGAAGTGTGCTAAGTATTTTTTTTATTTTTAAATCTCATTTTCTGATCAAACACAAGGGTTCATTGCACGAGAAAAGTTTTTGACAAAAACAAAAAAGATTCTGAGTGATTATAGATTTTTTGCTGTGGTTCGTTAAAAGCATTTTTATTGAAAATTGCTACAAGACGAAATTACCGAGGAGGCAAAAAAATACAAAACTACCTTTCAAGTAACTGGAACTAAACGGTTCACGAGAAAAACTACTCGAGGGTAAAGCATTAAATGTTTTTCCCGTTTGATGATTTTTTTCTGCACTAACAATAAAATTTATTATAAATCAGTCAAACCCTTTGAGGTTCCTGGGTATTTTTTCCTAAAAGCGGATGTACGCCTCGAGGTTCTGTCATAAAATAGACCCTATGTAGTAGTAGTATAGTAGTTGGGGGGAGGTCAAGAGGACCGTCTAGTAGGCGTGTCTTCTACGCCAGACCCTCCCTCAACCATCACCCGCCACCAGGTTTCCATCTACCTGTCCTTCCTATATAGGTCTGGATATCTTTCCAGGATAGTTCCTTGACTGTATCCCTATGCAAGACCGTAGTGCCAAAAATAATCTGGCGTTGTCTTGCTCGTGCTTCATACCTGCACAGGAAGTGGAGTGGAGTTTCCTCCTCCTGTTAACACTCCGTGCAGGTAATAAAATAGAGAGGTGCCTCCTTAATCGACAATGCCCAGTTACTACTCCTACGATGGGGTTTAGGGTCTTTCTGTCCCGTGTTAACAGCCATTCTGTTCGGCCTTTATCTGGCTAAATGGACCCTATAGCATAAATACTGAAAAAGTTATAATTTTTTTTTAATATTTGATACGTAATTCTTACTTTGAACCTAGTAAATTACGATTATTAACAAAAAGAAAAGAAATTTACAAATTTTAGTCCATTTTCTACAACACCAATTTTCTATTTGATTACAGAATGTGGCCAAATACTACTAAATGCATAATTTTTAATATCCAAGGGTTTTCCTCATCTTAAATTGCATATGCCTCGGAAGATCTCTCGAGGACTTTGCTGTATCACGTGTATGTTTGACAAGTTGAACTTTTCAATACCAAATAGATTAAGATTAAGAAATTAGGAGTAATCTTGTCAAATGAAGTTAGGACCAGTTAATTTAAATAAATAAAATAAATAAATAAATAATGCCTTTATATTACAGAACGTGGAAATTTACATAATAAGAATATTGTATTAATCTAATTTAAATTAAATCGTTCCAACATGGCGCAGTCTAGCTTTAAAGAGCTACTCTACTGAACCATGTTAAAACAACAAATAATATATTTAACATTTTCGGAAATTTATTCATTAATAATTTCAATGCAAATAACGTAAGGCAATTATATATAAAAAAGATATGAAAAAATATATACAAAAAATATAAAATATTTATGAAATATAATGTGTATAAAATATGTTAACCTTAATCGGTTTTTGAAAGCAGACAGTGAAACAAGAGACGTATCAATGGACACTCAGACAATGAATCACGTAAGGTAATTAACCTTGTAACGCTAGTAGATATTTCTTATATTAATTTTTAAATACATTATAATTTAATTTCAGTAAATCAGTAAGTAATTAATTTTTTTTAAGACCAAAGTTGAATCAAACACAGGTATTCTGCACTTTTTGAATTAGGGATTTACGGGCTATGTCACAAAATTAATTCAAGAGAAATAATGACTCGCAAAGCATTTTTTTTTATCAAAACTTATAATATGTCTATAACTGTAAAGCATTTTCAACGTTAGGCATAACTTTTCAATTAGTTTTTTTCAAATGATTCCGAAATCTTAGATCTTATTCATAATAACGCCTAAATTTCTTGCACTATCAAGCACTGGAGTTGAATGTTGTTTATGGTAATATTTACATTATCTTTAAGAAGATTTACTTTATTTTTACCAGCAAATAATATAAGATATGATTCCGAAGGTTTAAGTTTTAGATTATGATCATTAGCAAGTTGGATTAATATTTTTAATCTCCAATGATTCTGGTTTCCGACTCAAAAAAAATTATCAAAATTAAGACAATTAGAAATCTGAATATCATCCGCATATGCTTAAATCTTACAATGATTTAGAGATTTTAAAGTGAAGAAGTGACGTATAAATCAAAAAAGTAATAGGCTTAATACTGAGCCATGAGGAACACCAGATTTGATTTGAATTTTAATTGAAGTTAACGATTAGAAAGATAAGACAAAATAAGTAACCATAAATTATTTTGGAAACCATAATATTTTAGCTGGGAAAATTATCATTAACGGTATCGAACGCGTAAAAAAGTCTAATAATATTAAAATATTGTTGTTTTTGATCACAGGCGCGAGCAACATCATCAATCACGTTTGTTAAAGATGCAGAAGTACTAAATTGCTTTTTAAAATCATACTGACTACCAGGAATTATTTTATTTATTACACAAAACTCCTAAATTTGGTTACATAACATATTTTCAATAATTTTAGAGAGTGCAGATAAATAAATAAATAAATAAATAAATAAATGCTTTGTTGTAAAAAAAATTTTAAATTTTGTGCTGTTGTAAAAAAAAATAGTTTACAAACATCAAAATTAGCAAACAAAACAAAACAAAAACACATCATAAATATTATAGAAAAATAATATTTAAATCAAAAATTTAGAATATTAATATAAAAAAGTACATTAGAAATGTAAAAATGTTATAAACATTTTCATAAATATAATGTAAAAAAAATAAAAAAGCAAAGTAAAAAATAAAAAAGTACGAAACAATTAAAAAAATACATATACAAAATTCGCTAAAAATGGTTGGTAATGGCAACTATCACACTAGGGGTTCATAAGGATAAATTTATGTGTTGTAAAACTCGTTCACGGTGTAGAAGGCGCTTTCCAGTAAGAATGACTTCAAAGCCTTGCGAAATGAAGTCAGAGATATTATGGATTTGATGTTAAATGGCAGGTGATTATGCATTTTTTTTGCATTGTAGATTACTGATCTTTTAATTAACTCTGAGTGTGGGGTTGGAAGATAGAGATCGTGCTCAGTGTTTCTGAGAGGGTAGTTGTGAGAAGGTCTCTCTAATAGAGCAGGTGCATGCTTACGAATTAAGCAAACCGATTCCAAAATGAATAAGCAAGGAAGGGTTAGTATTTTATATCTTTTAAAGAAATCTCGGCAGTGAGTTCTACTGTTAAGTCTCAGTAGGTAACGAACAGCTCTTTTTTGTAGTATAAAAATTCGATCAAATTGAGTCGCACAACATGTACCCCAGAATTGAATAGCATATCTGAGGTGCGACTCAACACGAGCAAAATAAACAGTTCTAGAGGTAGAAAAGCTAAGCTCCTCGGAAACAGATCTTAACGCAAAGCAAGCAGAACCCAACTTCCTTGATAAAGCGTCGATATGTGGATCCCATTTTAAAGAATCATCTACAAGAAGCCCTAGAAATTTTACAGAGTTTACGACATCAATAGTGGTGCCATTAAGGTCAAAAGGTTGCAGCGTGTTTTTATAAGACAAGACTTTCGTTTTAGAGATGTTCAAACATAGGAGATTAGAATCGCACCAGGATTTAATGGTGATTAGGTCATTAGATACAATCCTATGTAGGTTCGTGACATCTGGGTGGCTCCACGTAAAGCTGGTATCGTCCGCAAAGAGACATATTTTTCCACTAATGTTTAAATTAGCCATGTCGTTTATGAACAGAAGAAACAAGATAGGGCCTAGTACCGAGCCTTGAGGCACTCCATATTCCATTGGCCTACAAGAAGACATCCTGTTGTCAACTTTCACAACTTGATTTCTGTTGCTAAGATATGACTTAAACCAATCGAGAGGAGCCCCTCTAAATCCATAGTACTGCAGCTTGTTAGTTAATATATTATGATTCACACAATCGAAAGCTTTGGAAAAATCACAGAAAATTGTTGCCGTAGCGTGATGGTTGTTTAGGCTGGAGTAAACTCTATTAAGAAGGGAAAACATGGCATCGCTTGTGCATTTGTTACTTAAAAATCCAAATTGATGTTTTGTAAGTATTTCATATCTAGACAGAAATGATAAAAGCCTTTTTTTAACCAGTCTTTCGATGATCTTAGATAGCGTAGGGAGAAGTGCAATTGGGCGATAGTTCGAAGCTTCTTCTGAAACACCTCCTTTGTGAAGAGGTATGATTATTGCAGTTTTAAGGCAGCTTGGAAAAGTACCATTTTGGAAAGACATATTTATCAAAGCAGTCAGATGCTCTAGAGTGCACTCCGGCAGACTTGAATACATTTTTAAAGTATGCCCATCAATTCCCGAGGAAGATTTATTTTTGATATCATTAATTGTACTGCGAAGTTATAAAACTACTGGTGAAAAGAAGAAACTGTGCAGGTTTACCCTATGATTAGAGAGATATGAAATTGGGTCATTAGATTGAGATACGGATTTAGTCAAATCTTTGGCTACATTTACAAAATAATTGTTTAGGTCCTCAGGAGAGGTAAGGATAGTGTTGGATAAAGGAGTTTTGTTTCTTAAATCATTTACGATAGACCAGGTTTCTTTAGCTACATTTTTGGCGTTAGAAAGTCTATTATTGTAATAAATATCTTTGGCGGCTTTAATAGTCTTATGATAAATTTTTCTGTATGATTTTACATAATTATGAAAAAAGACACTGTCCGAAAATTTCTTTAAATGAGATAGTGACCGCATGTTCTTAGAAGATATACGTAAACCTTTAGTGGACCAGGGTTTACTTCTTTTATTTTTGATAGGCCTAAGAGGAAAAGATTCAGAACCTATATTAGTTAGAGTTTTTATAAAACGAGAAAATTCAGTGTCGACATCATAAGTGTGAGAGTCCCAGTCAGTTATTTGACATAGGTGTTTGAAATTAATGAAATTTCTAACCGAAAAAATACGGCCTACTTGTCTAGAGGAATTTTTGGCTTTGGATGTAATTGAAAATTTTGTGAAAATTGCTTCATGATCGGAGAAACCTGGACTTAAGACATTACATTCGACGGAGCTAGGATCGAAAGAAGACACAACGTAATCTATAGTACTGGCACTTGTCTTAGTAATTCTGGTTGGTGAGTTGACGTGCATGGCAATTCCTAATGACTCAAAGATGGACTGAAGACATTCCTGAGCAGCATACACACTGGAAAAGTCAATATTGAAATCGCCACATAAGATTAATTTGCTTTTTACAGGAAGGGACTCGAGCAAACTTAGAAGGTTATGGCAGAATAATTGCACATCAGCATCAGGTGTTCTATAAATACAAATAATATAAAGGTCATAAGTATTGTGATAAACGATAGAAAATTCAAATACTTTTTCAGATAATAAATGATTATACTTTGATACTTCGGAAAAATCGTTGTTTAAAGACATTATCATGGTGCCTCCATGAGTTAAATTAGTTCTATTAAATCTGGCAATTGTGGTATAGTTTTTAATAAAAACAGGTTGATTGATATTTAGCCAGTGCTCAGTGATGGCAATGACTTCTGGAAAATTTAGCTCTTCTAACAAAAGATATAATTCGTCTGTTTTATGTCTTAAGGACTGAATATTAAAAAAAAAAAGATTAAAATTACTATTGGTCAATTTTCTAGAGGGTGCTAGATCCTCTTTTCGCGTCATATTGACTAAAAATTTTTACTTTTTGATGGTGAACCACTAGAATAATATTTACCAGTACTTTCACGAATTTTTTGGAGCCGTAAAATTTTTTCCGAGGAGTAGAAAGATCTATACGCTGCAAGGTCTGAGTCCACTTCAGATGAACCAATCCCATAGGCATCGTGGAAGCGATAATACAACTTGCGCAGGGAGTCCTTGTCCCTGGGAAGGCCTTCTGAAGCTAGCAATAATTTAATGCTAGTACTTGTATGCCCCTCAAAACACACACTAGATGGCTGGTCGTGTAGATAAGCAAGAAATAGCCTTAAGGTCTTTAGTAAGGAAGGATCCCTTAATCTGGCTAATATATAGCGACCATTTGCTTTATCCGAACCTTGGGACAGCCGCACTCTTGGTGGAGTCATTGGATCAAACTGCAAAAAATCATCTTTCCTTGCAGTTTTCTCCATGCTTAATTTAGAACCCTCCAGTGCCAATGACCTACAAGCTGCTATGGCCTCCCTGTCAGAGCCAATCATGACTGACTTATCCTCCTCAGGCACAAATGTCACTGGTGATTCCAATAATTGAGGCTTTGGTGGAGACAGCCCCCGGCTCTTTGGGATATCTATATTGACATCTTGATGACTAGAAGATGAGACATTATGGGCTGTGGAAGTGGGCGGCGTTTGGATAAGGGTTGGTGAAACTGAATCATTGGTAGGATCAATTATGGTACCAGGTGGCCACAGACTAGCGTTCTTAAGTTGAATTAAGTGATCTTTATTTTGCACCCCAATTTTAAAATCGGAGCGCAAAGTGTCTGCATTCTTAAGCATAGGAAAACAACGCACAAAATTCGTGGTTCCTAATTTTTCTTTGATGTAGTGTACAAGCTGATTTGATTTATACGTGGACGGAATTAAGGATACCACTACATAATGCCATTTCTCTATAATGGGTGTTTTGTTGGGCTGGAAGGAAACAGCTTTTTTTGGAGACCTCTTACCTAATACTTACATGTCATTAAAATTTTTGGGATTCACACCTTTTAGTAGTGGTTTTCCTATTGATATTTTGCACAGATAGGGAAAGTAATTTGATTTTATAGAACAGTTAATTATATGTGGGCATTATTTCAACAATTCCTGCTGTATTAGTTTTGATATTGATTAATATTTTGGGAACATCTGATATATCTCCCAAATTAAACGTAGAGTTTAAATTATTCCTTTTTTTTTTCAGAACACGATATTTTTAAATGTATATTTTTCTCTCTCTTAACCATGGATAGAGAAACATTTTTCATTTGCTTATAAATTCCCAGTCATGATTTTATTTGTACATTTATATTTCTGCAGAGCTGTATCTCTTTGTGATCCGAAATATTATCCGTTGCTATTGTACCAGATTCTTTTATCAATGACCTATCACTAACAAAAATTGCATCAAGCAAAGAAATGGTGATCCTCGTGGGTTCATTTATAATTTGGTGACTATTATAATCTTCAAGTAAAGCAGTTAAGGGATTTTCCAAATTTATTAGGTTAATATTACAATCGCCTAAGCAAACTAATTCGTCTGCTGTAGGATATAAATGGGAAAAAATGTTATCTACATCTGTGAAAAAATTGTTAAAATTAGTTTTAGGAGGCCTACAAAATACAGGAAAAGCTATTTGTTTCTTGTTTTTAATGCGAATTTGCAAACTAAGGTATTCGATCTGAGAAGTCAAGGGAAAATCTATTCTTATCTCTTCAACAGTGAAAGTAGATTTAACATAGGATGCAACTCCTCCTCACCTTCCGACCTTCCGTCTCTATCCTTTCTAAATAACTGACAATAGAAATATTAACGTGATATATATATATATATATATATATATATATATATATATATATATATATATATATATATATATATATATATATATATATATATATATATATATATATATATATATATATATATATATATATATATATATATTATTCATATTTTATAATATCCCATACGAAAATATCTCATATTTTTATACTCTCCAACACGGTTATTTTTAGGAATTTAGATTTTTTAAATTTTTTGTTGCACCTTTTTTGAGTTACTTTATTATGGCATTTTTTTTGCAGCCAAACCTATTTTTTTATTAAGTAAAACTTTTTGTGTCGAATATTTTTTTCTGATAAAATCAATAACTAAAAATATTTTCATATGTTACCTAAATCCACGCACACGCTGTAGAAATAGAATATTTAAAAAATCAAAAGTAAATGTGTTATAGGGATAAACTGGTACGAATTCAACTTGAAGGAACAAAATGGCGGTCTTAATACAATCAATGTAAAAACTACTTTTCCAGTGTATTTTAAATTATGCCAAAAAAATCGAGTGTGGGGGTAGAAACTGGTAAAATGTTGGTACGATTCCAATATGGTGGAATAAAATGGCGCCTAATAAAAATGTTTAAAAAAACAGTACTTAATATGTTACTAAATGACTATGTGACGGAACTAAATTGAACCGCACTTCACTACTCTTAATAAAAGAAAAGATTCATAGCGAGGGAAGTTTCGGATAAAGGCAATATCGATTTTTTAGTTTTGCAAAATTTAAAATACTTTCAGAAAAAAATCGCATTATCTGTTTTCTTTGGATTGAAGTACATAATACCGTTCGACATTTTTATAAGTACTCTATATTTCAAGCACTTTGTTTTTAGTAACAGCATCCTACAATCTGAATACGATTAACATAATTTTTGATTCACTAAAAAGCTGTAGAGCATTTAAACAGTGTCTTTGTCGAATGATAATACTTTCGAAAGTTCACTATTTATTATCTCAAGTTTGACATTTGCGTTTGATGTTTATAGTTTAAAAACTTTAAAACGCTTCATATTTTATAATATCTCAAACGAAAAGATACATTCATGTAATTTTCAAAATCCTCTAATTTATTTTATCTAGTAGAAATATAGAATTAAAATAAAGCACTCACATATGTAATAGTTTATTGTATCCCTCGCATAAAATATATAAAACTGTCCATTATAATTAGTATTTGCGGGTTTATTTAATTTATTTTATACATATAACTGACGTCGCTCTCAACTTATATTCGATTTAAATTGCTCTAAATATTTACATTTTCAGTATTTATAAATGATATGTAAATACAAATAAATAATGATTTCAAGAGGTAAGTAAATTGGAAACGGAAATAAAACTTGGTTTAATTTTTATTTATTTAATTATCCCATGGGTTGCGGAACAGAAAACAAAAGAAACAATTTAATTTTTATTTATTATAGAGTAAAATACCGATTAGTTCTGAAAATATAAATTAATTATATGTTGAGTTGTTGTTGGTCCTAGGCAATAAAATTCTAGAAGTACGAAATATTGTAAACGTTAAAAAATCACCCTCCGAGATTTTTTCAGATCTTTAGTTTTCAAGCACTGTAGATGCCAAAAAACATGTTAGTCAAAAATTAATGACTTAACACATGATAACATTTTGATAAAAATCCAATATGGTAAATCAAAATGTCGGCCCAGTGCATTGATAAAAACTATTTATCTAATTTACCTCAAATTTTGAACAAAAATCAAATAAGTGTAATATTTGACTCAACTGGTAAAATTTTGATACGGATCCAAGATGCCGAAACAAAATGGAGACTTAATAAAATAATTCAAAATTTACCTTGAAAAAGTACTAAATAGAATGATTTCAAAGTTTCTGCAAGATTTCTGTACAATTAAAAAAAACATTTGAAGTTTGTAATTGAAAATATCTATGTGGAATATATCCAATTGCATTATTGAAATATTGATGAAATTATAATTATTAAAGTTGTTTAACTATGTGAAAAATACTTTTTACTATTTTTAAAACTGATGTTTATTTTAAATTAAAAAAAAATCGAACCATCGATTTTATTTATCTATAAATCAAAACGTTGATGGTCTGTAGGACGATCTTCTAGCTTTCTTTTGTTTAGGTTTAACTGCCTAATTTGAGACGTTAAATGCTTTTAAGTTGACCTAAAATTGATACAATAATTCTATTTAGCTTATAAATATTTATTTATTTATGCCAAATTTTGCACATACTAATTTAAACGAAACGGCCAATATAATTATATATATGAAAATGAAAATTCTAGAATAATCTAAATACTACAAGGTGAGAAGAATTAAGCCTAACAGAACATTCGAGAAGGACTTTTGACACTATCATAATCGTTACATGGATACAAAGAAAAGTAAGTCTACTTCAATAAAATAACAAATAATAAATAAATTCATCTAAATCTTAACAAATCCATAACTAGGGCTAAATTCGCAACAATATTTATAAGCTAAATATAATTATTGTATGAATTTTAGGTCAACTTAAAAGCATTTAACTTCTCGAGTTAAGCAGTCAGTTAAACCTGAACAAAATAAAGCTAGAAGAGCGTCCTACAGACCATCGACGTTCTGTTTTATAGATAAGTAAAATCCATGGTTCGATTTTTTTTAATTTAAAATAAACATCAGTTTTAAAAATAGTAAAAAGTATTTTTTACAGAATTAAACGACGTTATTAATTATTATTTCATCAATATTTTAATAATGTAGTGTGATATATTACACATAGAAATTTTCAATTTCAAACTTCAAATGTTTTTTTAATTGTACAGAAATCACGCAGAAACTTTGAAATCATTCTATTTAGTACTTTTTCAGGATAAATTTTGAAATATTTTATTAAGTCTATTTTGTTTCGCCATCTTGGATTTGTATCAAAATTTTACCAGTTAATTCAAATATTACACTTATTTGATTTTTGTGCAAAATTTGAGGTAAACTAGATAGTTTTTAGTAATAGTTTTTATCATTTTACTAGGCCGACATTTTAATTTAATATATTGGATTTTTATCAAAATATTACCAGGTCATTAATTTTTGAGTAACATTTTTTTTGAAATCTAGGGTGCCTAGAAGATTATATATATATATATATATATATATATATATATATATATATATATATATATATATATATATATATATATATATATATATATATATATATATATATATATATATATATATATATATATATATATATATATATATATATATATATATATATATATATATATATATATATATATATATATATATATATATATATATATATATATATATATATATATATATATATATATATATATATATATATATATATATATATATATATATATATATATATATATATATATATATATATATATATATATATATATATATATATATATATATATATATATATATATATATATATATATATATATATATATATATATATATATATATATATATATATATATATATATATATATATATATATATATATATATATATATTTTTGATTTTTACTCCTTCACGGATGGAAAATGGAGTCTCTATTCGGACGCGAGAAAGAAAGCTTCGAAAATGCCAAATGTGATTTTGGCGAAACGTCAGCAAAACTGTTCTTTTCAGAACGACAGTAGTGAACGGATGTACACCCGGAATGAAAACATATATATATATATATATATATATATATATATATATATATATATATATATATATATATATATATATATATATATATATATATATATATATATATATATATATATATATATATATATATATATATATATATATATATATATATATATATATATATATATATATATATATAATTATATTGGTCGTTTCGTTTAAATTGTGCAAAATTTGGCATAAATAAATAAATATTTATAAGCTAAATAGAATTATTGTATCAATTTTAGCTCAACTTAAAAGCATTTAACGTCTCAAATTATGCAGTTAAACCTAAACAAAACAAAGCTAGAAGATCGTCCTACCATCAACGTTTTGATTTATAGATAGATAAAATCGATGGTTCGATTTTTTTTTAATTTAAAATAAACATCAGTTTTAAAAATAGTAAAAAGTATTTTTTACAGAATTAAACAACTTTATTAATTATAATTTCATCAATATTTCAATAATGCAATTGGATATATTCCACATAGAAATTTTCAATTACAAACTTCAAATGTTTTTTTTAATTGTACAGAAATCTTGCAGAAACTTTGAAATCATTCTATTTAGTACTTTTTCAAGCTAAATTTTGAATTATGTTATTAAGTCTCCATTTTGTTTCGGCATCTTGGATCCGTATCAGAATTCTACCAGTTGATTCAAATATTACACTTATTTGATTTTTGTGCAAAATTTGAGGTAAATTAGATAAATAATTTTTAGTAATAGTTTTTATCAATGCACTAGGCCGACATTTTGATTTACCATATTGGATTTTTATCAAAATGTTACCAAGTCATTAATTTTTGACTAACATGTTTTTTGGCATCTACAGTGCTTGAAAACTAAAGATCTGAAAAAATCTCGGAGGGTGATTTTTTAACGTTTACAATATTTCGTACTTCTAGAATTTTATTGCCTAGGACCAACAACAACTCAACATATAATTAATTTATATTTTCAGAACTAATCGGTATTTTACTCTATAATAAATAAAAATTAAATTGTTTCTTTTGTTTTCTGTTCCGCAACCCATGGGATAATTAAATAAATAAGTTTTATTTCCGTTTCCAATTTACTTATCTCTTGAAATCATTATTTATTTGTATTTACATATCATTTATAAATACTGAAAATGTAAATATTTAGAGCAATTTAAATCGAATATAAGTTGAGAGCGACGTCAGTTATATGTATAAAAAAAATTAAATAAACCCGCAAATACTAATTATAATGGACAGTTTTATATATTTTATGCGAGGGATACAATAAACTATTACATATGTGAGTGCTTTATTTTAATTCTATATTTCTACTAGATAAAATTAATTAGAGGATTTTGAAAATTACATGAATGTATCTTTTCGCTTGAGATATTATAAAATATGAAGCGTTTTAAAAATCGGGGCATAGCAAATATCTTTTTCTCTTCTGTTTAACCACGAAACTATAAACATCAAACGCAAATGTCAAACTTGATATAAGAAATAGTGAACTTTCGAAAGTATTACCATTCGACAAAGACACTGTTTAAATACTCTACAGCTTTTTAGTGAATCAAAAATTATGTTAATCGTATTCAGATTGTAGGATGCTGTTACTAAAAACAAAGTGCTTGAAATATAGAGTACTTATAAAAATGACGAACGGTATTATGTACTTCAATCCAAAGAAAACAGATAATGCGATTTTTTTCTGAAAGTATTTTAAATTTTGCAAAACTAAAAAATCGATATTGCCTTTATCCGAAACTTCCCTCGCTATGAATCTTTTCTTTTATTAAGAGTAGTGAAGTGCGGTTCAATTTAGTTCCGTCACATAGTCATTTAGTAATATATTATGTACTGTCTTTTTAAACATTTTTATTGGGCGCCATTTTATTCCACCATATTGGAATCGTACCAACATTTTACCAGTTTCTACCCCCACACTCGATTTTTTTGGCATAATTTAAAATACACTGGAAAAGTAGTTTTTACATTGATTGTTTTAAGACCGCCATTTTGTTCCTTCAAGTTGAATTCGTACCAGTTTATCCCTATAACACATTTACTTTTGATTTTTTAAATATTCTATTTCTACAACGTGAGCGTGGATTTAGGTAACATATGAAAATATTTTTAGTTATTGATTTTATCAGAAAATAATATTCGACACAAAAAGTTTTACTTAATAAAAAAATAGGTTTGGCTGCAAAAAAAATGCCATAATAAAGTAGTTCAAAAAACATGCTAAAGCACGTAGGTACAACAAAAAATTTAAAAAATCTAAATTCCTAAAAATAACCGTGTTGGAGAGTATAAAAATATGAGATAAAAAGTAATTTAAAGTTTGTGTATATTAGGTGTCGTTTTTAGGTAATTTAATGGTCAATAAGTCGAAAATGAGTAACATAAGGTGAACTTTTTATTTGTGATTTTAGGCGAAAAGGTTTTCTTCATACAAAGTTTTGCTTATCTGGTTAATAAGATCGATTTAAAAAATATGTAAATTTACATTCATGCTACGAAACAAATATAGTAGAACTTTGCAAAACAAAAAACTTTGAAAATCCATTTCTTGAGTCGCCCAAAGTCTTTTGATAGTAGGTTTAGTTTTTGAGAAAATTAATGATAAATTAGTAAAAAATGTGTGATTTTAACATACTCGAAACCTAAGTCTATTATAAAAAAAACTTGTATTTGCAAGATCTTCTATTCAGCTGTCTGAAAAAATGGAGTTTCAATTTTCTTGTTTCGCCAACTTCTATTTTGATATTTATTTCGTACCCTGTATATAAAATGACGTTCTTTTTTACAGGAATAATATTTTTTAAATAAGCAAAATTTTTTATGAAGAATTACATTCTCGCACAAAACTATAATTAAAAAAGTTGTCTGTATGTTACCCAAAAATCCAGGCAAACGTTGTTTATCACACTTACTGCTTGCACAAAATTTAAAATTAAACAATTAAGTAGTTTTTCAGGCTCATTTTTAAAAAATTTTATTAGGCCACCATCTTGGATTCATACCGAAATGATACCAATTCATTTCTATGTAACACTTGAATTTTGCGTAAAATTTAAAGTGTATTGTTAGTTTTTTAGCAACAATTTTTTTTAACGTTTCGCCAGGTTGTCATTTTGTTCCTCCGCATTGGATTTTTACCAAAAAAAGAAGCTCGGAAAAAAATTAAGGTAAGTGAGAACCCAGGCTTATATTTTAGTTTATGCAACGAATTTTTTTTTTAATTGGATAACTTCCACATGTGCTTCTAATTTTTCCTCAATCTAGACACAAAACTGCTGCTTTCAACTGCACTTCACTGACAATGGCTGAAATTAAAACAATTCATTCAAAATTTTATGAAGTGAATATTAAAATACAACAAAGCAGTCCCCATAGCACGTAAACGTTCGTCAAATTCTCGAAACAACAGCAAGTGTTTCCAAACCCGGTTTTATGTTCTTACCAAGGAAAAAAGTATGTTGTCGGTGTTCAAAAAAGCATTTATGGAAATTTTGGGTATAACGAGGAGGCGAATTGATACAGTCGCGAAAAACTTTTTAGAACTTCCCAACCCGCGAAGGAAAATCATGGAGGCGACAGAAAGTTAGAAAACAACAAACCAAAGAGACATGTTGTTATGGATTGTATTAATAAATTTGCTGCATTGGAATTTCATTTTTGCCGAGGACAAAGCCAGCGGCTATATGTTGATTCTTCTTTGAAAATAAGAATAATGTGGAAAATGTACCAAAAAGAAAATGCACATATTCCAGTGAAAGAAAGGTATTTCAAAGATATTTTTAATACGAAATACATTGTCGGGTTTGGTTCTCCTAGAACAGATGTTTGTTCAACTTGCTTGCAATTAACGGACATGATAAAAATTTGCAGTGACGAGGGGTGAAAAGCTAATGTGATGATCAAAAAAAGGGCACACAAACTGAAGTCACAAGCCTTCTACAATCTTTTAAAAGAACAGGAAGAAGGCGCCCAAGTTTTTTCCTTTGTTTGCTAAAAAAAGTTTCACTCATGTCATAGAGACAAATACGGTAAACGTAACGGAATAGGGTATTTAAGCTTTAGGAGCTTGTATTTTAAACGAAATAAAAATAATTGCTTAAAAACATTGAAAAGCCGTTTGTTTCAAATGTTTAAATACAAACAAAGAAGATTTTATGAGTTAAAAATGTATCACGTTACTTTTACAACTTTATGAGGAAGAAGGAAAAAAACGGCTTAAGAGAAGCATCATATAAAAACATGTAACGTAGGTAGGTAACCCGTTTATAACGAGATACCACCTTATTTCAGAACCTGTAAGAGTTGGTAAAAAAAGTTATTAATTTAGTTGTTTTTTTGTGGACAAATATCAACTTCCTCATTTTAAATAGGACACCCTATATACTTTAGCATTTTTAAATAAGCCCTTTAACGCAAATTCTATATTATATAGGTCTCCAGTGCAGAGTTTCGAAATTATTGCCTGTTTTCTTCAGAATCTGGTATAATTTCCTCAGTTATGAATGTCCTGGAACCACCACAAAATAGACAATTTTACCATTTGATAGATGATATTCGATTACAAATAAATAATCTGCATATCCATAATTTACTTCATTTTAATGGAACACCCTGTATATTATAATAGGGTTAAGACTCACCCTTTCGGAATTATCGGTGGATATCATCAGATAATGACGAATTTATTACTAACTTTTTTCATCATTCAATGTTCTAAAGTTGAGTCTCATACTTATGACATCATTAAGGGCAACTTTTTATTTTTTTATATTTTTTGAATGATTTTATATATATATATATATATATATATATATATATATATATATATATATATATATATATATCATTGGATTATGTAAACCGATGATTAAAACATTAATGAACTTATTTACTTTTATTATATCTCACACTGTTACAAAAAATATTTCTATAACTTCGTTTTGATAAGAGTTACACAAACAGTTTTATTTTTAGAATTTAGTAAATAGCGTATTACTACCCTTTTTTGATAGCCAGGTATATTTCTAAAGAAAATGATGATAACTTAAATTTATCCTAACTAATATTTAACAGAACAACAAATAGCATTAAGGACTATTTCAGAGAGTTTTTGATGTGGGCAGTAGTTTGCGCAATACATATTTGTAAATAGTCCCTAAATACGAAATGGTTTTTGAACCGCCTGTCCTTCATTAAGGATACATCTTCTTGTATTCTGTGCGCAAGTCATTAAACGTTATCGCCTTCTGCTCATATACATTCTATTTTACAGTACCCCATAAGAAATATATATAGAAGTCAAATAAGGACTCCTGATTGGTCACGCAAGATTTCCGTTTTTCCCAATCCAATAATGGTAATAGTTGGATACAAAATTCGTTATATCTGACTTCTTTGATAAGGAGTGCCATAGTGTTGACAGATTAAATATTGCAAATTAGTGGTACTTCTCTTTCACTTAAACTTGAAAATATCTTAAGGAGTTAAATTTTTTTTATTAAATTCTGGTCCCAAAAATTCTTAACCGTCAAATTGAGCATACTATTATTGTAAATATAAAGTGATTTTCCGGGATTCCAGTTTTACAAATAAGATCCTTTCTATTCCAGTGAAATTTTCATTGGACTTGCTTGTTAAATCCCTATACATGAAGGAGTATCTTGAAAGTTAAATATCAGGCATACTTTTTTGTTTAAATCGAATTTAAATTAATGCGTCTAGAAAAAATGGTCCAATTACACTGAAAGACAAATTCATAATCAGCAGCCTTATACTTATTTAGTCTGTCTGGTGTTATTTTACTCGTTTAAGCAACAGGAAATATACAAAAAAATAAAATATTTGTTTTTTAGTGCGGTGAAAAGATTGTGGTGCACAGATAAATATTTTTAGTAGTCAAATTCTATTGAAAATATATATAAAAGACTAGTGAATTCATACGAGCATATCCTTAAAAATGGGTGCCTTAGTGATATTAATCAAACATTCTCTATATTAAGAAATGTATTAAATTAGAACTTTAGGTAAAATCAACCAGCTTCGGTATATAACTTTTTTACTACCTTTTACAAGTTCTGAAATAATGTAGTATTCCATATTAAACGGATCACCCTGTATAGGGTGGCGCTTTTTCGATACTTTTACGGCATATTGGGGTAAACTATAGGAGATACCAAAAATCTGACCTTGCATTCTCGAGATCGTTTTTTGATACCAAATCAACCATCAAAACAAATCATGGCTACCTCGATTCGTTTTTCAGCTATAGGGTATTTTTGAAAATTTGTTGATTTTGGGAGGTCTCTATTTCTTGGATGTTATTGGAGATTATTTTTATAGAATTTTCCATAGAATACAGTAACCTATTTTTTTTTTCTAAACACCATAATTTAAAAGTTATTATATAAAGCCTTTTTAAATGAAACACCCTGTATATTATTTCTTATTTTAATTTAGAATTAAATTACCTTTTCAGTGATACTACACACTCCATAATTAAATTTGTGTAAAAAACTTAATTCAACACTTTTTATAAACATTTAACTAAGTCTATAGATTAAAAACATTAAAAAATATAGTGTAAATAAGTTTGATCCTTCAAGTTTTAATTTAACTAATATAATATAAAGTAGGCTTTGGAAACACCATGTTGACCTTGTTGTTGGCTATTTTGACATTTCAAGTCTTAATATTGCTACAAAATAAAGACTATGTTAAAAATTTGGGTCAAAAATGTGACAATTCTGAACAAAAAAAGAAAGTTTTCTAAAAGTGAAGGACTTATGCATAAAATAATTTTCAATCAAAATCCCTTCATAGCTGAAAATTAGTTGACTTTAATAAAGAGCTAAATATATTTCGATGCATGACGCTATGCTCAAGACATTTGTGGCAAGTCTGCTAAATATGTAAGAACTTGAAATGGAAAGTTGTAAGCGATTTTAAAGGGAAATTGTTTATTGAAGACGAGGCTACTGCCGCGTATTGCCAACAAGATATTTTTCATTAAAAAGTGGCAAGTATACTAGAAAAACTAAATGAATAACCATTTAGAATTTTAGTCTGGGAAATACGGATGGTAAAAACGAGGAACCTATAATGAAACAATTCCTTCTAAAATTTCTTTGAATAAAGACAAATTAAATTTTTCCACTCCCAAACACGTTGCCTACCCACGGACTAACGCATTGTCCTCTATATAAGTTACCTTATTAAGAGACTAATAGCATACATCAATAAAGGCAGTTTACTTTAAAAATTATCATAATTCACGCCTTTTTTTAAACCAAGTTGATGAGACATAGAGATTTAAATAGTCTAAAAGAAGCTCAGCTGTTTCTTATAAATACACATTTTTAAATTTGACTAATTTTCAATAATTTGTATATACATGGCAACAGAACATATGGAATTGATAATCATATATGTTTTAAAGAGCTACGACAATACGTAATTCTAAATCCTGCGTAGAGATGTTGCAGACTCAGAAAATATCTTCGTTAATGGGAACAATTTTAACCTACTACAAAATGTTTTTCAATTTGTGGCAAATATGAGAGGTCCAGTTGTTTAACTATCCAATATCTGGAAAAATAAACCGTAATCGTAATCATAAGAAAAACGTTTTCTAATGCAACTAAATTAGATAAGTTTATTGGCTGTGGTAGAAACTATATAGATATGTCTCGTCCAGCGAAATAAAACACTGCTATGCCCAAAATATTCCAAAACAAGCTCTGATAAGAAGTGTATTATGCTCTTAATATGCAATTTAATGTTATAATTTTGGTAATAAATACGAATTATATTTTTTAGAACTTCACAGTTTCTTCATTTTAAGTTTGTTTAAATCCATTTTTTCCTGAAAATGTTTAATTAAGCATAGCATTTTCAACATATAAGACGTATACCGTAATAACATTTCCTGAGCCACTGGATTGAAGGCACTTCTATCTGGCGGTATCTACATAATATTATGAATTACAGCAAATTTTGAGACGAGGGGGGCAGCACTCAATTTTCTCAATTGCTCTCAAAATTTAAAACATTTGAAAAGTTGTTAATTCGCAACTTCTCCGCGTATATGTAGGTGTTTCTAATTTTATATTTTTTATTTGAATAGTTAAAGGTAAGCAACTTCCTTTAAATAAATGTATGTAAAAATACCAATTTCTTCAAAAAGTGCGATAACACATATAGAGTGATTGACTAAAGTGTTTTTTTATAATCCAAGAATGTCTGATTTTTTAAATGTAACATCTATCGTGGGCGGTGGATTGATTTATACATTAATTTTTGTATTTAAAAATTATACTTGCTATAGTCATGAAGACCATTAATTTTTCCAGGGGGTATCCCTTGACGAATTTTATGATAGAACTTAATTACAAAATTTATTTCTCAAAAATTGTGGGCGAGGTGAAAATACTGGAATCTCACACGAACTTATAAAACACCATTTATAACAGTGGCGTCGCTACACCCCCGCTAGGCCTTGAACCGCGGGGGCTTCACTAATGCCAGGGTCCGGTGATAATGGAGCCCAAGAACAACTATGACAGCTAATTAGTAAAGTACAAGATGAAGGATTTTTTTATTCAGTTATATTGTTGGCGGCGACGCAAAATCTCACACGACTCAAGGGCCCCCGAATAAACAATTAACCTAAACACTTAAAGCCCAAGGACCTATAAGCTTTAAATCTCGACCTGTTTTTCCAATCCAATGGGGTGGCCCAAAATTTGTAGCTACGCCACTAATGTATAACAAGCGGTGACATTTTTTTGTACAGCTGTCTAGCTTCTGGTATACATGTAGATGTACATGGTACATTCAAAACAAAAAAAATGCTTTTATTTGTTTTATCTAAACTGAAGTTATTCGGCATTAAATATGACGCACAAAATATTCACTCTCCTAATCGCGCTACCGGCAGTTTATTTAATGTACTCACATTTTAACCAGTTTATTTAGCAAACGTGAATAATTATAGCACTTAATTTATATACATAATTTTTTAGTAATTAAATTCCTGACTCAAATTGAGCCTAAACTTCTGCTTAGGTATGTGGATGATACTTTTATTATTTGTACTGCAAACGACAATCATTTAAAAGAATTTTGCAATCACTTAAATAGCTTAAGAACATGTATTAAGTTTACAATAGACGAAGAGGGAATTTCCTCTTTTCTTGATGTTTCCGTTAAGCAATACCCAGAAGGGAGGAAAAATGCTTTAAAACAGAGCTCTATGCACGTGTAATAATACGATGAAGAAATTGAAAACATTAAAAATCAGTAAATTTCCTTTCCTCGGAATTTTCCTTGTTATGAATCTTTTCTTTTATTGGGAATAGTGAAGTGTAACACAATTTAGTTGAGTACAGTCATTTAGTAACACATATACTGACTATTCAAACATTTTTGTTGGCCGATATTTTCTTACATCATATTGGATTCCTACCAATCTTTTACCACTTTTTACCTATGCCACACTTAATTTTTGGGCATAATTTAAAATTAATTCAATAAGTAGTTTTTATATTGACACACACCCCAATTTTGTTACGTCATATTGCATTCGGACCGGTTTATACTTATACCATATTTAATGTTTCTGCAAAATTTAACTGAAACGCCATTTTATTCGGCCATCTTGAATTCATACCACAACTTTACCAGTTTATCTCTATATCACAATTAATGCTTGCAAAAAATTATTCGAAATTATCGAGTAGTTTTTCAGCCTGATTTTTTAAATAATTTATTAACCGCCATTTTGTTTTGCTGTCTTATATTTATACCAAAATGTTACCAGGTCATCCCTATAAAACCCTTGATTTTTAAGCAAGATTTGACTTAAATTAGATCATTAGTTTTTCTAGTAGTAAACTTTTTAACGTTTCATCAGGCCGCCGCGCCGTCTTGTTCCGGCATATTGGATTTTTACCAAAATATTACCAGCTTGTCCCTATATGATGCTTAATATTTGACTAAAATTTGAAGTGAATCTGATAAGTAGTTTTTAGGCTATGTCGCGAACTGACAGACAAACAGACGAATATTTCTTGGCATCTAAGGACGTTAAAAACAAAAATATATGAAAAAACCAGAGAGGGTGATTTTCTCACGATTACAAACATTTAATTTGGCCGCCATTTTTAATTAGTACTGCATTTTCACTAGTTCATCTCTACATCACAATTAGTTATCGCACACAATTTGAAATCAGTCTACAAGTAGTTTTTCAGGCTGAATTTTTAAGTAATTTATTAAGCCGCCATTTTTATTCGCCATATTGGATTTTTACCCAAATATAACTAGGTCATCCATATATTTTTGGTCAATCAAGTAGTCTTTAAGCTATACCACGAACTAATAGACAGACAGACAGACCGACAGACGTACCGAGGGAATTGATAAAACATGTTTTTTAGCATCTAGGGACGCTAAAACGTGAAGATATGTAAAACCGGAGAGTGTGATTTTTTCGCGATTACAATAATGTTATTTGGCCGCCATTTTGTTCGGCCTTCTTGAACTGATACCAGAATTCTACCAGTTGACCCCTATACCACAATTAACTATGGCACACAATTTGAAATTAATCCATTAAGTAGTTTTTCAAGCTTAATTTGAAATCAAATTATTAAGCGGTTTTTTCGGCCATCTTAGATTCGTACCAAAATATTGCCAATTGATTCCAACATAATATTTGATGTTTTTGCAAAATTTGGATAAGTAGTTCTTTAATAATAATATTGTTAACATTTCACCAGGCCGCCATTTTCTTTCGCCATATTGAATTTTTTACCAAAATGTTACCAGGTTATTCCCATATGACCCTTAATTTTTGATCCAAGTTTGATGTCAATCGGTTAAGCAGTTTTTTAGCTACGCCGCGAACAGACAGACAGAAACCGACGGAATTGAAAAAACATGTTTTTCGTCATCTAGGGACCCTGAAACGTGAAGATCTAAAAAAATCTCGGACTAAGAAAACTTAATTTTACTCGGGACATTTATTTCTTAGTCGGTAAATGCAACGTTACAACGGTAAAAAGTTGACACGTTTTTAAAGATCCGGCTCACTTGCTAAACTAATGAGGTTTCTCTCGGTATTCCATATCGACCCATCACACTGCAGATATGATATGATTTATGTGCCGCAGCAGCAGCAATATATTCGAGAATTTAAATTCACTCCCTTATCCTCTTAGGGACACCTTTATTTATCTGTTTACTTCTTGACATCCTTCTAAAAATTTATTTTTTAGGTTTTTTCGCAACTCAATAAAAGAATCTTTAGATATAAATATTTAAGAAAATTACATAGCTCAACATAAAGAATATTATTTCAACAAAAATCAGATTTTTTTATCTTATTTGCGTTATATTACAAGATTTTATAGACACAGTTATAAAAGCAGTTTCATCCTGTAAGGACCCATCGGTGCGTCGCGCGCCGCACAATAGATTGAAACAGGAAAATAGGGACATTAATTTATTTAAAAATTAATAATTGTATTTTGTTGCTTTTCATGTATATTTTCAATAAATATAAGAAATATATAAATTTGTATGTCCTTTAAAAGTACCAGCTAGTTTACAAAATGCACAGGGTGTTTCAAAAGCCTTTCATCCTCAGTGCTATCTCCTAAGCTTTAGAGAACAAATTAATAAAATTTCGCATACAACAATATGGTATACGGGCGATTAGCACAAAAAGTATGGGTATAAATTTCTATCTAACAGTGATCAAGTATCAATTTTTTTGGGAGGTTGCAAAAAGCCTAACAATTTGAGACAACTTTCCTTAAATCTCCTAGATAAAAAAAATAGAAAGTGTAACAATTTTTTTGATTCATTACAATGCTTGGGTCAGAATAAACAGAAAAAAAGCGATTTAAAATAAAAATGGTTTATATTTTCTAATTAATAGAGTTAAATACAAACTTGCTTGGATTAGTAACAGAAACCGCGTGAATGTTCAAGGTACTACAGTATTTTATCGATCGGAAATTAACTATATTCGTAAAGTTTTGCATGGCAGGAAATACCCGAATATTCTAGTTTGGATAATAACCGCTGTTTTTAAAATTATTTCACACACAATCTTTATAATTTGAGTAATATGCTATGATATGGTTTCTAATTGATTTCTTTTAAGGCATATTACAAGGATTTTGATATTGGGAACAATTTAGAGCGTTCGAGTGATTGAAGTGAAACACTTACTGTTTTTCTTGTCATTAAAATTGTTCACTGCTAAGAAATAATTTTGTATCGGCGGCATGTTTCGGAGTGACATACGAAGGTGCTATTTTTTGTATAGTCCGAGTGAATAAAACCGAATGGGAAAAACTTCAAGGTTGAAGGGAACATGAAATAATTCTCTATTGGATTTTAGATAATATTTTAACTTAGTCAGCCCAGATGCTAGAAATCTCTATTCAGTGATGGATAAATGCTTTCATAAGCTATAATATCTGGTAAGTTCTTTATTCAGTTGATATTTGCAAAAATTCCATTCTTGGGTGTACAAATATGGACTCATATTTGCCATTTTGTTTCAGGTTTTTTTCCCTTTTCCTTTCTTCTTTTCTTCCATGTTAAAATTTAATATGGAAATTTCTTTTCCAAATCTTAAATAAATCCATTCATACTAAGAGATCTAAAGTAGTTCCTAGGCGAATTAAATTTAATGTTTGCTCTTACTTATTGACTCTTGGAGTAAGAAAGTTCCTTGCCTTAGTATCGTGTGGTCAATTTTCTGGACAAGTGCGGTTCCAGGATGTTACAGTTCCTCATTTGGGCTTGTGTAGTCTACAGGGTGTGATATGACGCCGTAGCGAGGACAAATTCCAGATTTGAGTTGTGAAAAGATAAGTAATTTGTATTTTTTTTAATACTTTCGCTTTTGTGAATAGGTGTAGTGGCCATGCACTAATTTATTAGGAATTACATAGTAAGTAAAAAATGCTATAGTTACCAAAACCTCTCGACTGTCTACATCTAATTAATAGGTAGTTATTTCCAAATTTCTGCCAAATCTATATTTTCCGAATTAGTGCATACCTATTATATATTAGTATTTTATAAATCAAAATTTAAATATATTTTTCTAATTAAGTAGAACATCAATATCCATGTATAAGATGTATTGAATTTACATGAAACATATTACTTAGCATTTGTATTCCTGAACATTCCTGAAACATATTACTTAGCATTTGTATTCCTCTTTAATATTACTATGTTTTGTCTTCCAAAATTATATAAATTCAAAATTATCAAAATTTTGATTTATTTGATATGAAATTGGAATTGTTGGATAGAATTTTTGATTTACTTTGCATTTAGTATTTTACTCTGATATTCTGTATGGGCTACTATAATTAAAAATTTCTTAAGTAATCTTTAATTTGGGTATAATAATCTGGAGGTTCAATATTAAACATTTTCTTAACTTAATAAGTTTTGCTTACATTTTTAAAATCCAGTTATTGGAACAACATAGAAATTTTGCATAAGATCAGCTATCAACTGATCATATGTTCGGTTACATTGTTTGTACGACCGAAAGGGCTTCATTTTATTTTCCAATTAACTTTTATCAAACTGATTAAAGGTCAACTGTTTAAACAATAACTTATAATAACCACCGAACATAATTGGGTTATATTGTTTGTACGATCCGAAAGGACTTTAATTTTGCAGTTAAATTTCATCAAACTGATTACAGATCAGCTGCTTAAAAAAACTAAGAATTAGCTACCAATTAACTGATTAACTCTTCAAATGTTTTTTTGCTCTGGTAGCTTGAATCATTTGATTATTTTGCAAACCTAATTTTCTTTAAAGAAAAATGTTTTCCAACCTTACTTCATTAGAGGGTTGATGATTAAGCTCATAAAAGTATATTTTATATAAAGATATAAATAGATATAACTTGTTTATCAATGTTTTTAAATAATAGTAAATATTAGCATTCTGTCTAAATCTCGTAATTTTAATGCAAAGTGTTTTTTATTATTATAAATAATATTACCTTCTTATAAGAGAAATTTAGTTATTTTCAATTCACTTTACCATATATTGTAAATCTTGTTGCACACTTATATAACCAAATTAATTAACGTATTGTATGATTCATGTAAGAATAACAAAAACACCTGTAAGAAAAATTGTAGTCCGAGGGATGAATAACTTGGTAGTAATGAAATATGTCGTTTTCATTTGTTTAATTTTGAATATATTTACAGCATATTGTCTAAACCTTATTACTAAGGATTGAGGTATTTTAATACCCAAATTGGTCTATTTGTTTTACCTTATATAATTTACTTTAACTTTAAAATATCATTAAAAATTTTTACAAATTTCAATTAGCCGGAGTATTGTTAAAATTAAAACCTTAAAATCTGAATGCTCTAATTTAAGATCAACTAGCCGAGTCAAACTCACAAATTTATAATGGTTATTTTTGGTGAACTAAAGAGTCATTAAATAACAACAAAACAGTTCTGAGAGCTATTCTGTCATATAAAGTACAGTCAGCTGCCAACTTTTTTTGACACGAATAAAATATATGTCGTTCGATATTATCTGTCTCAAACCATTTAAGATTTAAAGTATGACAAAATGCAAAAATGTCAACATTTAAAACGGCAACATTTTGTTTGTATGCTAAAAGGAGCGTAGTATTTTGAAGTAGCAAATTACTTGTTACAACCTTTAAAATAACCTACTGCAAGATTTCTCTTTCCATTTTTTTTTCAAAATGACGCCAGTCCGCCATTTTGCAAGGCTGGGTTGTCATATTTACGTTAAAAGTAGTTTACCTTCGTCATTGGCCAAAAATTGGTCGAGGAAGGGGGGGGGGTTCATTAAAGACTAAAGAATTTTCACATATTTTTTGGCACTTTGGGGCAGTCAATTACCAAATTACGTTGTATGCTAGTAAAGTTCGCTCTTTACATTGCATATAATATCTTCACTTACATCCGCATACATTTTTTTGTAAGTCAAAAATACTTTATATTAGACTTGAAGTCTTATGACATAAATTAAAATAAATGAGTACTTCACTTCTGGGGTTACTTTTTCTTAATTTAACAATCCAATATTATAGATTATAGCTCAAGAACGCCTCTAATAAATCGTTATATATATATATATATATATATATATATATATATATATATATATATATATATATATATATATATATATATATATATATATATATATATATATATATATATATATATATATATATATATATATATATATATATATATATATATATATATATATATATATATATATATATATATATATATATATATATATATATATATATATAAACGTGTGTGTGTATATATGTCAAATGAATATCTTTTATATCCATTCTAAAATTGTAATCGAATGTAAGACAATTTATCTACCTATTTGAAAGATTCTTCGGTATGCTTCAAATGATGCTCGCGTGCTCAATAAGTAAAAATAGACATACTGTATATGTTTTACAAAATACCAGCATGTGTTTAACACAAATATGTAAAAAAAGTTTAAATTTAGCACTTTTCAAAAACAGACAATGTCTTAATTTTCTTATGCTTCGATCCATTGTGCGCCGATAGCACGAGGTATATCTATCTAATCCGGTGTCAAAGCTGGTTGGGCTTAGTTTTTTAATTTAAATTTTAAATAAATAGATTTACTTTAAAAAAGCTATATATTTTTATTAAAGAGTCATCTTTAATCTTTGTAAGAAACCGGTCGTAGGATATATACTACACCGCTCTGCTTTTGTATAATTTTATGCATTTTACCTACCAAAAAATATTTTTTTATAGCTTCCGTGCCGTGCACAGGTGATGCTACTCTAAAGTTGTTTGATCAAAAACTAGTTACGTAGAAAGTTACAATCTTAATTTAATTTTTAGTTTAATGTTTTGTGTGTCCAATGTTTATTATTAAGTTCAACTGAATAAAAATATGAAACCACTAGAATTAAAAAATAATTAACACCTGGATTCTTAATAATAAAAAAACTGAAAATATCCGTCACAGAAACTTTTAAAGCCGATTTTTCTCTCTTTCTTTGACTTCGGAGCCTCAGGTCAAAAGAGAGATTAACTTTGTTTGCAAAATTGCCTCCATTTGAGTCGAAATATTCCATTTCGCAGCTTAGAATGTTCTTAGTGAAATCATATTAACTGGAACTGGAAGCTGAAAACTCGACTTATTTGTGCTTTTTGCACTGACTTCAAATGTATTAAAATTGAGTAGGAGAGTAATTTAACATGCCAAAATAGGAGGCTAATTTATGAAAAGATTTCAAAATATTTCTGTTGCGGAGGTTTTAGCAATTACCGTTTCTGAAAGAAAAAGCTTATAACGCCTTTTTACAGATTGGGCCCTATTAAAGCATTTATTAAGCAAAATTAGAGCACACGAGCATTGCGTTGTTTAATTGGGGGTTGTTTCATAATAGTTAATTGTGGATGGCAATATTAAACTTGTCACTTAAAATGATGAGCAAAACAGAAACCCGTCATTGAATGAGGTTGTGGAAATTTAGATATATAGAGCAATTTAAGTAAATGTCATAATATTCGACCTAGAGGGAAATTAAATCAAATATTACCTTCAAATTTTTGAAATACAAGTTTGATGTTTTTGCTCAATTTGTCTGAAATATTAATAGCCTCGCGAATTCCATATTAAAAATTAACAGAAATTTGACGTGGCTTAAATTTCAGACGATAATTACCAAAACGCTGATTGTAATCTTTAGGCTTTAATGGCAAATTTGCGTGGTAATTTGAGATTAGCAGAACGACTACAGAAGGCATGTCTGTGTGAGCATTTTTATAGAAGCTGGTATTTGATTAAATAACAGAGTGTTAATGTATTTTTTGGATTCACGTTACGCCAACGTTACAACAACAATACTCTGGAATATGCCCTGCAATGCCACAGGCGCAATGATTCATTTCAGTCAAACGACAATAGAGAATTCCCTCTTTTTAGAGCTCATCAGGCGACCATGGACTATCGAGCACACAAAACGGAATCACACAAACAACTACTCTGCTGGCTAATACCACGGCTCGCATTGCATTATACTGTTGATTCCTGACTTTCGTTGGGAGAAATAATGTTAATGTATTTTTGATTCACGTTACACCAACGTCACAATAAAGATACCATAATCTCCGTCTAGAACATGTCCTGCGATGCCACAGGCGCAATGATTCACTCCAGTCAAACGACGATCGCAATTTTGCTCTTTTTAAAGCTCATCAGGCCGCCATAAACTATGTGCCTTGCAAGATATGTTCTAGACAGGGGTCATAGTATCCCTCTAACGTGAGACTTTCGTGAGAGTTTTAGGAGGGATTTGAGTAACGATCAGTCTATAAAGAATTTTTACTTAAAATAACGATTTTATAGTTATAAATTTGTCCCAAGAGATACCTATCTAAGCACCTAAGTCATAATAGTTGTAGAAAGTTTTCTCGTACAGAATTCCACTACGTACAGTTAACACAGGGTGGGCTATTCAACACGAAACAAGGCCAAAATTTCACATACCGTTCGTTTAAAAAAAATCGCTCGGATCCTTCGACTTTTGTAGGGGTGAAATTCTACGAATACTCGTACGAGATATGCCACACACTAAAGGTAGTCGCCTGGTGCTTAATGTAGGGTCCATACTGACGTGGCCCAAAACAGCAATTTTCACTGCTTCGTTTCTCTATCATTCGATTTGGAGCGATTGGTTTTCGGTCTAACACTGATCCTGTCTCTCTAAACTTTCCTACCATTTCAATTATGTATTTTCGGTGAACATGTTTATCTGGAGTCATTTGATTAAATACCTGTGCTGCAATATTACCATTTCTGAGTTCAATCAGTGATACTCTTTCTGCAGTAGAACAACCATTTTAGATCAAAATAAAATTACAAATAGTCACAGACAAAACCCTACGAGGTACTAGCCTGCACTTCTAAAGAAGATAAACAACCGCAATATTTAAATTGTGTAAAAAATAAATTTCTTTACACGAACATAGAATTCCACAGCACACAAAATTATTAAGACTCGACTAATTGCAAAAAGACTACTTTTCTCTTCAAACGATAAAATTGGAATTAAGATTAACTTTTTAGAGTGATAAATGTAATGAGAAATGTAAAAAATATTTCCCTATTTTTATGTTGGATCTGTTGAAAAGAGAATTTGATGACCATTAAAATGAGGTATCACATGAAGTTTAATCCCGTTTATTTTAAGGGTTGAAGCTCACCCTGCAGGGGGTTAAAGTGAGATTTAAAAATATGCTTAAAACACTTTTTCTTCAAGACAAAAATCAACGGGTCTCAACATTTTCTTCAACGAACAATAACAATGAGAAATCTTTTTTTTCATTGTTGAAAAGAGAATTTAATTACCTTTTAAATAAGGTACCAGTCTACGAACGGTACTTAAAATATCGGCCTTGTTTCGTTTTAATTGGCTCAACCTGTATATACATATAACTATTTGGTAATAACTATAAACAAACTCTAGAAACTGTAATATATAGCAATTTTTTAAGGTATTAGCAAGCATCTGTACAGTGGCCTAATAAAATGCTTAAATATTCTGTAAAATTCCAAATTATAGTGGAGTTCTGTAGGAGAGAACTTCTGGGTAAAAACGAATTTACTGATTTTTTTTTGTTTATAATTTGTTTTTACATATTTTTTCTCTTTTTAGGAATTTTGCAACATCCGAATTGAATCAGTCGCTGAGGCTGCTTTGATGCGAGGTAAGTATATTAGCACTAGGTAAGTAAGTACTGTTCGATAAATTCATTATCTTGCGCACTATTCTGAATGCTTCTAATAGTACAGACTTCTGCATTGTAGTATTCTTCTCTCTTTAATATTTATTTTTTCCAGGTTTGTCTTCAGATTTGGTGTAGCTAGGCTTTCTTCCCGGTTTTTGTTAACGAATAGAATATCAGGTCTGTTATTGGCAATGTATTTATCGGTGATGATGGGGGTATCTCAATACAGGAAGTAAACTGCATTCTCCAAAACTGGGTAAGGTATGTATTTGAAATATAAGTCTCTAATTTCCTTGAACCCGCAGAACAATGCGGTGAATGATATTTGTCGTGAGGGTATGTCTTTGCAAGTACCCGCTTCCTGATAGATTCATGTATCCTGCCGTAATACTTTATATAGTTTCGGAATCTTTGTGGCATACATGTTTTATATATTATTGTGTTTTTTTTTGTTGCAATAAAGTTATCTTATATGGCCATCATAAATCTCCCTATTTCACAGTAGAAATATCGCTTTTTAAACCAATCTGTAGAAGTTGAAATGCACATTCTGCCTAATTGACGGAGATGCCCGCAGTGGAGAGACTTTGATAGCCAAGCTTCTTTCATGTTTTGGAGTCTGTGCTCACCGGTGGGGGGCATGTTCTTGCAATTTCGCATTTTCGCACCCCAATGACCCCCCCCTGGTTATGTGCCTGGTTCATTCGATAAGTAGTTTCTTAAATTAAATAATTTTAACCATTTATTTGAGCTATGCTGCACACTGACATACCAACGGAAAAGGAAGAAACAATTCTTGGAATGACAGACAATTATGAAGTAACAGAAAAAACTAATGCACAGACAATTAAATATTAAATTCATAGATAGCTTCTTAATAATAGATAAAAATGTATTATTATTCATCAAGGCAAAAAAAAATAAAGGTATTATAATTTAATATGTTAAAAGTGTGGTCTCATATTAAATATCGATCTTCATCCAACTATTTTGAATGCGAATCAAAGATGAAATTTTAAAAAGTAATATGTCATTTAGGGCGAATCTAATCGAGTGATATTTAATAAAGTAATTTACAAAATGAAATGCCACTATAGAAACAATTTAGAAATAAAAATTGAGAGCACAAAGCATTTTGGAAGGTCAACAATTTAATATAACTCCTCGTGGGATGTTGTGGTTTGGGATCTATCGATTTGTTTTCTCATCTCGATTCGGAAATGACAGTTTTCCCGGGAATGCTAATATTTAATACAGTGCACTAGAAGGACAATCACGTCTACCCAGTTTTGCTTTATCAATTTATGTTTGTTTGAGGAAAATAATAAATTTCAAATGATTAAACTATATTTATTTGCCATAATATATAAAAGCCTTTTGTATGTTTATTATATTTATATTTTAGTTACATCTCAACCGCTGTTGCTATGCCTGTTTTCCATTTCAACTATTTCAAACTAAAGCATCTTATTTAAAATTAGAACATTAAATTAGTCAATTTCCCAATTATTATTTAAAGCGTTAATGATATTTTGCAAGGATTCTTAAACTTCTTTATGAGTTAGTACTACTATAAACTTTGACTGATAAAAGTACCGAAATATCAGGATTAAAGAAAATGAATTAAGATATTCCTCAAGTAACGCTAAACATTTAACAAAAGTTTGAACTTAGTAATCTTAAATAGCTAAACGTCTTAATGCAGAAAAATTTAAAAAATATGTACGTGTTAAGACCAATTATACTTGATTGAATAGACTGTGCATAGCCAAATCAATCGTCTATGTCGCAGGTTAATAGTAATATTAGCCGCATGCAATAAGAGTTGCCGCGGCGTTGTTAGTAGTGTAATTTCGATCTACTTATTTAGAAATACGATACATTAATGATGCTTTAAAGAGACAAATTGGATTGCCGGGTATTTGAGTAGAACCGAACTATAAACGATTATAACGACCAGGTCAAAAGCCATGCGTCGCTCACTGACAACCCTGGCCGTTGAGCTTAAAGGTTCTTTTATATTTTGTACCATTAAAAGTTAAGTTTAAAAAAACTAAAGGAAATAAAATACGGCTTAAGACAGGTGTTATTCGTAATACTATTTGGTATTTATGAAAAATCATGGCTCATTTAAAATTATAATAGACCAAAGTTGGAACTAAAATAAATAAAATATTGGATTGAAAGCGATTTACTGCCTATGAACTTAATATACCTTTTTGAAATTATAAAGAGAGTCTATCTCAATATAATCAAATACAAACTATACAAAATAACAACTGTTTGATACAAATAGAAGATCGAGTAAATTATCTTAGTATACATGGTAAATTAAAATAGAATCACCATATGGAACACATTACAAAAAAATAGGATTCGTAATTTTAAGGAAGATCGAGAAAAAAATAGAGTTTGAAGTCGATTTTACACTTTGGTCTACAAAGCATCCCGTACGCATCTTATGGGATTTTGGTGAACCGTCAAATTTCATAAAATGTTAGTATGTTATGTTTTGTTTTTTTTTATTATATATTTCTTTAGTTTCTATATACATATATATATATATATATATATATATATATATATATATATCATACTTTGGTTTTGTGCCCTTAAATATATTTTAATATTAATAAAAAGCATAATAATACCAATTTATTAACTACTATATATAATTAATAATATTTAATTATAATAATTAAATATATCAAATTAATTTATTTTACAAACTAAAATGTGCAAAAAAAGTACTATAGAAACTAATCTAAGACCAAAATATTAAATTAATATGTTCAAAGATACTATCAAATAACGCCTGATGTACAGGCTCACGATAGATAATTATCACCTAATTTTGGCTCATTAATGTTTCTGTCTGCGGGTGTTTCAAAAAATACATAAGGGACAAAAATAAATATATAATGAAATTGCTTGAATATTTTTGTATTATTGCATATTTAGTTAATAATTTTTCACAGCGGTTTTTGATACCCCTTCTGTATAGTAAATGAAAAAACCTTAAAATTATATGAGTTATATATCTACGACAAAAGGACGGTTTAGTGAAATAAATTTAACAATGGAAAGCTATTTAATTCTAATTGGTCATTTTGTAAACGGTCTGATGATTTTAGTTTGTTTATTTCGAGGAATTCAAGCATATTAAGTTTTATGCCCTTATTTTCGATATGTAGATTTTCAAAATTATGGTTAAATGAATGATGTTTAAGTAAAAGGTGATTTGCAAAGGCTGAGTGAGATTTTTTATTTAAAAAACTATTTTTATGCTCTGAAATGCGTTAAACGTTTTACCTGTTTAACCTATGTACGTCTCTGGACAGTCACCGCAGGTTAACTTATAGATAACAATTATGCTTAATATTTTATGCTCTGAAATGCGTTTGTTGACGTTCTACCTCTTTGACCCATGTACGTTTTTGGACAGCGACAGCAGGTTAACTTGTAGACACCTGATTGTTTTGATTTGCTTTGTTCCAATAAAACAAGCTAAAATGTTATCAACATACCTAAACCAATAAAGAAAGTTTTTTATTAGTGGATACTGGTGTATAGTATGTTCGATATCGTCCATAAAATCTCAGCTATGGACTCCATGAGTTTCCGATAATTAAGCCTTCAGAGCTGGAGTAAAAATTATTATTAGATTGAAAGCAATTTTGAGATAGACAGGTATTCAAAAGATTGATGATTTCTGGTTTTTTAGCAGGATTTGTATGATTCTTTTCTAATAAATTGCTTATTAAATCTACTAATAAAAAACTTTTTTTATTGGTTTAGGTATGTAGATGACATTTTAGCTTTTTTTGTCGGAACAAGAGACAATTAATTGTTTTTACTGAACGAATAAATAATATTCACTATACAGAAACTTGATAATAAACACGATTTCTCCATTTTTCATAAACCTTCTGATACAGATATTATTATTCACTCTAGCTCTACTCACCCATATCAACATAATATATATTATAATCGTATATTTAACAAGCTAATTAGCATACCAATGTCAAATCTTAATTTTGGAAAAGAACTTAATATAATAAAACCAATTGCTGTAAATAGTGTAATGATCCCAATCTCATAAATAATATTCTAGTCAGTAAACAATATAATAAAGCTATTAGTAAAATATATCCTCTTATTAATGATCAGAATAATAGATTTTATAAAGTTTTAACTTACATTGGATCACCCACTGAACGTATCGGTAATTTATTGCGTAAACAGGACAGACAATATAATTGTTATCTATAAGTTAACCTGCGGTGACTGTCCAGAAACGTACATAGGTTAAACAGGTAAAACGTTTAACGCATTTCAGAGCATAAAAATAGTTTTTTAAATAAAACATCTGATTCAACCTTTGCAAATCATCTTTTACTTGAATATCATTCATTTAATCATAATTTTAAAATTATACATATCGAAGATAAGGGCATAAAACTTATTATGCTTGAATTCCTGAAAATAAACAAACTAAAATCATCAGACCGTTTACTAAATGACCAATTAGAATTAAATAGCTCTCCTTTGTTAAATTTATTTCATAAAACCGTCCTTATGTCGTAGATATATAATTCATATAATTTTAAGGCTTTTCCATTTATTATAACACCATCTTCTTCGGGTTTTCCCTATAATTGTTACCTGTTGTTTTCCTTTTACATTTTAACGTTGAAGTATTTTAGTTATACCTCAACATCTGAAGAAGCTATTGTATATGCGAAACATGTCACGTTGACAGCAAATATATAGTGAAAATCTTAAAAAGATTGTTGTCTTTTTAAAAAAATGTATACTGTGGTTCCCTGAATGTAATCCATATATTACAATGCGCGGAGTCAAATTTTCGTTGACGTTGTTCAAGAGACAATATCTTTATAGAAAACATGTTTTTACTGATCGGTATAACAATCTAGTAGTAGCAGTAACAGTCTATGGTCTTCCACAGGCAATCAGCCATTAAAGTACTAAGCGCTTTGGATGATGCCTTACTTCGATTATCGTCGGTGATCGTATCAAAACAAGTCAACGACGAACGGAAAGTGATTTAAATTTAACATCTTTTAAACACAAAAACTGCGATTTCTTACTACATTAAGTGCCAGGTTTTGAGCTTAAAATAGTCGAATAAAAAAGAGAACATGAAATAGCAACCATCAAGCAACCTATTAAAATTTATTTATTTAGGCAAATTCTAGTTATTTAGATTAGAAATTCTTTGTTTAATAATTTAAAACTAATAGTCATGACAAACTGAAGCAAATAATCCATAACGTTCTCAAAAGATCTGATTTAATATGTTTTGTAAAGCAAACCTTATTGAAAAGAGATTTGTCAAACACTCTGACTTGAAAAGACAGGTTAATAAAAGAAAATCTTTTCTACCGGAGAATTATATTCATATTTCACTTACACGTATGGAATGGACAGTGACTGGAATTCAGTTCTTATTCGCCTGGTAGATTTTTATTGCGCTCATGCCTTTATATACATTTCGCTTATTGAAAATTGGTAAGATCTATTTTATTAAAGTTAAAAAAGTTTAAATGCAATTCGAGAAGAATGAAAAAACAAATGATAATCAGATTTTCATATTTTGGAAACAGAAAATAAACTACTGTGCAATTTCTTAAAATTTAGCTTTATTTTAAATGATTATAACTTGTAAGTAAAACGATTTATTTTCAAACGGCTTCTTATATTCTGTAGGTGCATGTTTTGTCAAAAGTTTTGTGGGATCTGAGTTTTAAAAGTTGCTTTGATCTCGTATATATGAGTGGTAGAACAAAAGTAGACTTTGTCAAAAGTGAGAATTTGCAAATCTGAAATTAATTTGATTTTAAAAGTATCTGATTAATAAATCTTAATAATTGTGTTGTAACTAATTTCTTAAACATTTAATATCTGATTTATTTTTTGAGCATTAAGATATTTTCTTTACATTAAACTCTTTTTGAAAAAACTAACTTTTTAATTATTTTGCCTTTGTTAAAGATAATTTAAGGAAAAACTGATTACAATTTTGGTTTTCTAAATGCCAATTTTACTACAAAAATTACTAATTTACTTTGGCAGACATGCTCCTTAGTTATTAAATAAATATATATTTTTTTAATCTCCTAAAAGTAATGGTAATAGAAATTCAACTCCAACGTTTCTTTCCTTTTCGTGTTAAAAATATGTCGACACAGTCTTTGTATCCTGTAAGTTCAGTACACTAAAAACCTGCGGCCAGGCCTCAATGTTTTCTGTCACCTTAAGGCATCGTGAACATGTAGCTATGCATTTTGTGCATTAGTCTATGACCTTCAATGAAATAAGGTAAGTCTAGGATGGTCATGGTCCTTTATTTAGGTATTTTTTTCTGGCTTATATATGAAATATATATATATATATATATATATATATATATATATATATATATATATATATATATATATATATATATATATATATATATATATATATATATATACATAGAAAAGCAAAAATATTTAATTTTTGCTTTTCTTTCAGATATCTTTTTACTTTCTTTCCTGCAAAAATTAAATATTTTGGTATTCTACATATATCCTTTTACGGCTAAGAAATCTGAATAAAGGTGTGTGAAAACACATTTTTGATTTGAGATTTACCCATGCATATTACATGCTTTCGCTTAAATCTTATGGGTTGCAGCCGGAACTCTCCGGAGCCCCAATAGGTGGCGCATAGACCGTGGAATATTTTTAATTTGAAAGACGTTTTTGTTTTTGATTGTGTAGCATCGATGATCTCTGAGCATTTGAGATCTCCCTAGATACAAGCTGGTCTGGGGTAAAGGCCCAGAAATCGATCGCAGGAGGGGTATCCTGTGACATAATCAATAGCAATATCTTCTTGTAGGCCGCTAAATATTTTCGCTTTTCCACATATGTATATATATATATATATATATATATATATATATATATATATATATATATATATATATATATATATATATATATATATATATATATATATATATATATATATATATATATATATATATATATATATATATATATATATATATATATATATATATATATATATATATATATATATATATATATATATATATATATATATATATATATATATATATATATATATATATATATATATATATATATATATATATATATATATATATATATATATATATATATATATATATATATATATATATATATATACATTTCATGATGATTCTGATTTTTTTTGTTCTATTCTGCTGAAATATACTTGAAAATGGTGACTGTCAAATTAAAAAAAAAGAAAATTCTCTAGAAATACTACTGTAAATATCTATCTTATATAATTTAAAGCGACGTACAAAAACAGACAGTTGTTTGAGAAACATTTTTAGAGCTGGCTACTTGGAAATGGAAATTGTAAAAGATCAAATTTCTGAGCATGATCAGAACATAATTTTACCTTTTAAGCAACTTTTATACCTTCAAGTAATTTATTTTGATTTGTTTGAAAATAACGTCATTGATTTAAATATTTCAAACCATAATTTTAATTGCTCTTTGTCCGTTAAAAATGTTACACAAGCCCGCTTACCTAAAATAGAAATACTAACTAATACGCATTAAAAAATTGTGAAAGGGTTAGTTTTGAAAATTCAACTTCACTACGTGTCCCTTTATAACGCTTTTCCGGAGAATTTGTCAGCGCTTAAGACATTCGGGACGTCCATTGATCAATGGGATTTTGTTATAAGTCATTTAAAAGATGATTTGATAGGACTCTTATTACAAAATTTGAACTGGAACAAAGTGCTTTAAAACTTTCAATTGTTTTGATAAAGGTATAAATGATACATTAAACACTGTTTTCGGACAAATTTTAATCGATCAGTTTGTTTTGCCAAGTACATCGCAAATTACTGCTTTTTTTTGTAACACACCAAAATGGAGATGATTAGACCCTGATCATTTATCAGATATTACTTAGTCATTTTAATCCTGATCATTTTTAGAAGATGATATAAACTTTTAATAAAATATAAAAGTTGATGGATTTTGCCTCTATTACCTTTTAAAAAGATCAAAAATAGAAAGATAATAAAAACATATACGTATATAGACATATGTATATATACATATATAATAAAAACAACGCATTGCCTGTTATAACAAAAATGTTTGTTAATATTTTCCACTTTCTTAAAGATTTAAGTATTAAACCAGATATATTGATCCTCAGAAAAAAGAGAAAAATATTTTAAAGCAATAATATACAGAGTGTTCTATTTAAAAATTATCGGTATGTGTCTATATCTCCACTTTTTAAATATTTTTTTTAATGTTTAATTAAAGCTATAGGCAGGTGTCAAAATATAAATTAAACCCTGTAAAGTGGACAAAATAACACTAAAACCTGGCTTTCTAGATAAAAAGTTTGCTAATCTGAGGCCTGGCAAAGTGAAAAAAAAATGTCTAAAATTTTAAATATCGGATAATGTAGATTTCTTGTTATTTTCCCGAGGAGCAGACAAACCTTATTTTTTCGCAAACCTTTCATATATGAATAAACGTAGATTTTATTAATCGTTGGGTATAATAAATGTTTATTCTTTTTTGCCTGAAGTTAAGTACTTAATGAACAAACACATTAATAATTTTAACTTCAGCCAGAAAAATATTATAAAAAATAAATAAGCAAAATATGCAATTTTTATTTTGTTAAGAAATCATAAAAAACGTAATGAGTATTAGGATGTTAGTTTTATTAAGGACAGTGTGTCCGGGACGAGGGTGGAAACTATGTTTTAAACTATAAAAGTTGTTTAATATAAAAATGTCAGGCATCAATAAGCAATCATAGTGTGCACCTGAACGAAATAAGCTACGACATTTATTGAAATAATCCATTTCTTTTATTGTACCGTTTTTATTATTTTTATCGATCTCCTGCATTTATCCAATAAATGCTTTCTACATTCATTTTAACAACTAAGTATGTTTGGAGATATTAATAGATAATTGCTTTGCTCTTAGTTTTCAAAATGGTGCTAATTTAAAATTTTAAATCAATGATTAAAAAAAATAAAACAAATAAATTATATTAAAAAATCAAAAGCGCCCGACTGCTTAGAATCGACTATGGAAGATATATTAACTGACTCACAAAAAAAAAACAGGATTGTATATTTATTATTCCTTTTAAGTAAATCCGCTTTTAATTTTTAAGATTTTGTTCTAAAGTATTTTCAGAAAAGCCAATTAGTCTTATTTTTAGCGGGAACTAACTAAATCGCTGAACAGACGATTAGAACAAATTTTTGGATAAAAAGTTTTCAATAAGAATTAATATATTGAGTTGCAATTTTCAATATTGCACCGGGTATTGTGTTTCTTGCCTGGAGGGTGTCCCTAAATTCAGAGATTTACAACAAATCGGTTATACCAAGTGTTATGTAAGGTATGATTGTGCAGATTTTTATTTTTTCAGCTTTTGATTGCATTAAAAAATTATTATGTTTCTCAGCTACGATCAAGAATAATGATTCTAAATGTTTTCATATGACTATTGTACATAGAGGCTTGTAAAAAGTTGAGCGCCATAATTACAATACTGGCATGTTTTTACAGATCTTCGCGTTTTAGGGGTCCTAGGTGCTAAAAAATATGTTTTCTCAATTCCGTCGGTCTCTCTGTCTGCCTGTCGATGTGTTTGCGGCATCGCTGAAAATATACTTACTCGATTGACTTAAAATTTTGATCAAAAATTAAGAATCATATGAGGATATAATTATAAGATTTTGGTGATGAAAATTTGAAATGGCAGAACAAAATGGTTGCTTTGTGAAATGATAAATGAATCAAAGATGGCGAACTTATTATATTGATTTCAAATTTTATACAAGATTAAGAATGATGATATAGAGATAAACTGGTAAAATTGCGGAACGAATTCAAGATGACGGAACAAAATGGCGTCCAAATAAAATGTTGCTTATCCTGAAACAATGATCTTTCGACATTTTACATCTTTTCATTTTAACCACGTTTTCTTAATTTCGCGGCATAGCTAAAAAACTACAAAAATCCAATATGACGGAACAAAATGGGAGTCTAGTGAAATGTTAAAAAAATGTGACTAAAAAACTAATTGTCCGAATAGAGACAGTCTCTATTCGGGCGCGAGAAAGAAAGCTTCGAAAATGCCAAATGTGATTTTGGCGAAACGTCAGCAAAACTGTTCTTTTCAGAACGACAGTAGTGAAGGGATGTACACCCGGAATGAAAACACATTGTATTTTTCCATCCGTGAAGGAGTAAAAATCAACATATATATATATATATATATATATATATATATATATATATATATATATATATATATATATATATATATATATATATATATATATATATATATATATATATATATATATATATATATATATATATATATATATATATATATATATATATATATATATATATATCTAAAGAAGAAAAAAGACATTAATGATCTTAGTGTTATTTACTCACAACTTTTAATGACTTTAAAACAGTCAGATACTAATTCACAATTTGAGTAAAAATAATCCAAAAAATATGCACCCTTTTTTGTTTTTCTATAAACAATAACTATAGATTGGGAGAATTCTGTGATTGTTTTAACAGTCAACCAATTACACCTTATTAGTTACCCACCCAAAATTAGTTAACTCTAGTTTATAACGTAATTATAATAAAGAATACAAGTTCAAATTTAGCGCCAGAAAGGGATACTATTACTTGTTAAATATGATTACTCTGTCAGATCTTTGTATCGATTTTTGTTTATTCACCTAGTTTATAAAAAAACCACAGAAAGAAATTCCACTGATAATACACTCGGTCGTCTTCATTAGATGCGATCAATCTAAAACGTAAACGTGTAGAATAATTATATTTTTATGTAAATATACCAATATGTAGTCCTATATAACACAAAAATGAAAAAAATTGGAATGTTTCACATAGAAGCTAGATGTAGTAAAAAACTCACCTTGCACGTAAGTCCTAGAGTATTAATTAAATTTAAATTAATTTTCATAAACTAATTTGAACATAAATGTAAAATCCTAATATTTTAACAAGCATAATTTATCACAAATAAAACATAGAATTAGTAATTAAATTAAGTAGTTAAGTAAAATGTAGGCACAGAAAATGAAAGTAATAATTCAAAAAAAGACATTTTTCAGTCAACCAGAAATGTTAAAATCTTTTATCTCTCTTCCTTGATAGCTTTATATAGATATTGTATATAATATTCAATATTAAAAAAACGTTAAAGCTTAATTTAGAGAGCTGGTGCAATATTGTAAAGTTCTGTTTTGTATTGTAGCCTTGAAAAAAAGGAAACAATAAATTTCCGAAAGCTCGGCGTATGTAAAAAACGAGTTTTACTTCAGCCCCAGACCGCTACCCCACGAAACAAATAGAAACTTTTGTATTCAACTAGTTCAGTCGTGACTACCCTCCCATATATATATATATATATATATATATATATATATATATATATATATAGAATCCAAATGAAAGCTCAATCGTTTCAGCTCGTAGTTCAACTTAAATCTTCAAGGCAGTATTCCGTCTACACTAAAAGTGTCTATCAATAAATCCCCGACAATATTTCTAAATCCTATTTTTCCAAATGAGATTTTTCGGATTTCAATGGATCTTTCCAATAAATACTGTTTAAGTTTGGATGAAATCTTAGTTTTTGTTCTCACACAATCAACGAGTGTTCGGAGACAGGACTATATCCAAATTTCCAAAACAGCTAAAAAAGCAAAATTACTCCCCATTTACAAAAGGGAAATAAACAAAAAAACAGTAACTATCGCCCAATAGCGCGTTCTTTCATTTGTTTTTCCCATGCATCACAAAATATTAAAGAAAAGACAGACGATTAGATAAAAAGTTTCCTGCTGAAGTGATCAACCCTAAAAAAGAAATTTTGGTGTTGTCAAGACATCTTTAGAAGAAAATCTTAAATATCTTAACATAGTTAGCATACTCAGTATATCTTTAATGGTATATTCTAATAAAAGGATCTCTTGTTTTTTAAAAATTAATTTGCTATGCTTTTAATCTTTCTGCCAAAAACTACTTGTAAATCTAAATTTTCGTACGTCCGTCCCCGCATTAGGTGTGATTCCTTGACGAAAGTATGTTAAAACCTTCACGACATGGGGGAATTATTTTACATAAAATATCAGATTTCACAAAGAATTGATAAGATATTTTCCATATATTAGAGAGTTATAATCATTTTAAAATTAATAATAATGCTGAAAATTATTTAACCTATAAAGTGGAAAAATATAAACATAATAATAAAATAAAATTCGAAATTCTAGAAATAAATCGGGGGCCATGTAGAGTATTTTTAACTCTGTAACGAACAAACGTAGAAGCATTTTGGATATCGTTCTTCAAAACGATAAGGATCAGTTGATTGAGGATTCAAATGAAATCTCAAACATTTTCATCTCGCACTTTAACTTAAATCAGTATTCCATCCTTACTAAAATTGGGTACCAATAAAGCCCCTGCAATATTTTTAAGTCCTCTAAACGTAAATGAGGTTTTTCAGATGATGATGGATTTTCATAATAAATGCTCTTTAGGTTTGGATGAAATCCCAATTTTTGATCTGAGAAACATTGCTCAATATGGGATTGATCCTTCCTTTCACACAATCAATGAGTGCCTGGATCCAGGACTATTTACAAAGGAGCTGAAAGGAGCAAAATAAGCCCCCATTTATAAAAAGGGAAGTAAACAAAAAAAGCAGTAACTATCGCCTAATCTCACTTTTGCATTCAGTATCAAAGGTCACTTGATATGCCTGGACCCAGGACTATTTCCAAAGAAGCTAAAAGGAGCAAAATAAGTCCCTACTTATAAAAAGGGAAATAAAAAAGAAGCAGTAACTATCTCCTAATCTCTCTTTTGCATTCGGTATCAAAGATCACTGGAGAGTCACTTATAATAGATTATTTGTTTTACCCACTCATCATAAAATATTAAACAATAGTGAAATTTGTGGAACATTACGTGAGATATGCGCTGACCTATTAAAGTCGTAACTCTAAAATGAAACACAGACACTATGAATAACTAGAAATAGTCAAAATTATTTTTCTAATGCTGCAGAAATCAGGGAGGGTGTCTCTGAGGGTGCTATATCGTGGCCCATTCTTTTTACTGTTTATCAGTGATCTTATGGACCGGAGGAGGGGGGAAGGGTGGTTTATCAGTATGGTGATGACACATTTGTATTGCTGACTGACCCCTCTCTATTGGGTCTGTCTGAAGGTGCTCCCATATACTATGGAAAAGTCTCGTTGGTATCCTGCAAAGTCTTTACCGCTTAATGCAAATAAAACTGGATTTCTTATGTTGTAATGTGTAAATTTTGTATAATAGAACATCAGAAGTCTATAGTAATAAAACTAAACCATAAATATCTCACTGTCAAGGGCACGATTCGTTCTCCGGGGACCACATTGATTCCTGCCAAGGAAGTGTATATCAAGTTAGTTAATTAATTCTTAATTCTAGTCCGTCCAGTGCTTCTTAAGATATTCTCAGGTTAAAAGATGCCGTTTCACTAAATAGTATTAAAGGCTACTATTTTGCTCATGCTTATGGCTCTTCTGAAGATGTTTTTATTTTCCAGCAGAGAATCATCCGATGTGTCTTGAGCAGGGCCGTAGCCAGAATTTTTTTTCGGGGGGGGTTTGCTCAGAGAAATAGACAGAATTTAATTTATGGGGGGGGGGCAGGCAGGGTACATAAGCGCCGCAGGCGAAAATTTTTCGGGATGCCACGCCCATAATGATTATTTTTTTTACTTTTTTATGTTTTCTCTTTTGTTAGTTAAATAGTAAAACAAACGAATTAATATAATACAAAACTAAAAATTGTATGTTATGCGCTTTTTTAAAGTAAATTTCTGAAACGACCTATAATAATAAGGTATGTATGTATCCCTATGGGTTTGCTGATTGAGGAATAATCAAGTATACAATAATGGTTGTATAAAACGTATTTATTAGTTCAAACATTTATAAGCGTTTATAAGGCTAAACTAAAGTGTTAAATTTAAACGACAAAAATATTAATTACTTCCTGATTGTTTATGTTTATGTTTCTATATATATTCATTAATGCTAAGTCAGACATTCTTTCTTGGCCAGAACTATTTCTTATGTAACTTTTAATGCGTTTCATTGTAGAAAAGGTACGCTCTGGGGTTGCAGTAGTCACAGGTAATGTACATAAGATTTTTATTAACTCGTAAACGTTAGGGAAAAACTTCTTATCGCACATATCTAATGTCTGTAAAGCGCTTTGTGGAATATCTTTAATTTGATTTTCCCATTTAGTCTGCCAAATTTTTATTTCCGATATGGCAACTTCTTTTTCAACAAACTTGCTATAAAAATCAATGGTTCTTTGCAGCTCCTCATCAACAAGTTCTTCAATATTTTTTAGGTTTTTTGGCAACAATTTATTTAAAGATTTAAATATTTCTTTATGCTTAAGAAATCTGCTATGGATTTGTGAAAGAAAATCGTCTATAAAGGGGATAGCTATAGCGATTCTGTAGTATTCTTCAGGAGTGTGAACACTTATGTTTACACGATTAATTTGCCTTTTATTAACTCTTGAGATGGTAACGACTTCATTCACTGACTCAAGCATGTTTGTGGCATTTTCAAAAATTCCATGGAAAAAAATGTCCATGTTCTCGCGATTTTTTTCGACTTGAAGTTTAACGTTTTCAATAAAAGCAAGAGCAGACGGCAAATCAATATCGACACTTTGGAGTATCTTACTGAGGTTTATTGTATAGGCAAACAAAGATTCTGCCACACACAAACTAATAACAAATTCACTTGAAATTACACTTTTTAAAAAAGCAGAAGCTTTTGAAGATGTTTCCATATCCCTGGATTCAGAGAGATCTTCTAATATTTCTACAATCGTAGTATAAATTTCTTTAAACCTCATAAGAGCAGTGTGATTCTCCACCCATCGAGTTTCGCACATCGGTACTAGTCGCGACCAACTCGTCTCAGGATAACTTTGTTTAATCTTTTCCTGAAGTAAGGCAGTGCGCTTAGCGGAAAGTCTAAAGAAGTTACCAATTGATTTTATCGTCCCTATACAATTGCGGATACTTTGAACCTGGCAAGAATGACTTATAGCTAAATTAAGGGAGTGAGAGCTACAGTGTACATATAAAGCACAAAGGTATAATTTTCTTATTTCGGCTTGAACACCACTAAAAGACCCAGACATGGCCGCTGCACCATCATAACCCTGACCAATCATCATACCGCAATCAAGTCCAAAAGTGCTAAGTGTTTGTAATATTAAATCAGATAATCCTTTTCCGGTTGCATCTTTAACGGGTACAAATCCCAAAAAATTTTCTTTAATAACGTGTTGATTTTTTTCATTAATATCAATATATCTTATACACAAAGTCATTTGTTCTATCCTGGAGACATCAGTGGTTTCATCAGCTAGTATCGAAAAAAGACCCGATTTTGAAATATTTTTTATTATTTCTTTTATTATAATAGACCCACAAATCTTAATAAGTTCATTTTGCACAGTTGGGCTTATATATTGCGCATTAAGTCTTTTTCCAAATGAGTTTTCAAAACAGTATCGGTTTTTGCACGCATACGCAATAACGCTCGAAAATTTCCGTCATTTATATCAGGCTCTGAATCGTTTGTATTAATCGCTCTGCCACTATCATTTGTGCCTCTTAAAGCGAGCTCTTGCCTGCCACACAATTTAATTATTTCAATAATCGAAATTAGTTTTTCGCGGTTCTCCATAACTTTCTGTTTATAACTTTGATTAACCTGCTCGATTACACTGGTTTGTTTTTTAGAAAAAACTTGCACAAAATTTTCGGCCAATAAAAGAGATTTTTTATGATATATGTTTTGCTCATGTTGTGAAAATACTTCTATTGCATCTTTGTATTTATTAAAAGGTTTTTTTACTAAGGCTGACAACTTTTGGTTTCCTCCCTTTCCAGCTGCTTCATTTGCAAATAAAACGCAATATTTACATAGTGCTCCTTGTTCATTAAGCTTGGTATATGCTAACCACGGAAATCTAGTAAACCAAGTATACTGAAATTTTAAGTTTCTGCTACCTAAAAAAAAAACAATAATCTGGATGCACTTTAATAAGGCGGGTCTATAATTTTTTTAATGACTGATTTTTTTAATTTCTACCCTTGTCCAGCCTATAAAAAAAGCAAAAATATGTGTAATTCGTAGATTCTTACGGATTACACATTTTTTTGGGTTTTTTAATGGGCTTGACAAGGACAGAAATAGAAAAAAAGGTCATGAAAATAATAAAAAACCCGCTTTATTAAAGTGCATCCGAGATTACTGATATTTTTTTTCATACTGACAATTTTGAATCTAAAATAAAATGGCCTAATAATGTAAATAATTATTTGTTAAACATATAACAACGTATTTATTTTAGGCATAAAAAAGTTTATTTATTTTTTTAAATGCGTATTTATCAAATTTGTTAACGCATCAATTGGGGTAAAAAATAAGTCATAAGGTAAAAGTATACGTATATATCTTGTAATCTATTTTCAATCAATTTTCGTTTTTTTTTTAAACAATACCTATTTTTTTAATTATTTTTTATTTTTTTAATTATTTTTTAGTTATATCTTACCTTGTTTTGGAAAATCGTAGGAAGTCTTGTATTCTGTTCGTGTTCTATCTTTATTGGCGATTCAATCAATGTATATTTTAAGTCATCAGTTATATATTTTTGTCACAACCCCCCTAGCGCGCGGCTGGCTGCAATAAATATTAGTCCCCCCCCCCTTTTTTTTATGTAATTAAACGGCAAGGCTACGGCCCTGAAAGGGCTTGCTTCCCCAAACACTACAGCCTACTTTGAAGTTGGACACCACGGCAGTCCCTTGGCTCACTGTTACGTTCGAAAAAAGAAATTCCAAACTTTTTACACAAATGGTATATGGATATATGTAGTCACTTGAAGTAGGTATGATATAAGAATTCAGGCTCACACCTCGGCATTTTTTAAGAATCAACCATTCCTACTTTATATACTGCAAAATACTTACATCAGCATTTTAAATTATATAAGTAGTAGGCTTCTATTCTAGTAAAATTAGTGGTAAATAGACTCAAGTTATTAAAAGTTGTCATACAGTTGGTTTAAATAAAGAGTTTTTTTAAAATGGTCGCGCAGTCAGAGAATAGTGGAAGAGTTTTTCAAGATCGTCGTTTTTTAACGTTTGTCCACTAGTAAAGTTTTTGAGGAAAACTCTAGAGTGAAAAAGTGCAAGTTTGGTTTATTGTTGTGTCCCCTAGTGAAGAAATATTTTAGGGCTAGCTAGTTTAGAGTGACTATGCATCTTAACATCATACTATTTCTGTAAGCATAGCCTATGTCTTCTGAATAAAATACTTTAGTGCCATTTCACTAAATACAACTACACTACGAAAGTGCCTAACCTATTCTTGTTGCCACTACTTCTACTTCTACCCTCACAATTCAAGATTCAGATTTAGACTTTCCTATTTTGCCTAGTGCACCTACAAGAGTTTCCGTAGAAATGTCTTCTACATTTGAAATTAAATATCTATCTATTACGCCTGACTATGATAGCAACCCAAATGAACTTTTCAATTTTATTCACATTTCAATCATGTTACTAAATCAATTTTGGAATAATTCTGACGTTAGCTGCTTTTAAAATCATATAATTACTCAAGGTCTTATCAGCAAACCTAGAGAAACGAGAATTCTTTCACTAGAGATCTCGTTTATATCAGACAAGGTCCTACTGAAAACCCACAACAAATATATGAAAAAGTAATACTAACATGTAAAAAGAAGCAAGAAGTATTTCTTCCAACAACAGGCCCTGACTACGTTCTTTACTGGACTTAAAGGAATCCACTATTAGAGCTGAGACCACCGAATCTCTCCTCAGCAACGCAGTGTATTAAAGAAGAAAATAACATAATATATTTTTAGAAGAGAATCAACACTCCTCCAAACACTAGCAGAGTTACGCAGCCTTTGAATGTACAACGTAGTGGCAACAACTCCCAAGACATCCAATGTAACACTATCAACCACAATAGCGACCAGCAATGCATAGACCTCCAAAGCAGCCGCCACCTTTCAGACCAAAGCCTCAACAGCCTTTTGGTTTTCAGAAACCAACGAATGTTCCAAGACATGTCATTCAAAAATGGACGAAAAAAGAGCTAGAGAGCTCAATGGATAAAAAGGAGATTTCTTACATTTTAATTGCAGATCCTCCACTTAGACTCAATATAGAGCCACTAATTCGGACGGATCATGTCAACGAAGAAGAAAGAAATATCAGAAGGTTTTGTAAAGAATATTCAGATACCTTTTACCTTCCAGACGTATTATTGACGTTTACCAATCAAGTAAAACACCACGTAAAGACCTCAGACGAAGTTATAGTGTTCACCAAGTCCTAGCTCTATCTATGTATTATAAAGAAAAGGTTAAAAAGCTGATATCTTATGGTCTAGTCAGTTACCAAGGTCATCGCCTACATGGGTATTATGAAAAAATTATAATATACAGAAAGATCAGCGAAAAGAGTATAGACGATAGATATCTGATTCAAAACATCACCGAAATCTTATACAAACTTGGGAGATGCCTGTAATTCACTACCCTCGACCTGGCTAGTGTATTTTAGCAAAATGAATTAGTAACAGAAGACATTCCAAAAACAACATTTAGTTCCTAACACTGGAACCTGTGGTGGAAGATAGATCAAAATACAAGAGTTCTAACCACACTACACCACAACTTGTTACGTTCTGGACGCGCGTTTCTCTAACCAAATTAGCATCATTAGAGATGATATTAACTAAAGTAACTTATCTTAATCGAGACTATTTATAGGTAAATGTGGTCACACTTGGCTGCACCCGACTGCACCGTTGTCAAGTAAGCAATAGAAGGGACTATAGGGAATAGGCTCTCTGTCATTAGTTAGTGCTTTTTTACCACATTTAGCTATTTCTATACTCTCAAATGCATCCAATAATCTATTACCAGATACATTACAGTTTTCCAAAGCATGTTGGGCAACGCTTGACTTTTCTGTTCTTTCGTATCTTAAATGTGCCAAGTGTGCTCTAAAACGAATGTTTATGGAGCGTTTAGTTTGCCCAACATATTTCAGATCGCAGTTATTACAGCTAATTTCATAGATGCCACCCTCTCCTTCAACTCGACTTTATCTTTAGGGTTTTCAAGGAGAATTTTTAAACTATTTTCCGTTTTGTAGGCTACTCTAAAACCTACCTCTCGTATATCTGAGATCATATGGGATTACTATGAACTTATTGGGAGCCTCAGGTGCTTGAAGAGTATTGGCATCTTTTAACATTTTCTTATGCTTATGTCTATTTACTAATTTATATACAAAACTATCATTATATCCATAACTTTTGGCTATTTTTTAAATACGATTCATTTCATTGTTAAAACGTTCTTTACTTAATGGAAAATTGACTAACCTGTGAGTGAAGAAATGAAATGCTGCCATTTTGTGTTGACGGCAATGAAATGAGTCGGAGGTTATATACCTCTCAGTATTAGTAAATGTCCTATAAATATCAAATTCTAATTTATCGTTATTTCTAATAACTAATTTGTCGAGAAAAGATAAGTGCCCATTGTTCTCCTTTTCGTACGTAAAATTAATGGAAGGATATTTATTGTTTAGTGTTGCTAAGAAAGTGTCTAAATTTTCTGTTTTAGTATCAACAATAGCAAATATATCGTCTACGTATCTATACCACACCCTTGGGAAATACTTGAGTTCTTCTTTGAATTGGGTTTCTAATCTACCCATAAACAAATTTGCAAGGAACAGAGATAAGCAATTGCCCATCGCAGTTCCCTCAAGTTGTTTATAATATTTATTGTTGAACTGAAAACAAATTGATTCATACATAATTTTGTGAGAAGCAAATATTCATCAATTATTTCTTTAATTTAATGTGGAATATGGCTACTAGAAGTACATAAGAATGCATTTTAGATTAAAGAATGCACCAGCTACCCTCTAGAGAGTGATGGATAATCTTCTAAAAAGACTACAAGGACAATTTTGTTTAATCTGCATGATCGTCATTGCAAGAATTTCTAGTAAACCTATCAAAAATATTTCAACATCTTCGAGAAACCAGCTTTAAGATTCAAGGTGATAAGTGCGAGTTGCTAAAGAAGGACGTCAGTTTTCTAGGACACGTCATTACACCAGATGGCATAAAACCCAATCCAGACAAAATCAAAGCAGTTATAGAATACCTAATACCAGAAAATCATAAAAAAACATCCGAGGATTTCTTGGCCCTCTTGGATATTACAGAAAATGTATCATTGACTTTGTTAAAATAACCAAGCCTCACACACTTCAGAATTCCTCAATTGTGTAAAAATCTGTAAGAACCTTCTCACTAATCAACCTCTTCTACAACACCCTGATTCTACCTGACCACCTCAAGTAACTTTGCTTTTGGAGCTATACTCTCCCAAGATTACTAGCAATCCTGCAGCTACAACAAGAGAACGGGAACTCCAAATAAAAAGATAATTACTAGAAGATAAAAAGAAAACAGATGGATATAGACAAATATGAAACTAGACACACGGTAAAAAAATCTTATCATAGGGATTCCTATAAGCGAAAAACCTTTAAACTTTTATAATAATCAAGTCATCCTCAAGACAGTTAACTACAAGACCATTGACCGTTTTCAAATAAAAGAAGAATACACATTCAACTAGGGAAGAACAATTTAAGAACCAAAGAAGCACTATGCCATATTCGATTAGCTTTACATTTTAGTCAGTAACACCACCCGAGAAACATTCAAAATTCGGTATATGATTAAGCGAAATTTAACAACTTACTAGAGGATGTCCAATCGGAAGAACGGCAAAAAGAAAAGCTATCACGAAGGAAAAGCCAACTATAGAGAGAACCAAATCCGCAACAAATATCTCTGGCCAAACCTTAAGAAATATCTATAAGACAACATTAACATCTGTGACATGTCAAGCTAACAAATAGGGCGAAAAGTTTTTTACAATCGTCGACGCTTTTTCAAATTATGGGCAACCATATCCTATCGAAAGTTCTCTTACCTGAATTACTCATCATGGTTTGCTGCATATGATAGTCGCAGCGCCGCCTGCGGAACTGAATTCAAAAACGGCCTAATGCAAGAGTTTGTGGGCATCCACAAATATATTGATTCATTGTACCACCGCAGATAATTCTCAATCAAATGGGATGACTGAAAGATGTCATTTAATAACATATTCTACGAGAAAAGAAGAAATCTCTCATCATCAAAGAGCAAATGCCATATGCCATATTAGGGTATAACCACCCCATCCACTCAGTGACAAATCAATGACTTTTTAAATGACTACTAAGATTGAGAAGACCCTTTCGATGTAGATATACAGAAAATCCTGATAAACGACTATACCCAACAACACCGAGAGAAAACCAAAGAAATCTACAGGGACCTAAATAAGAAACTCCAAGATTCTAAAGAGAAATACATTGTAAAAAGAAACAGTACAGGTCCCGGTTACATACAAACTTAACACAAAAACGTTTACACGGAAAACCATCAAACGAAAGAAACTTCTCCCAAGGTTCTCCGCGAAAATAGTAATAACCGACAACAAAGTAACTCTCGATACGCACGACAGGACTGTAAATAAAAGAAATATCAAGCGTCAACCTAACAAAACTAATAATGTTAAAAATATTTTACAGTTGTTCCTTAATCAAGGCCTAGTCTATCCAAACTCATAAACATGGACCTCCAGCCATAATCATTTTTGGATGACACCCATTTACATACTTTTAACCATTTCCATTATCCTCGGGTGTCACAAGACGAAGCTGTATTGGAAGAAGTCCCAGGAACAGGTTCCAAAAAACACCCCATGTAAGCAGCAGACAGGCTCCACCCAGCAAATTTTCTTTGTCCCTTAAAAAACCTCTTCAAGGCATGGAGAAATTATAGTTCCATGCCCTGGCGGATTAGCGACCTAGTTTATACATATATTGCAATATACTTAGATCAGCATTTTTATTTATGTAAGTAGCAGGCTTGTAAAATTAATTGTCATAACCGTTAACTTGCATATCATTGACTTACAGATAATATTAAATATCATAATCGTATTAAGCTTCTTAGAACTATCTTATATATGTGATCTGAATCATTTAATTTTAATTTTGATAAAACCGTTATTTTAAATACTATTAAGTTTTAGATTTTATCAATATTATTGTATTTGTTTTATTGTTGATATTGTATATCTACTAATATATTTGTAGGTTTTGAAACGTTGCTCTCCTTTCTAATTTAATGAATAATGCATTAGGATCCAGTATTTTCTATGTAAATTATAGTAATAGACCTTTATGCCAAAACGGCTTTCATCAAATGAAATTTCTTTCATTTTTATATTCTTAAATTAATGTTCTATTAATATTACCCTGTAATGCGCCTTTTTTAACAATTCGCCAATCCCAATATAAGTTTAATTTTAAGAGGTAGAAGAAATTGGAGCAAGTTATAGTTGTAAGATTTATTGCTGAATTTACTCAAAATAAGTAGATCCAACACATATGCTTCCAAATCGAAAATACTATATATGATATGTCCTTTAAATGTAAATTAAGAGAAACTAAATTAAAGAGAAAAACAATAAAAGTTGTGTGTTTTATAACTTATTTTATAGAAAATTAGTTTTTGCTTTTGACGAAAACGTTAAGTTAGTTTGAAGTAAACAAAATTCAAAAAGATTTTGTAAATGTAATTGTAAAGCTCAATCTTTCAAAAGCTATAATGTACAATAGGTATGATAAAACATTTATAGTCATCTCTTTTGAACATACCCGTGGTTAGAAACAATTATTCAATGCTTACAAAAACAAAAAAAAAATTTGAAAAATTACCATTTTGTTGAAGACACATAGTATATCAAAAACCGAACGAAATTTAAAAAGTGCTGAAAAATATTTTAATTATATTTATGCGTAGATTATCTTGGCTAAAAAAATACTAAAATATCCCAATTTCTAACAGATTTAGTTTAAGAAAAGTTTGAGAACATCACAAGGTCTCACAAACATTGTGTATAACAGATTTATTCACTGATTTATTATCTCCGAGTAAGACATTTTGGCATTGTCAAAATATCTTTAGAACAAAAACATAATTTATAAAAAAAATACTATCGTAGTTAGCTAGTTAGTATATCTTTCATAATCTGATTTAAGTAGCAATTTATTATATTTTAATAACGAATACGTTATGTTTTTGATTATTCCGCAAAAAAAATACTTGTAAATCTAAATTTTCGTACGTCCCCGCATTAGGTGTGATTCCTTGACGAAAGTATGTTAAAACCTTCACGACATGGGGGAATTATTTTACATAAAATATTGTATCTCAAGATTTTCAAGACAGGAATTTCTACATTTGTAGTACATAAAATATCTGAGAAGATGGGAAATATTCGAAGCTTTAAAGAAAATGGCAATATGCTACTCTCTAGACAAAAGATACGGTCATATGTATGCAAAGAAAATACAGGAAAATTTTTATTGCAGTAGATTTTGCGTATTTTTTAGCGACTACATTTCATTTACCGAATTTTTGAATTTATTTGATTTGATAACTTAAATTTTTTTCTTGTTAAATAGAAATTGAAATAAAATGAAATTTTATTCAAATTACTTTGAAAATATGGTAACAGTAAATTTTATCTGATGGATTTAACGGTACTCATGAAAGTAAAATTATTCTAGAAAAACAATATTTTGACAACTTTATCTTCCCGTTGTAATTAATCTAAGTTTAATATGATTTTGATAGTTCCTATTGAAATTGAAAATTAAATTATTTAAAATTATTGGATGTTTCTAAAATTAAATGTAAAATGATTGATTGTTTCACAATATTCCAAAATATATTCCTAACTATGTAAATGAAGCCTCATAATATATAAACTAACTGCCTGCGAGAATTTTCGATACATGAAATCAAGAAAAAACTATCTAAGCAAAAACATTTAAATTTTGTCATTTATATAATATTTCATAGATATCTTCTGGTAGAATGGCCCAGTTTCACCTTAATTGCACATTGCTCACGAGAAGATGCGACACATATGAAGTCATGTGCAAAATAAAAGAAGAGAAAAATATCAATTCTTGTGTGCTTCTTGGCCCTAAAAATTATTCGAAAAAACTCATGGTGAAGGAGTACTCATGGTAACCGACTTCTCCTTCACCAGTGTGTCAAGATACGATCAAAATATGACGATCTGTTTGTTTCAAATCCAAGGACCCAATTATGCGACCTTGGTATCTGCTCTGGCAAGGCTCGTCAGGCAGTTTCCTTGGAAGGTGTCAATACTAAAACCTAATTACGCAAACAGTGAAACAAAGTGGCATGTCGTTCGACTTAGAAAGTCGATGCGGGAAATAGATAACCAGTGGCGTTGTCTGTAGGTACTATGGTGAACTAAATAAGACACGCATCTGTGAAAAAAATATCAATTTTTGTGCGGTTCTTCGTCGTAAAAGTTTATACGAAAGAACCCTTGGTAAAGGACTATCCCTTTACCAAAATATTAATAAACAACCAAAACATGACGCTCTGTTGTCGTACATATAGTTTTAACACATTGGTGAAGAACCATGATTCTTTCGTATAATCGAGTTTCTAAGTCGAACGACATGCAACTTTTTTTGTTTTAGGAATTCGGTTATATTAGTGATACCTCAAGGAAATTGCCTGATGAACCTTTCGGGGCAGATACTACGTTCTCAAAATTGGCTCCTTGGATCTGAAACCAGCACAGCGCCGTATTTTGGTCTTTTCTTGACACATTGACAATATGACAATTTGTTTTCTATTTCGCACAGATGCTCTTATGCTCCATATTACGCACAGATGCTCTTGTGCTCCATATTACAGATGGCGCTACCCGTTGCGTGATCTCAGGCATCGATGACCGTCCACTGTATTTGTTTTAGTGTTTGAGTAACTTAGTTTTATTACTGATATCCCCCAAGGAAACTGCCTAATGAGCCTTGTCGGGGCCATGGTCGCAAAATATCAAAATAGTGTTTAAAATTTAAAAACGTTAGGGTATATACATAATACACGACGTGACATTTACGACATACACGATATAAAATTTGGTTATTAGTATTTAAGTTATACATTCACAGCTATAATGCATATGTGCATATAAATATTTCTATCGTAGGTACATACCTTGAAACGCACAGCTATTTCGTTTTAACATATATGCAATATGAGTTTTTGTTCAAAAACAAATAAATATATAAGAAAGTTTCTGTGCTATATAAGAAAATGTTTTTTTAACTACTGTTGATATTCGAAACTAGTCAAGTGTGGAGTAGTACGGTTGAACATTCGAATTAAGGTGTTACTTTATCAAGTGTATGTATATATGGCTCACATTATTAATGTCGGTCCTGTCATTCACCGTATTTTTTTAATGATTTCTATCATCTCTAACTGATAATTTGTTGTAGTTCCTCTCTTTAGTAACTATTTTATCGTTGTCATAGGCGATGGTGTGTTTTTCAGTTTGTATGTGTTTCTTTAAGGCTCTCGTGGCATTTTTAGTGTATATGTGCCCTCTAATCCTGTTTTCTAGTAGTTCGCTTGTCATGCCTATATATACTTTTAGGACAATTTGTAACACTCTAATTTTGTTATATAGTTTAATCTTTAAGTTTAACATTTGTAATGTACTATTTTAGTGTTAATTTTTAATAAATGATATGTTCGCTTTATTTAAATTATATATTATTGGTTTTATAGTTTAGTTAGAGTACCTATATCTCAAGCCAAGATTTCATTTGTTATACCTAATTATATTATAATGATTAATCGGCATCTATAGCGCCACCTATTATCAACAACTATCAGTATTCTTAAACTAAAGTAGTTCACCACTCCGTTCTAAAGAAACGTTTTACTGGAAGTTCGAACGTTGTTACATGGGATGGCGATGCCTAGATTCGTACAATATCATTCTATCATTCATCAATTAAAATTATAATTATTTAAAAAACGAAACCCAAATAACATCTAAAGATATTTATTTCTTAATATTACAGAGTAGATAAGAATTTAGATTTTAGAAGATTGTTTTTAAGCCAATACATGCTTGTTACTTTATTTTAAATGTATCTTATGTTAATTGTATTCCCTTTTAGCCCTGGATATCTAACACATAAGGGCAATATTAGTACAAATTCTTTCACTTAACTTTGGCCTATAAACACATAAAATATCTCGATTTAAAAGCGATATTCATACTTTTTTTTCTTCGATTAGGTGGCAGTTGCATATTGGTATAACTAAATCGGTTCTGTGTAGTGTTTTGGAAAACCAAATTACTTCAACTTCCTTAAATATTTCCTTTTTCAATCATTTTCTCCTGATTGCATGAGTATGTAGACCCTTTTATGTCTTGAATTATTACTCGACCATTTTTTTGTCTTCTGTGAGTTGCCTAAAATATTTCGTTATGAGTAAATCTTTTTTAATGGTAAAATAACAAACTTATTTATATTGTATTGTTGGGAAATTGTATTTAAATTAAGCCTAGGTACCTTTTTGTTATCCGAGTTTTTCCACTTCCCTCATTTGATGCCTCATAGCTTTGTTCTCTGTTTTAGTTACAAGTTGATTTTTCGGGATAGCCTCTTCCACTATTATTTTAATTATCTAAGTTTTTGGAAGCTGGAGATAGACGTTTGTTTACTATTCGTTTTGCCTAGTTCACAGTATAATTTAGGGTTATGGGGCGTGTCACTTCCTATGCGCTGTCACTCGCTGCATCTGATATGCCCTCATTCAGTAGGCGTGTGTTAAGATCCCAACTGTTGCCAAGTTTATTCTCAGGTGGCTGCCGTTTGAATTATAAACCAATCAGTGATCGTTTTTCTTGCCCTGCCATCCCTATTTTAAATCATTCCAAATTCCTCTTGACAACACTGATATCACCTGGGGCAATCTAACCAATGATAGTTCGGCATCCGAGTTGAGTAAATTCTAGAAGGTACAACGGAGCTGGTTCGAGGAAGAAACTACTTTTTCACTTCACTTTTCTGGTCTCCTGTAACATCAAAAGGTCTTCAACGCGAACTGGAGAAAATAAAATCCAAGTTTTTCTCGGAAATCCGTTAGTGGGATTTCTCCTCAGCTTCGTAATAATTTACTTGGGGTTTTCTATTTGTGAATTTTATAATATTTTGTAACCTCTAAGTAATCTCTCTGAGAGAGGATTTTTTGTGCTGAAGTTGGACCAGGACGCCATTTTCCTGCAATGTTCTAAAGAAGTCTTTCTGTCCGGGGCGAACTAAACCCTATTGAGTGAGTAATTCAATTTCATCTATTTTGAAAAGTGTATATTCCTTTTGAATACTTTTGATTTTATATTACGTAATTTGGTAATTTTTGGTCATATATAGAAAATTAACTTTTACTCATATAATAATTTTTTTGTATGAGGGCTGGGGCTAATTTTTATAATAAATTTCCTTTTGAATTCCCGAACAAGGGGTTGCAAAAAAAAAGGAGATTACCGATAGATTGCAAATTAAATTTTTGATGGTCAGTATAGTTGCTATATTAGTTAATTTTTTTATTATATTTGAGACTGATGCCTTCACCTTTAGTATAAATCAGGCAACATTTGTAGCAGCTCACAGAGCTGAAATAAATTAATAGTTGCAATTGTTTTTTTATAAATTGGGTTATTAATTAAAATATCTTGCCTGAACAGCTGTTCAGTAATTTAATTTGACGTAGTTTTTTTAAATCTATGGTATTTTGTATTTTTATCCTTGAGATCGTCTGAAAATAATTTGTTGAAAGAAAACTTTATTATGCCAGTTTTTATATTTCATATCGTTATTATTCTGAATTAATTTTTAAAAGTTTATTTTTTTACAACGTTTCGCTTGAATATTGGGTATTCTTCAGGTACATAAGTGCCTTTATTTTGGGAGGATTTTGCTATTTGATATTTTATCTTGCGTTTATTGATTTAGATTGACCGAAATCAGTACATTTTATGTTTATGGATATGTAAATTGTTGTTTAATATTTTATTATTTTTTTCTAATCCCTGATTTTTTTCCACCGGTTGCAGTGACGTATCACGCTGGGACGCTTGATCAATTGGTAAACCTTTTTTATTTCGTACTAGTGTATTTTTTTGTACAGGCATTTCCAGAAACCATTTAGTAATTAGATTTTATTGTTTTTATTTAATGTGTTTTATTTAGCTCATATTTTCTCTTCAATTTCAGTTTTTTTTTAAATAACTTCATAATTTTAAATTACATTTTTTTTATTTTATAAAAGTATCAGGAATAAGTGAGTGCCTAACACATCCAGGGGCTTTCCAATTTAGGCCGTAATAAATTGGTGACACTCACCTTTTTTACTTTTAATTTTTAATTCTTTTTCCACGCCCACTCTTCGGGATAAACGAGCTTAGGACATTGATCTTGCACGCTCTGTTAACCACGAGTTGGTCTCTTGATACTCTTGCCTTTTTTTTTTAATTACCTTCTCGAGTTTTTTTTTATTTCAGTAAATTAATAAAAATATTTCCTATTTTATTATTTAAAAAAAAAGCGTAGCAATCTTGCAATCTAGCAATCAACTAATATTTAGGTCTGCAGATTTCATAACTAAATAAGTGGTTACCGACTCTTTGTGCATGCTGCAAATAAACATAATATAAAACTGCAAAAAAAATACGTCCAGAATAAAATGAAATGCAATATATCAGTATATGAACAAACTAATGTTTGCTGCAGCAAAATAATATTCTGTTCCTTCATTTGCTATATAGTTTTACGTAATGGCGGATACATGGTGCTCTATACCTCCGAAACTTGAGGTAGGCCATATTTTCAATCGAACCGTATTACCTACGGATATTTTAGACAAAAATCGCAATCGTTTTCAACGTGGGAGGATTATCAGTGCATCAAACATTAAAGGAAAACCTGTTTAAATATAAACGAATTGACTGAAAAATTGCATATGTCAACTTGTTTGATTTGAAACCTAGATAAAAGCAAATATATAAGTATGCTACGATCTACAATTTATTATTGTTATTATTATTACTATCAAAATCGACAATCAATTTCTCAACAAGTGTTGGGTTCCAAGACCATCCCGGATGTATGCATCAAAAGGAGTGGGCTGGTTTCTATTAGTTCTATGTGTTGTCCTGTAAGACTTTTCTCACTATGTGGCAAGTACTGAGCTGAACTGCCTTCTGGATGTCGATGAAGGTGTTACTACGCAGTACTATAATTTTCAGGTTCTCCTGTAGCGTTTTAGGAACCAGTCCAGTTGATGATACGGCGATAGGTATCACATGAACCTTATTCACATCTGCTGTATCTCGATGGGCAGCCTTTTTCTCTTGATATTTTTCCAACACGTTTTTATTGTTGGGAACAACAACATCTACCAAATAAGCTATCTTTGTTTCCTTATTTAACAGTACCAAATCAGGCCGATTATTCGTCGTCCGTCTGTCGGTGATAATTGCCCGGTCGTAGTACAGTTTGAAGGCATTATCTTCAAGCACTGAAACTGGTTGGTATTTATAATAGGGCAAAAGGTGTTCAGGAGGTTGGTATTTATAATAGGGCATAAAGATGTTCAGGAGCCCTTATTTATTGGCAAGCTTCTGGTCTATGATGTTACACACCTGGTTATGTCTCTGGAGATAGTCCGTCTTTGCTAGGGAAGTTCAGCCAGATGTTATATACTGTATAGTCTCTGATCTCTAGCTACAGTTTTGACACTTATCAGATTCAACGGAGCGGTCTTTGATTATGAATTTCGTGTAATATCGTGTGGTATTAACTTGGTCCTGTATTGCCATCACAAATCCTTCTGTCTCTGGGAATAGTTGTCCATCCTCAGCTACCTGTCGGATGATTCCTTATCTATGTGTGGCTGATTCAAGTCATTGTGATGTCGGCCGTGCAGTGCTATTTAAACCCACTGTTCTTGTTCCTTGGGATGATGTCACTTGCGAGATTGATTGGAGTGTAAGAGTTGTCACTTGGGGTCACGGTGGAGGCTTGATGTTTGTGCCTGGCTGATGAAGAATTCTCTCAAGTTTTGCAGCTGTCGGGAGTTCGAATTGGTCAAGTCAACAAAAGATCTTCTACCTTCTCTTCGTGGTAAGATCATTCGGAGAGTTGATGACCTTGGGTGGTGTGACTTGTACTTGGTCATCATTACGCGAGTAGTTTGTTGTAGTCCTTCTAGCTCCGTGTTAGTCCATTTCAAGATTCCGAAACTGTAGGTCAGCACGAGCACAGTATAGGTGTTAGTTGCTGTAATGAGATTTCCCTTCAATTCTGTCTTCAGAAGAGCTTTCACTCTTTGAACGTACTGATCTTTCAGCTTCGTCTTTCCTTGCTTATCCTGGAGCAGTCGAGCTTATTGGAACCCTAGGTATTTGTCGCTCTCTCCTTGGTTCATAGCTAGAACTATTTCTTCATTCCGTAGGGCTACATCACCATTAATGACTTTTACGATGTTTAAGGCTTTACATTTTTTCATTTCCATTCCAAATTCCATATGGATGTCTTTCGAGAAGGTGTATGTCACGTCAATGACCTTTGTTAGTTGGTTATGGTTTCCATCATAGAGCTTAATATCAGCCATATATAGAAGGTGAGATATGGTGCGGGAATTGTCTCTATTGGTTTTGATATTGAAGTCATGTCCTGTATTGTTGAGCAACGTGGAGAGGGTTCACCGCTAAGCAGAACCAAGGAGGACTTAACGAGTCTCCTTGATAAATTCCTCTATTAATGTGTATCTCATCGGTGGTAAGAGATATAGGCCTTCGGGTTCGTTCTTCACTGGTGTTTGACAGTTGCCAGGAAATTGATGATCAAAGGGTGAATTTCGTATACTCATAGTACATCTATGAGACAGGAATGTGGTAAACTGTCAAACGTCTTTGTATAGTCGCAATGTTTATGTTGCGTTCTTTTTTCTGTGCCTGCTTAAGTACCACAGAGTCGATGATAAGTTGTTCTTTGCATCCTTGATGTTCTCGAGGGCATCCCTTTTGTTCCTCGGCTGAATTTATTTTTATTATTATTATTATTATCAATATTAATATTCTAACAAAAAATACGTAAATAGGCCAGTGAACGTTTTGATATGTTGTTAGGACCCGTACCACTAGTAAGAATGTAGGTTTGCAACCTCGAAAAACTTGTTCGTGCTGCGTAGTGCACCAACACTGCAAAATGTTCACAATTTCTTTAGATTTTGATACCAAAAACTAATTAAATAAATTAAATTCGCTAAAAAAACCAATTACAGCTCTGTACGTTCCATTGTTCTCAACATTTTGATTTTGGTCGTGATTTCTGTCAAATATCAAGAAAATTAGTCATCCCAGTATGAAATCATAGATAATACATTTATAGTACATTTATTTAGCTTTAATTAAGGCATAAAATGATCCTATAATAATCTATTATTTTCAAATAAAAAGTAGAGATTTATCTGTCCATTTTCCGAATTAGAATTAAGTAAAATGCGGTCAGGATAAATTTCGTCATCATCTCGTCAATTTGGCTGATGGTGATACTCTCGCAAGGCTCATCACGCAAGCAAAATTTACACAGAGCACATTGCGATATGCCTATATTCCAACACATCTTTTCTTGCACTTACATCTGCGAAATTCAGAAGTTTGCTGGGCTATTGTTTTTATTAAGAATAATCACTGCTGGCTCGCTGTCCAACTCCAATCATTTGGGATTTCTCTTCCACCAACCACAAATCCGCTGCTAATATATGCGGTACAAATTATATTTGGCAGGCTCTTCAGGTAGGGGCACACGAGCAATATTAACCATCGCATTGACTACTATTTTTGCAGATAGTTAATAGCAAAAGCTGATGTTAATTTATTGGAAAATGCTCAACAATTATGTTGTTCCCAACCAGAAAAGGACAGAAACGGTGGAACACCCGCAGAAGGCATGTAAAAGTAGTTCTGGGTAAGTATTCCTGTCTTCCCCCAATAAATAGTGTAACATTTCTCAAATGCTATGCAGAGCAGATTAAATCGGCTTCGTTTGTTTTGCAAATAATAAAACATCTATTGGGTGTATAGGCATATTTCTTAAATTAAATCTAAATAAGTTCACTACAATATGAATTTACAGTAAATTCATAACTTATGGCTTGCTCGCAACATAAGTAATTTTCCCTGTATTTGACAAAAAAACATGACTTTTAGAAAAAATTAAAAATTTTCAAACTTGAGTACTTCAAAAACTACACAGGGCTAAAATTAATATTCTATTAATATATTTAAATAGCATACTTTTGGGAGTTGTAAGGCGAAAACTGAACAAAAATATTGGAAGATTCCGAGGTTCCTCATGTACTACCTAACTTATTCGAAGCTGCAAACTTAGATTCTTATTATTAGTACTTTAACAACCATCATTTGAAGAAAATAAAAGCTAGATAAATGATTGAGATTTTGGATGTTTTAAGTACAGATTGACTGGTCTAAAACAAGATAGTTATGTTGCAAAATATTAACAAAAAACTTATGCTTATGAACGTGACAAATTAAGAAAAAATTTTATATTTATTTAAAAGTTTGGTTCTTTAATTTCCGGCGCGCTGTTGAAGCCCAGCAAACTGAAAACTATTGTGGAATGGTTTTGGGTAAACGTAAAGGACAAAATTTAAATATGGTTTTACAAAAATAATTTTGGTAAAATTAGGCTGCATGTTAAAATGAACATTTTTTTAAATACAATATTAAGGTAATGAGTTAGACCAAACGAATTAAACATTACTAGAAGGTTTATATATAAGGTTAATATTAGCTCAATTGGGTGTCGGGTAACCACCTATTATTTTCATGTATTACTAAAATATGGTATAGCAACTGTCGAAAACAGCTTCCTGATTAATTTTTAGTGTCGCCTCAAATATTCAAACCGTTTATTGTCATTTTCTGTGCATAATATAGTCCATCCCAATACTTCAGCTTGTCTCTCCGCCCTAGCGATTGTTTGAATTACATGTAGTTGTGTAGATCTTTCTATAAGATTTTCTCTTGTTGATTGGCTGTTGAAAAACAAGATCATTCAACCTTCCCCACACAAATGCAAACAGGTCAGAGTCGGTAACACCTTCCCAGACAATATTACCTAGAGTTGTTAGTTACGTAATGTTCAGGATATCTGCCATGCTGAAAACCATATTTAATCGGTATTCAAAAAGCAGATTCTCTAAAAGTAGAGGGAGCTCGTTTATGAGAAAATTCAAATGTCTACCACCAAAATGCATTAAAAATAAACGGCCTCCGTGATCTATCAATAATACTGTACCATTGTTCTAGTGGCTTCCCGCTTCAGACGGGAAGTACTGGCCGAGTAGCAATGCAGGTTGTGTCGACTGATATTAGCATTACTTTTAAAAAGATTTAATGTGGACTCGTCAGTCCACAGTCAGTCAACAAGATCCTCCTTACGTACTGGGGATTTTTGCCACATTCTTCAACCATTGAGAGAAATTCTGTCGATGAATATAATCGATAGTTCCAGCCTTGTATAAAACCAGCAGTGCGTTGAATTTTAATGTATGAATAGAGCGTGATTCAGTACAGGATGTTCGGAATGCTGGTGATACTGGCAGCACCCGGTGTTGAACTTTATTTAAAGGTAAATTTTAAAAAAGATTTAAGTTTTCAAATTGTAACCGCGTTTTAATAAAAATACTGAAAATTAAGTGAGATGCTATCTACGGCAAAATGTAAATTTTTACACTTTTTCATCTACCCCGCCTTTGATAAACTAAAATATGGATAAAAACTCATATCGTTTCCTTGCGGGTCCCTTACAGCATTACAACGAGTATATCAAATGCTTCTTTATGATTTGTAATAAATATTTTGTGAGCAGCTCAGTCAAATGGTAAAATAGGTATTTTGACCTTATGAGTGATGTAGTTTGAATTACCTGCCTACTAATAGTTGAAAATCAGAAAGTCTTTTATTTTCTGGTTGGGATAGCTATCTAAAATAGTGGCACAGCGCTTCCAGATGCTTTGTCCAAATCACCACCCAATTAACCTACATTAAGTTCTTTTTTTAATAACCGGTCTCTCGGTCTCTAACGAAATGTATTTTCAATTTACCAAGATTCTCCTAAGCACTTTTATTACAAATATTTTTGATCGCCTAATTACTTCTACAACCCAAACTAATTTTATTTGAATTGCAAAATTATTTCGAAAATATTTTGAGAACAACCAAAAATAAGAAAATATAATAAATGGAACGTTTCTCCTGCGGCATTGCAGGACATGTTCGAGAAGTTGATCATGGTATCCTTGTTATGACCTTGATGTAATGTCAAATAAAAATAGGTGCTTATTTTAGAGTAAGGATATCCACAATATCTAAATTTCTTAAAGCGAATTACATGGCAAATAGGTACTTAATTTAGAGTAAGAAATAGCTCCAGAGCAAAAGTTTTTTTAAATGCTCTGTACATAGAAACACCATTCGTATAAACTAGTATTTTGTAATATTTTTGATTTTATAGATCGGTAAACTTATTGGTTTGATTTTCCATTTCCATTAGATTATGATTATTTTAAAACTAAACACCTGATTTTAATGTTTTATATTAAATAAGTTTTTTTTTAAACTAGTCGGGAAAAAATACAGTCATCTTAGGTAAGAAGCGGAAAATGAAGAGAAATTTAGCCTAGGTTTCCTTAATTTATTTTTCTAGATGTAGGTGGCAAAGGGATATATTTAATATAAGCAGCCGTATGTTTAAAATTTCATAAAATATAATTCTAAAATTTCTAAAGATGATTCATATTTTATATCCGCACTAAAATTCTCTATTTTCATTCGTAATATTTCCAGGAAAACCGTGGGTGCATTAAACATTTTACATTGGTTAAGAAAAAGGCCATTAAAGTGAATAATTAACGTGGAAACAATGCCATAAAAATAAAAGCTAAAGAGTGCTATAGTTGCAAACATTAGTTATGAGCGTAAAAAAATACTGGGATATTTTATAAACATATCATAAAACATACTGCTGTTTATAATGGTTTAGAAGTGACACTCACTGTCCGATCGCCGCAATTTTAAAATAAATAATAATTTGATATTTATGAGAATGGATAGACATGGCACAAATTAAAAATTTTCAAGGCAGCACATGTGCGATTTGTTTGCCTACTATCATCACAGTTTATGAAAGAAACAGTTCTCTCACTTCTTTGTTGTGCTCCCAAAAGCCAGCTTTTTTGCGAGCGGTCGTAAATCACAGCGAAAACCTGCAGCTAACAGCTAGATGCGAGGTATATGAGGCCGCGCGTTATTTCATCGCAATAAATACATCTACGGGGAACGGTCAATAACTGTATTACTTTAAGTATTCATATTAATATTTAGAATAGTAGATGTTCAACTTAATAAAAGGATAACTTATGGACTAAATTTGACAGGCATTAACCATAAATGTGAAATAAAAATGTATTAATTATATTTGCGAAATGATGCAAAGAACTCCCAACAATTAGTTTATTCTAATTTAAATTATAAACATTATCCGAAGGACAATCAATACGTTCTCGACAGGATATCAAAATCGATTGGCCTGCAAAAACATTCTACCAAGTTCTTAGAAATAGACAATGGGAATATATGTTCCTTAAAAAAAGCAATATCCTAATAGCATAAACTTAAATGGCTAATTCTTAGAATTAATAGTCGTAAATCTAATAGGTGGTGTAAGAGAAATTGGGTCTCGTTTGGCACCGATATCAAATGTTCCAATTCCACGGGGATAATTGCTAACATTTTTTTTTTTTAAACTGAAATTTTCCACAAGATTCAACTGGTCTGCATTGAATAAGCCAAACAAAGAGCAAGTGTCTTCCCCTTTTCTCAAGACCGTTTCCACCCACCTCCTAGGTATCATCTTACATTCTCCAGAAATTATAATTTAATAATAACTGAAAGGCCCCTGCGACATAAATACTAGGAAATAAGTAAATAAGTCAGTACGCACGCAGCTTACAGTATAGATTATTTTTAACTCTATATAACTACCAAATAAACATTTTTTAAATGCCTTAAATGGATTCATGATAACTTTATCGTTAGTTTTGAGTCGGTAACTTTATAGGTGTCTTAATATGAGTCAAAAACACTACAAGAGCCATTGATCCAATGGAAGGGTTTTAACGCTCACGCACATAAAACCAAACCACAAAATTGTTCAGCATTTATATTAAATAAATTTTATATGAAAGCCCTATTGTTGCCATTAAATCCCTTTATTAAACAGTTTGCTCCTAACAGCTATAAGAGGTATAAGAAAATTGATTTTTTTTATTTTTCAAATAAACTACCCCTAATTTTGGCGATAGGTAAATAAACAAAAAATATTAATATTTAAAAGAACTCAAATTGAACACAATCAGTTCATGCTAGACTAGGCAGGAATTATTTATAGTTTTGAAGGCTGAATGTAAATTTTTAGAGCAAAACTAGTAATGCTATTTTATTAACATGCAAATTTGAGAAAAATCGTTATTATGCCCATGTTATCGGAATTCAGTTCTTGGCCAAATTTTAGTAATAAAAATTAATAAGAAACCACTTTTTAAAAGTTCTTTAAACATACCTTGCTGGATCTTGAGGAATTCGAAAAGACGACACATTTCCCCTATTCATGTTAACGTCACATCCTGCAACACAACAAAACGGTAACTGCTGTAAGAAGAATGACTAGCTTGAGAAGCTATTTCCAAAAAGTTACATTTAAACGCACTTTTGTTCCAAAGGTTATATTTTTGCTCACCGCGTACAACGATCCGTAAAAACGGAGGTTTAAAGACACCGCGTACCCAACCACTACGAAGTGACCTGCCGACTGACCGCTAGAAGCGGCAGTTCGTAGGTGCGGGAGGCGCGTCGGCAAGAGGGAAATTTATTACGAAATAGCCAAGTGCTTGGACTATTTAGAATATATATAGACTCCGCTATTATACTTTAACCAGACACATACATTTCCCATGTATCATATGACGTAAATAAAACGATTTTTTGTAGGTCTAAACGTCCTGCCGGGAATTGGTCGTATTTTGGTATAAGCAGCACAAGTACCTTGTACAGGTATTTCTCTACTAATATACTCTTACCAGGTGGGGCGCTTCATTTGAATCTCACGCAAAATATTTCACCTGTGCAATTTCCATAACTGTAAACGTCATAATTGACATAATGTATGTTTACCTCACATCGTGAGCCCTTTAGTGGAATAGACCATGGCAAATAAAGCACCCCAGGTAAGGGAAACAACTAACCTTGAAAACCACTTATTTACACAAACTCTGTGCAAATTTTTCACACAGTCTTGTAAACATTTAGAGTTCGTCGGAAATCTGCAAATCAATAATGCATTATTGCAACAGACAGATACCTGTCGCTATGTATTATTAAAGAGATAAGCATTTTTCCGTTGCCAAGTAGCGTGTTTGTTTTATTGTTGGTTTTTTTTTCACTTTGACGATTGGCATATTGTAATTTGAATATTTCTTGCCATTTTTCATTGTGAGGACACGGATAATCAGACCGAATTCCTTTTTTCGAAAACTGTCGCGCTAGTTTAATTTTAATGCAGTTTCGGTAAAACATGCAATACATTTATTTATCAAAAAAATTAATAAAACAACAAACAAATCTCGAAAATTAAAACCCTGGATGACTGTAGGTACAGAAATATGGTAAGAAAAATTATTAGAGGCGAAAAGAATAATTATTACTACAAAAGTAAAATTCTACAATCTGATAACAGCAACAAAAAGACTTGGTCTGTGATGAACGAAGCGACAAATTCTGACGTTAGAAAAAATCATGGTCCGTAAAAATTAATAATAACTATGGTGTTGTTATTGAAAAAGAGTATCAGATAGCAAATACGTTTAAAAACTTATTTGCTTACATTGGCCGAGGTATTAATGGAAGTATTGGTGATAAGGAATGTAACATAAAAACTTCTCGAATTAAAAATTAATTTTATTTGGATACTATCTCTGAATCAGATCTTATTTTAAATATAAACTCTTTAAAACATAATAATTCTGTACCAGGTCCAGATTTATGTGTAGTGATAGAGTGTAAAATTTATTAAAAAGTCACTTACTAACATTTAAAAACCCCTCCTGCATATGATGAACTTAGTAATTTGTACTACTAAAATTCCGTTATACTGAAAAAAAGCAATTTTGACACCGGTATTTAAGGGCAGTGATCCTTTAAATGTAACTAAATATCGAACTATGTCTGTTATAAGTAATTTTGCAAAACTCTTGAATAGTTTATAAAATATGTTTATGACTTTTTTGGATAAAGAAAAAATTATTGGGTCTTAATATGAAAAAAGTACTGAAGCTGTCGTATCTTATCTTACAAATCAAATTTTGAATACTTTAAATATTAATAAAAAAATTTTAACAATATTTCTGGACATTGCCAACGCTTTTGATACCGTGTGTCATGAAAGTCTTATTGAAAGACATAAGAACATACTGGAATAAATAAATAAAATATATTTAAAAATAATCTCTTAAATAGAGAACAAAAAGGTAAATTTAGAGAAGCTCTAAGTGAAGCTCAGCCAGTAACTAGCGGTGTTCCTCAGGGTACTGTACTTGGCCCAGTTATGTTTCTTACTTACATAAATGGCTTAAAATACTTTAATACAAATGCGATATTGTCAGTTATGCGAATGATACGACTATACTTTGTTCAGCAAATACGTGGAAGAGCTTTTATCAAAAGGTAAAAATTGAACTCCGAACTGTTAAACAATACCTAAATGCTATGTTTGTTATCTTTAAATGTTAATAAAACCAATTTTATAACTTCCTCTATAACAATAGCTGATCAGCCAACAAAAAATAGCATTAAAATACATTCTTTGAGTTGTATAAATCAAATTCAGTGCACTGATTGCCCATCAATATTTAGAGAAGAAAATATAAAATAGCTCGGTGTTTACCTTGATAAAAACCTAAAATGAACTGAACATCTTAATTATATCATTACCAAACTTCGAAAACTGTTTTATAAGTTTTACAAACTTAGGGATATTTTAAGTAGAAAACTATTATTTGTATTATATTATGCATTAATAGAGTCTATTGAGATAATGCATTGAAGATTGGGGATCAGCCTTTAATACAACAATAAAAAATTTGGAAATATGTCAGAAAATTAACTAAAATAATATATATACGCAATTTACAATATTCGTCTGATTTATTATTCGAGGAAACAATATATATATATATATATATATATATATATATATATATATATATATATATATATATATATATATATATATATATATTTTTTTTTTAATATATTTATTTAAAAATCTATCCCTGTCCCAATTACAAACACATAACTATAGTACCAGATCTTCTACAAATAAAGCACGGTATATACCTAAATTTTATAAATCGCATACTCAGAGAAGTTTACCCTTATTTTGCACCTAAATTATTTAATTGTCTCTCTCGCAACACTAAAGGCGTTAAAACCCTAAAAAGATTTACATTAAAAACTAAAATGTTTATTTTGGAAAATTCCAACCTAATTTATAGAATTATTATATTTAACGAGCAGTTATAAACTGCCTATTTTTGTATATTTTTAAAGTCTAGTATTTGTTTTCTTCCCAAAGATTCGTTTTTGCTGCTTCCTCCTCCATGTTCGGCCTGCCGTAACAAAATATGTTCTTCTTAAGACTATATTATTTAATATAAAATAGTATACAGTATCATGTTATTGTTTAAATTGGAACTTTAATTTCCGTATTTTTCTATGCGAAGGGGAATGGCACAAAGTGCAATCTCCTCTACCACATAATATTGGTCTATTTTTTAAATACTAAATTGCATACACAAATTGTAAGGAATAGACTTGTATTGACCATATTTTTATAAAACGCTGAAATAAATGTATTTTGAGTTTCTTTGAATAGTTACCAAAACGTTCCATATTAGGTATATGTATGTTGAAAAATATCTTTAAAGCCTAACATACTAACACCGTCTCCACTAGAAAGCCTAGAAGCAGCCGTTGACAGCTTGCGATGAGTTATCACTAGTAGTTAATTTTTGTAGTTAACTGGAATCTGTAAATTCGTTTACGGTGTGTTTTTTCATTCGTTTTTAAATATAAATTAGAACATTAGTAGTTTTTAACTATTTCTGTTAGTGCTATTAGGTTTGAGACTGATGCTATAAAACTTTCGTCAAAATAAAAGTTTGTGGTGGTGAAGTTAACACTTGAATTCTAATAAAAAGTGGATTTTTAAAGAAACATTTTAATTTAGAACCATCCCTTTATTTGTTGTGTACCTAACTGCAATAGAAACTATCTGAAATGACCTAAGGTTTGTTTTTTGGATTTCCAAAGGACGAAGAAAGTCGAAAGAAGTGGTTTATGTAATAAAGAGAGGTTTTTCTCCAATTCTCCAATAAAAGCATTCGTAGCATAACATAAATTTTTGCAGTTATTATTTAATTTTAATGGAAAGCACAGGTTGTAAAAGTAATGAAAAGTCTCATGAAAAGATATATATTTCAACTCGACTAGATCAGCCTCATACATATTCTGCTAACTTTCTTGTGAAAGGTAATTATATAAGGTGCATAAGGTAGGTGAAACCAAAAGAAAAAAAATAGTTGAGTTAATATCTTAGTTTTACCATAGCTATCATATACTTTATTAAAATCTACATTGAAATCTCCCGGAACCAAAATTCTCACTTGTCCATTGAAACTTTACGCCCAAATTCAATTCATGGTACATTAAGAAAATTCTCGATTTTGCAGATTCTGATAGCAAGGATAGAATCATTCTAAATTTATGTAACATGGTACATTTTATATAATTATTATTCTTCTATTCTGATAAAATCTTATTGGTATAATAATAGAATATTACCACATATTAAGAAAATCCTCCCTCCTACAGGAAAGAAAAAAGATTTTACAAAAACTAGAAAATTCGTGAAAAAAATACTGGTTGTTTCTCTTTTCAACTAATTTTACGAATTGAAATTGAATTGAATATATTAGATCAAATTTTTTGTCATGTTAGATGACATATGAAACCGTCAAAAAAGCGCTGTTTACGCTAGAAAGTGCTTTATATCACACGTGTGTTAAAAAAATGTCAACGCTATAGTATTTGAAAGATGGTAAGTAAAAACAAAGCTAAAGCCTACTTTTAATCTATTTCAAATCATTTACTCAGTTTTTAATACTAGCGTTGAAAAGTAAATAAAGTCCTACTGAAGAGCTAGTGGTTGTAAGAAAAATAGTTACTATTGTTCATATGACCTACCTCGTTTGAAAACTCACTTTCAACTTATGTAATATACTATTAGACTTCTATAGAGAGTTATTCTGTATACCTAAATTTTCCCAATGCTGATTTATAAAATTATTTTTGTCCCTTACGAAAACTAGTGGGAAAGGCTTGAATTTACTACCTCTGAGCACAGCCTATATTATTTAAATAACTGACTATAATTACTTTTTTATAATTAAAGATAAGATAAAGATTTATTTAAGCATTTTATTATACATAATTTGTTGTAGGGACTATGAGAAAAAAAAATACAGTTTTTTATTTCCACTTAAACAGAATATGTAACTACTTAAATAAAAAAAAAATATATGTATAATCTTTTCCCTTGGGCAATGAATAAATAAATCCACGCTTATCAAACCACAGTGTTGTGGGAGTAATGGTGGCATTGCGGTGTTTTTCAAATATTCTTAATTTGTGTTCTTGCCCCCATTGTATGACCTTTATACCATCTAAAGTGTTTCTTACTGAAAAGAATAAAAAAAAGACAGCAGATAAATATTCATTAGTCTACAAATGTCAGATTGGAAATAGCCAGTGACAATATTCAGATATTGCCATAGGCAGTAATTAATAATTTTCTTATATTTGTCGAAAAAATATTCGTAAATATTTATACAATAAAACCAGTTTAAATTTTTATAAACACTTGAATAAATCACCCTTTTAATAATTTTCAGTTAATAAAGCATAACATTCTCAGTTCTACTATTCAGCGATTAGAGGACAATTTCCAAACTACAGAGAGGGTGCAAGTGCCAGCTTCCTTATGGACGCCCTTGGTAATTGAATTCAATAGAATAGGAGTGTCATTGCTGATAATCAATTTATTTAAACGACGTGTCTAATCGATGATCCAACTCCTAATAAACTAAAAATTATTACGCTGGGATGTTCAGTGGTGATAAAAATAACGTATTTTGATTTGAGAAGGTTGGCAAAAAATACAAAATTAATCCGTTTCATGATGTTTGTGGTAAATAACTTTTTTAACATATAATTTAGATATATACATATAGCGACTAACCAGGTTTCATTTTGCAATTGGCCTACTGTTTTCTGGCATATTTCAGAAATTTGTTCTTCGGTGTACCATTTTCTGCCAAACAATCATCTATGGTTTATAGTCAACAATTGACCTCTAGAGCATTTGCACATAGATTACTCAATGTCATTCATCAAGTTTAATCTGAAAAGTAACAAATTCAAAAGTATATTATTGACAAATACTGATTTAACACATTAAATATTTTTTACGATATGAATATGAGCCTAAAATGTATAAAGAACGCTTACCTCAAACCTTCTAAACACGATCTCTCTTATACTTGCAAGAGCATTCCCTTTGATTATAAGAAGATCCCCATCAAAATCATGTCTTTCACACATAATTATCTAAAAAGTCAAAAATATCTATTATCGTTATTTAAGTAAAAATCAAGCTTTATTTATTAGAAATGGACAATAGATATACACTTTAATAGTAAGTATACTTACGTGTAACAAAAACTAAAAATTCACTTGAAAACCCAGGAATAAAGAACTTATTTTACGAATAATCAATGTAAACAAACTTCGAAAAGTAAACAATGAAATGACAGTTCTCTACTAGAAAGCTTCCAGGCTTAAGCAACAAATCTTTCAAATAATTTTTCCAGGCTTTCTAGTAGAGAAGGTGTTGAACACACTCATTTACCAATGACTTAAGCAACAAATCTTTGAAATAATTTTTCAACTGGTGGCTGGTAGTTGTTATTGTTAATAAAAATAATTTAATACTGATATTGATTAATTTTAGTTCTAGAACAAGAATGTATTTGAATTTATTAAACCAATAATATGAGAAACCATGACTCAGTAGGATAGTTTATTTAAAAAAGTAATAATTCATGGTCCATAAGTATTTTTTCCTGGAAAACTGTTATGGTTTTTATAGGTATTTTTAAAAGCATCTATGGGATTATCCTATAATCCTTACTATTTTGGAATTACCGCTGTAATACTTGCTGCTGTAGAATTATCGTTGTAATTCTGCGTACATTTTACACCTCTTACGGGAATTTTTATACATTAGGGAAATATTCGAAGAAATATAAATCTTCCACGCTCTGATCCCAGTTTTCAGTGTTGAAGAATATACTGAAAGTAAAACAGAACATTGACTTGAGTAGATATACGAGCTTACAAGCTTTTCTGAAACGCAAATCAGAGAACTGTATTCCATCAAAAACCAAATCAAAAATTTTTACTAAAGAGGATTTCAACACATTTTTAAGAACTTCGCCGGACGAAAAATATTTTCTGGTTAAGATATGTTTCATTACTCAAAACTTTTACAATAAAATTTCTTATGTGTATTCATTAACTTGCAGAATGTGGTAGTGATAGGATTTTCGAGAGCCTACAGGCATAATGAACTTTTGCGGCTAACAATAGACAACATAAAAGATTTTTGTTCGATAATATAATTAAATATAACGAATACCAAAACTAGTACCCAGATATTTTACCTTAGAGATACATTTTATGGTATTTCTAAGAATCAGTCAACGCACTCAGAATATTGTCACATCAGTCGAACCTCTTCTTAGGCTTAAGGCTTCTGGTATGCTCTGGGGGTGAATAGCTCAGATTAAAAATACTGGGGCCTTATAATGTTCCTTATAAATTCAATGAGTTCAAACAATCTTAGGCTAAAATGTACACAATTCGTAGGGTGCTCTACAATTTTGGCGGATAAGGTAACATAGGCAGGAATACGTCAATTTACAAATTTTCGTTTTTGACTGCCCGAAACAGCATGATAAAAATTTGGACTACCCTAAAGTGTCTCGATCTAACATGACAGATTGATTTTACTAATAATAGAAATTCTACTTATTTTCAGCAAAGTCAACCGTGACCTGGTTAATTTACAGTTAATTAATAGTCTGAAGAAAATATAGTTGAGAAAATCTTAGTACGGTACTATTTGACAATATAGCCGAAATGATTTTTTTAATTTGGTACCAGAATGGCAAATGCACCAAGTAAGTAGTTGGCATCAAAAAAATTGACCATTTAGTATGGAAAATTGGGCAATTTTTGAAGCTACCGAATACAAAAGCTATACCAGACATTGTTTTCGGCGATCCTCAGGCTCAATCCTAGTTAACGCAGGTGATGACATACTAACCCTGAAGCGTCATGGTGAATGGCGATCTAGGGCCACCGCTGAAGGATAGATCAACGAATCTATTAGGAATAAAATAAAAATCGCCGACAAAATTAGGAAATCCGTCGAACCATTATCTTCCGCAACATGACACGAGTTACAGAGCTTAGTATCTTCATGTTCGTCCCAATATTCAACATATTTAACAATTTCCGAACATTTGGTACAAAAAGGGAGTTCCTACATTATACTTCAAAAACTGCTCCAATATCACCATAAATTATAACTTAAATAATTGACGCATTCCATATAAAACATTTGCATCTAAAGTTTATTTATTTATACCCATATTATTACTAAAGTTTAAAGAAAGCGTTTAATAGACATTTGAAATGTCAATTAATTTATGTCTCGTACAACTGTAGAAAAAATATAGTGTGCAAGACGATTGAATATGGCTTTTTTCACAATTATACGACATACTCATGTGAAAGGATCTTTTTTTCAATCCTGTTACACAATATACCATTGCGGATACCACCTGGATTAAGAAAGCTTGTTTCCGATTGACATTCAAATTATTTGTCACTTATCTAATTTTGCATATTGAAGTTTGATCATTTAAACCATTTCATAGTGATTTTATCCTATAGAACAAATGGAAAATTACAGTAACACAAAATACACGACCCAAAACATTCAGAGTTTACATACAACAAAAAGATGAATGAAACTCACATAAATTTAACCTATTAATCGACCGAACGTCATGCTGTGTTTGTATATTGATAAATCTATTTTTAATATGGTTGAATGTTCATCGACTGAATGCCGCGCCAATCGGTGTTC